>OW052243.1:61246253-61581253 GCA_932526585.2 Philonthus cognatus | reverse complement strand
AAGCCGGTATTGATGTCAGTATTTATAAATGCTACTGCATTGATCTCATTTTGCTTCTACAGTTAGTTTCGGTTTTTAGTTTAAACCATCGACTAGCATCGGAGCGGCGAGAAACCCGAACCAATGCGATGATAATATTCAGAACGCCGAATTAAATTAAATAAATTAGAATTAACGACCTGATTATAAGTACTAAATAAGAAATAACAGGACCTAATGCGCTGATGATGTAAGTTTTTTTTTATTATCAAGTGAGTGTGCAAGGAGAACAGAAGACGACGACGATCGTTTCGCTCTATTTATGAGCTCCTCAGGCCGCCACATCCATCATCCCATACACACTCACTTGATATGTAGAAGTTGTATTTATATATATATATATATATATATATATATATATATTCATAAATAAATCTGGGTATATTATCGTGACCAGGCGATGTCCGAAGGATAAATGGTGCTGGGGGTTTTGTTTGAGGGATTTGTATCATGAATTTATTGTCTCGGAAAATGTGTTGTCATAAGCATCGTTTTCAGTCGCCGTAAATGTCTTTTTAAAGTAGTCTGCGAATATGTCTGCTATTAATTGGTCCTCCGTAACGGTCATTCGTGTCGTAGGGTCCTGTATGTGTTGTAAATAGTCCGTCTTTTGATATTTCCTTAGTTTTTTTACTTCGTCCGAAAATGTATTTCCTTGTTTTCCATTAATGTCGTTGCAAGTTTGTATCTAATGGTCTGTTTTGTATGTAAGAATATTAAATTGATTACTCCAATTACTTATTAATTATTAATGCTTACTGAGATAGAGCCATTATAGTAAACAAATAAAATTACAAAATTCACCATTTTTAAGATATACATATTAAATTTTTATATTTTTATTTCAATTTGATATTAATTAAAAATGTGTATTTTTGAACTTCATTTTAAATCAGTGTTGAACACGCGTGGCACATGGAGTAAATAATTCGAGTTTAGAACTGCCCGAAAATTTGGATTAGTCCAAATTTTCTGGCTTTTCTAAACTCCAATTATTTACCTCATGCTTAACCTAGGACTGGAAAATACTTCTTAGAATGTTACTGCATTTTAATAATTCGCTTGTTTTTTCCATATTATTTTAAGATTGTATGTTCATAATTTTGGTCAGGAAATTTGTTAATTTTCGTAAAATTTCAATTAATCCGTTTTTTTGTTTTAATTTGCATTACTTTTATAAAGTTTAAAAAGAATTCGTGAATTTCATTCACTCGATAATATTAGTAAAATTACAATTATTCTGTAATTTTTTTAAACTTCCTTCAAATTTGAATCTTTTTTTCAATTTACATAATTTTAAGAGAGTTTTTAAAAAAATCATATATCTCGTTTGACATACTTTCGGGCTTTTGTAAGTTGGGTAAAAAAGGATTATGAGTCCGTGAATTCAGTTTCATTTTTGTATTCTGTTCTTCGGGAAAATACTTCTCAAAAGATGCCCGCATCGAAGTGAGATATTGGACCAATTCTTCAAATACATCATCTTGAAACATATCTGAGTCATTATCGCTGACAAACTCACTGAGTGACGTAAAGCTTTCTATTTCTCTCTTTCCAACGCAAATAATCCAAAAATCTAATTTTCTTTTGAAGGCAGTTATTTTGTTACAAGCCTGGAATACTGTTGCCTGTTTACCTTGCAATGATAAATTTAATTCGTTCAGTTTTTGAGAATATCCGTCATAAAAGACAGTCGGAACAACCAAGTTTTATCATACAAACGGTCTTTCAAATTAAAAGAAGTATCTGAAAGAAACATTTGTAACTCGGCTCTAAGTTCAAATAGCCTTGTTAAAGTTTTACCCCGAGACAACCATCGCACTTCTGTATGGAGCAGCAGTGTTTTATGTTTGCTGCCCTAATCTTCACACAATAATGAGAACAATCGGGATTGTACTGGTCGTGATTTGATAAAATTAATTATTTTTACCGCTTCATCCATAACTGATTTTAGCTTTGACGGCATTTGCTTCATCGCCAGTGCTTGTCTATGCAGGATACAATGGCTGGAACTACAGTTAGGCGCTTTATTTTTTATTCGTGACACTACTCCTGCTGTCATACCCGTCATCGCCTTGGCCCCATCTGTACAAATGTCAATGCAATCGTTCCAACTGAGATTATTTTCCTCAAAAAATATATTTATTTTATTAAAAATGTCTTCTCCGGTAGTGTTTGTGGGCAGCGGTGAACACATAAGCATGTCTTCTTCAAAAGAACTTTCATATGGATATCTCACGATAACCAGCAAGATAGCCAGACCAGCGACATCAATCGACTCATCTGTTTGCAAGACAAATCGTATTTTTTGTAGACGTGTAACTAGTTCTTGTTTGACGTAGCATGCCAGATAATGAATTCGCCGTGAAACAGTAACGTTTGATAGCGGCACAGTAGAAAGATGCCTTGCAGATTTTTCATCGAGCACACATTTTGTTATGTCTAACACACATGTCTTTATTAAATTCTCAGCGATAGTGTGCGCTTCACCTGCTTGTGCAATGCGATAGCTAACTAAATATGATGCCTCCGTGGCCTTTTGATTGATAGTTTGGGTTACATGCATCACAGTTTTTTTACTTTCCAATAACTGTTCTTTTTTCCGTACAAAAAATTCTTTATTCTTGTCTTTAGACTCGGGTTGTACAGTTTCTAAATGTCGGCGCAACTTGGCAGGTGCCATGGAACTATTAGGAAGCAGTTTACTACATAACATGCAGAGAGGTGAGCTGTTGGAATCAACAAATCCGAAATTGATATATGATTCATCATACTTCCTTTTTTTCGACTTTGAAACCGTGGAAGTTGACGTCGTTGCATCATCGTGTGGATCGGTAATTGCTGTATACTCCGCGCGTACTGCTTTTGAACATTCGACTTTGTTAGAAGATGTTGTTGCAACACGTTTACCGCCTTTAAGCCAACGTTCCATTCTTCTTTATTAATAATATTACATGTCAAGATAGTGGGGTCAAAATAATGCACGATCGTTACTGCGTAGAAGAGCTTAGTCCAAAGAATAAATGTACAAAACTGATACAATCAGAATACAGCAGTAGAACAATAAACACTTTGTTTCTAGCAGGTAGGTACTTATCGCTGCGAACGCTAATCGTCGACTGACTAAGTGTCGAGGCGCGATCGTCGCTTTTATAGTCCTAGCCTCGATCTCCAACATTCTCAAAAATACTCGAGTCCGCGCCTTTGATAAATAAAAAGCCGAAATAAAAATAGAAATAAAAAAAATGCAGTGTAAACAATCTCGACTTTACGTTTTGAAGTTAGAGCCGAAAGTCGCTTGTTCACAATTATAGCGTCTAATCTCAGAGGCGGCTTTTATCAAAGCGACTACGCGCTTACAAGTAGATATCGGCGGTGGCGGCATAGTAAAATTGTACGAGGCGACTAAGTTCGGGTGCGCCTCGTGAATCGTGATACGCGGCGTCAGAACGGTCGACCAGAGAGGTGTTTTGAATTTTTTTCTAAATTCTTGCGGAACCCCTACAGGGGTATCGCGGGACCCTAGGGCCGGCTTTCTGTATTTCCAAGGATTCTAAAAGGTTCATTTTTCGACCCTTTTCGGCATAATAAATGATCTTAAGTACATCCTCGCCAAAAGGATGGTTTTCATCGATGAGGTGTTTAGCGAAATTTGATTTTTCTGATTGATTTAACCGAAAAGATCGCTGATGTTCTTCGAGCCGAGTGCTAAAATTACGACCAGATTGACCTATGTATATTCCATCACAATCGGGACAAACAAGTTTATAAATACCGGATTTGCTAAAATTACTTTTTTGGAGTATCCCCCAAACTGTTCTTTCATTCAAACCTTACTATTATTAAGATACAAAATATGAAAAAAATAACATGTTATATAAAACTAAGTGTAAGAAACTATAATAGAACTGTAGTTTCATTTACTACAATGTATTTATTGACTACAGAGTATTTATGTATACATAAGAGAAAATAAAAAAAAACAATTATGGAAAGAGGAAACAAACAAAAAAATTTAATTTAAAAACAAAAATAAAAAATATACTATTATCATTTAACATATCGCTGTAAAAATTGTTTTTTTATTATTAGCTTAAACTTGTTTATGCTACACTTTTGTAAATCTAGAATGAGAATGACCGTTCGTATGGAGCAGTGCGATGTTTTAGAGGGGATAAGAATCCTTTAAATCGTGTATTTAAGTTATGCGTCTTCGCGAAATGTAATTTTATTGTACAGGTAGGATGGTGATTTGGTAATCATAAGTTTATGAAATACACGCAAAGTCTGGTATTATCTTCTAGTAGACATATTGAGCCATCCCGTATCCATTAATTTATAAGATATTTTGTCATATTTTCTGATCCCATAGATAAAACGCAGACAGGAGTTTTGGACTCTCTGAATCCGGTTAGACGTAACTTTGTCGATTGCTGCATTATATAATGATGAACTGTACGTAAAGTGAGACAAGACAAATGCGTTACAGAGAGTAATCTTCATATTCCCTGGTAAACATGCGCGATGAGGATACAATTTCGTCAAATTATTATAAGCAGCACGAATGAATCTGTTTATATGAGTTTTATATCGGAATGAATTATCTAAAGTTACGCCTAAATTTTTTGCTTCGTTCACATACTGTTCCATTTATCGTCAATGTAAGTTCAGTAGAAAGTTGAATACATTTTTGATTTTTTCTAAAAATTGAAAACGATTATTTGACTGGGTTTAGGGTTAAATCTGGCATACATGAATATTCGTAAATCTTCTTTAAGTCAGAGTTGATTTTTATATCTGCGTCATATGATTCTGGATGAAAAGAATAGTAAAGTTGAGTATCATCTGCATACATGTGCTCACGACAAAACTGCAGTTGGGAAAGAATGTTTGAGGTTTAGATAGAAAACAATAAAGTTCCCAATACAGAACCCTTACATCAATAAAGTTTGATATAGAATTATTAAGTTGTACACACTGCTTTCGGCCGCTAACATAATTTGACAATAAAAGTACAGCAGACTCCTCGAAGGCCTTGCTGAAATCTTACAGCACTAGTATTGTCATAAGCCCGTTATCTGTAGATGACAATATATCATCAGTAATTTTTAACAGTGTAGTTTCACAAGTGTAGCCAGTTCTAAATCCAGATTAAAAGTCGGGTAAAATTTCATTTTTATTAACATATTCATATAATTGTGACTTAATTATTTTCGCAAATAGTTTAGACAGTTTAGGCAGAATGCCTATCGGTCTCAAGTCTTTAAAATCCCATGGAGTATTTATTTTTGGTACTGGTTTAATTATTGCATATTTCCAGCTTGAAACACACTGTTTAATATACAAGAGTTGACAATATAAGGTTAGGTAAGACACGATATATGGACAACACAACTGTAACATGACGCTATTAAGATTATCATATCCAGTGGCAGAAGATTTTATTTGAAATAAAAAATTGGACACAGTGTATTCATCCACTAATTTGAAATAAAATGAATCAGCAGGCCCATGATACCTTTTTACGGCGATATTTGTGACGTTTTTCAAACTGTTATAGTAGTCCCAATGTGATGCATTGCCAGATTTTTTGTAACGCGATTTTGCTCTGTCTCGTAACTGAAACAATAATTTTAGATTATCCGTCAACCAGGGACTACATCTTTTAGATGGTTTACGTGAGACTAAGGGTGCGTGATAATCAAATAGATCTATTATATATTTATTGAATAAAAGCAGTTGATCATTCACGTATTTGGTTTTAGGTATATGATGCATAGGAAGATTGAGTAAATCATTTTTAAATAAATCCAAATTTATATTACGAAAGTTACGTGATGTAAATACTTGCTCGTGATTGTTCTGATCATAGTTAAATGCAATAGTAGAGTACACTCCATCGTGGTCAGAAAAAGGACAGTCAAAAATACCAGTACTTGTATAATGTAATTGATTACAAATTATAAGTACGTCCAGAAGAGATGAAGAATTATCTGTAATTCTAGTGGGTTCCTTAATAGTTTGGGTTAGTTCAAAGCAGTCTAATACGTCACATAGAAGAGAATACTTATTATTTTCATGCTTAAGCATGTCGATGTTTAGGGCACCACAGTAGATTGCATTTTCAATACATGGAAAATTATTAGCTAAAGCGTTTTCAAATGCATTTAGAAAGGTGGGTACATCATAGTTAGGCGGACGGTATACGGCCGTGTGACGGCACACACCAATTTTATGCTTATGTTTTTTGGCAATGATGGAAATAATTTCAATATCAGTCTCCACTGTCACGCATGTAAAGTTTAAACATTTTTTAATAAATATTCCGACACCTCCTCCTCTAGTCAAACGGTAATTTCTAATAAATATGTAATTATCAAAATATAAGGCATCATCCGGAATACTTGTATTCAACCAGATAGTTAATATGTCGAAGTTATAATAATTTACGAGTTCCGTTACATCCATAATTTTACGAAGTAGAGACCTTATATTAATGTGTGCAATTTTCAGTGCATGTAACATTTTACTGGATTTATGTGATTCGCTCATTTTTAAAATTAAAAATACACAAATTTTTTAAATTAAAAATACATACATTTTTTAAATTATTTAAATTCTAAATATTAGTAATCAACCAGCTGGATAAAATAAATATGCAAAAGTTCGATTCAGTGATAATAGTAAGATAAATCCCTCCACACTTAATTAAAATTATAGACAGTTTCCTATCCAACAGATCCTTAAGCGTCAGAATCCGTAATTCCTATTCACATTCATTCATCCCACTACAAGGTCTACCTCGAGGTTCCCCACTGTCCCCCATGTTATATAACATCTTTGTCCATGACCTTTACAATCCAGATGCTCTCTATTTAAATCCTTCCGCATACCCTCTACTATACGCGGATGATACCGCCCTTATAACCAACGCTCCCACTATTCCTAAAGCCTTAAGCACTCTTCAAGGCCTGATAGATAGCATCCAAACCTGGTTCGCGAAATGGAGAATCTCCATTAATCCAAATAAAACCCAACTTCTCATCCCCTTCCACCGCCATTTAAACTTCCCATACCATATTTTAATTAATAATCATCCTATCTCGGCGTCACCTAATTGCAGATACTTAGGCATTACCCTCGATCCCAAACTAACCTTTATTAACCACACTCGAAGCCTAAAAACAAAAATAAAATGCAGGGCGCGCCACTTTAGATCGCTGACATTCCGAAAAGAAGGAATAACTGTAAAGACCGCAGTTCATATATACAGAACTATATGTCGCCCCCTGCTAGAGTATGCCCCTATCCTATTTTACAATCCTCGTCCCAACGTTTTGAAAAATATAGAGGTCGCCGAACGATCAGCCCTAAGAGTGCTTACGAAAATCAGACACCCTAATAAGCCCTTACACAACCCCTCCAATACTCTCCTATATGAAATGTGCAATATTCCCCCTATTACTCTACGCCTAGAATACCTCTCCTTAAAGTTCGCCACAAACCCTAACATCACTACTATCCTAAATCATATGTGTATACCCCGCAACCCTAATACCCACCCTAAATTCAAATATCCCACATCTACCATTTATCAATTCATCTCATCACATCAACCGGACCCCGACAGTAACGTTAGCGATCACGACTTTTAAAAAACAGACATAGACAGGACAAAGACAGGCTGAAAGACCGCTGGTCGATAACCAGTTTCCGAGTTGGAAAAAGAACAAAATCAAAATGTATTGTACTTTATGTATTATATCTGTATTGTAGTCAACTCAGAAATAAAGATGTTTATTACTATTATTAGTAAGATAAAATAGATTAATTATTTTAGAAAGGAAAAATAAAATAATACAATTGTATTGAATTATAAACGAAAAATAAATAAATTGTGAAAAAAAAGTAGTGTTAATGTTCGATTCAAGCTAGCGTGTAGTCAATGTACAGGGTGAGCAAAACTCGATGTCTCAGCTGTATTATAAGAAAAGGAAAATCGATAGAAAAAATTACATGTTTTTCTAAAGTTGGAAACTGAAGTAATGACGTCATCGAATATTTTTTTCCTAGAAACATACCTATATTTTTGGATATTTACAAAGAACTGATTTTTCTGAATAAACTTAGTAGAGACAAAACATTGCTATCTTCTTCCGTTAAAAAATTATAGGCAAACTTAGAAGAAAGTATTATCAAAAATTGACAATGGTCACGATTTAAACAAGTAGCCTTTGGAAGCAAATATCAAAGTCGCATGTGTCAATAATAAAATGAATTGAAAACACATAATATGTTACTAAATTACTATTATTTATTTAATAATATACGGATTTCTCCTTTTAACAACATTACAAAAAATATATGAAAACAAAATAATAATACGCATAAGTTACGATAAATAAATATCGCGCTTAACACTAAACAAATTAATACAGAAAGAAACAAAGTATGTAGGCAATCACTGCAACAAAATTTCAATGTAACCACCTCCTACTTTTAAACAGGGTTGTTAAAAAAACTTTTTTTTTTTCATTTTAATTAAAACAAACAGTTTTTTTAACAAATCGTGTTTTTTTCATCGAAACAACGTTTAAAACATTAACGATTAAAACAATGTTTAAAATGTGTTTAAAACATGTTTAAAACACGTTTAAAACTTGTTTAAAACAGAACAATAGGGCATTTTTCTTTTGAGTATACATATCCCGATAATTGCAACGTTTTTTAAATTTGCGGGAATTCGCTGTTTCAAAGCGGGTTATTTGGGGCTTTTAACGAGTGTTTTCCACTCCCAGACTAAGCATGAAGTAAAATTTCGAGTTTAGAAAAGCCTAAGAATTTGGATTGGCCGCGTAGCGAAGCGGAGCGGCCAATCCAAATTCTTAGGCTTTTCTAAACTCGAAATTTTACTTCATGCGCCACGCTTAAAAACACTGATTTACAGTGAAGTTCATAAACACACACATACAACAACAATTATAGTCAACCTAATAAACGTTAGAGTTATTGGGTTGCTTATAATCACTGTTTTAAACAATTTGTTCAGCGCAGAATTTGACTTACGTTTTATTCACATCTACATATTAGATTGCAAAAGCCGTATATTTTAAACTTTACGATATTTCAGTGTTTTATAAGTGTGGCGCATGAAGTAAAATTTCGAGTTTAGAAAAGCCTAATTTGGATTGGCCGCTCCGCTTCGCTACGCGGCCAATCCAAATTTTCAGGCTTTTCTAAACTCGAAATTTTACTCCATGCTTAGTCTGGGAGTGGAAACCCCTGGTTTAAAGATTTGAATTGAATTTAAAAAAAAAAGCAACGAATGCCGTAAAATTTACAGTGTATGCATACGTATACCTGAAAGAAAAATTCCCCATATTTAAAAATCACATTACTGCACACACAGTTGTAATATTTTATTGTAATAAAATGTTAGGTTTATTAATGTAGTTTGAAATATCTTCAAGAATTTAGTTAAAATTTAAAAATGTAAACAAAAAATCTTTAAAAAAATATAATTAAGCAAATTTAACATAATAAAATAAACGTTCTAGGCAAAGTTAACTTTTAAAACATGTTTTAAACAAATTCAAGACTTAAAACATATTTAAAACAAAACCGTTTGAAACACGACGGCTGTTTTTAAACATGTTTAAAACACTCTTTTAAAACAAAAACTAAATAAATTAAATCTCCGCCTTACTTCTATTACTGAAACCTTTTAAGAGTGCCGTCGTGAGAATGTTTGAACACGTTCTTACTTCGTAATGTGACGACCCGCATAAAAACTACCTACCTACGATTAAGCATTATTCTTTGGCCCGCTACGATTGTCTGGTTATTACAAATGGCCCGTCTTAAAAAACGTTTCCCCACCACTGCTCTAGATAGTTCATCGCAAGCATGTCTGATTTTTTCTTTTAAATGATCCAAGTTAACAGATGGTGTTTTGTGAACTCCGGTGATTCAGGCGCCCACTGTATCAGTCCATTTATCCATCCAATTTTCTCCATAAGTTTCATTTAAATATTATTAGACAACTCGTGCTTTATGCGGTGGAGCTCCGTCATGCTGAAAACACATGTTTGCTCGCAGCTGTAATGGCACATTTTCGAGAAGCATAGGAAGTTGTTCTTGAAGAAATTGCAAATATTGCTCACTGAGTAAAACTCCTTCGTAAAAATATGGACCAATCAAATGCCCATAAATAATACTAAACCAAACGTTAATACCGAAGTGTCCTTGGTTTTCATTAGGATTGACAAAATGTGGATTTCAGTAACCCAAAAATGTTTATTTTTTTTATTGGGCTTACCGTTACTAACAAAACGGTTTTCATCCGTCCACAACACGTGCTGGAAAAATCGATTGTCATTGATCTTTAAGTTTACCATCACTTGGACACAATAATTTATTCTTTGTTGATGTTGATCTGACAAGTGTTCTAAGTTGTGAAGTTTATAATCGTGGTAACCGTGTCCTTTCAAAATTTTTCGTACCGAACAATATTTTAAATTCTACTCACGACAGGCTTGCCGAATCGAGTTGATTGGATGGTCTTGAAAATACTGCAAAACAGTGGCAACAATATTGTCAGAATTGATACTTTTAGCAATTTGTCTTCCCTTTCAAGCAGAAAATGCCTCGTTGTTTGCATGTAAATTGCATTTCAATCTTGCAAATATTTTTAAAGTTGGAATAACACGTTCAGGGTATCTCTGGGCGTATAACTAAACTGCTCTTCTAGGGTTCTTTTGAGATTCTCCATAAACTAATAACATGTCGACGTGTTCGTTGTGCGTAAACATTTTTCAAAATCAAATGACAACAAAACAATATTTCTCAACCATTAGTTTAATTATTGACAAATGCGACTTTGTTATTTGCTTTCAAAGGCTACTTGTTTAAGTCGTGACAATTGTGAATTTTTGATGATACTTTTTTTAAAGTTTATTTGTAATTTGTTAACGGAAGAAGATAGCAAATTTTCTTCTCTACAAAGTTTATTCAGAAAAATTAACTCTGTTTAAATAACCAAAAATATAGGTACGTTTCTGGGAAAAAAATATTCGATGACGTTATTACCTTAGATTCCAAATTTAGAAAAATATGCAATTTTGGCTGAAAATGGATCTTACTCAATCCTATTTATGAACCTCTTTTCAGATTTCTTCTATCGTTTTTCCTTTTCTCATAATAGAGCTGAGACATGAGACATGAGTTTCACTCACCCTGTACAATGCAATACATAGGTCAGGCTCATTGTACTGATTCAGGAGTATTAATTATATCGTCTAGATCTTCCATTTTTTTAAAGTTTTTTTGATGCCATCGGTTACTTTAACGTAGACAAGACTGTAATTAAACATTAAATGTGCGATTCTTTTCGCAATCTACAACAAGTTAGTCTTACAAAGACTACATCAAACACTCATTGAAACAACTACTTCCCGGGCTAATACCCCGACGGACATTGAATTATACAACAAGTGTTTGCTGTTACATACAGTAACCTACTGCAAATGTAACAATTTGGGTCAAATTATTCAGGCCATCTATAGACGCGTTTCGAGATTTATCTCTCATCAGTATAGCTTTGCCATTCCCTCTAAACAATTTGACACCTTAGACTGGCGGTCACGTTACCGTTCAAACATAAGTATAAATGAAATTGCCAATTCTTGGTTGCAGAATACTTCAAACATTAAAAGTGCGATTCTTTTCGCAATCTACAACAAGTTAGTCTTACAAAGACTACACCAAACACTCATTGAAACAACTACTTCCCGGGCTAATACCCCGACGGACATTGAATTATACAACAAGTGTTTGCTGTAGCCCGGGAAGTAGTTGTTTCAATGAGTGTTTGGTGTAGTCTTTGTAAGACTAACTTGTTGTAGATTGCGAAAAGAATCGCACTTTTAATGTTTAAAGTATTCTGCAACCAAGAATTGGCAATTTCATTTATACTTATGTTTGAACGGTAACGTGGCCGCCAGTCTAAGGTGTCAAATTGTTTAGAGAGAATGACAAAGCTATACTGATGAGAGATAAATCTCGAAACGCGTCTATAGATGGCCTGAATAATTTGACCCAAATTGTTACATTTGCAGTAGGTTACTGTATGTAACAGCAAACACTTGTTGTATAATTCAATGTCCGTCGGGGTATTAGCCCGGGAAGTAGTTGTTTCAATGAGTGTTTGATATAG
This sequence comes from Philonthus cognatus, assembly GCA_932526585.2. Lineage (NCBI taxonomy): Eukaryota > Metazoa > Arthropoda > Insecta > Coleoptera > Staphylinidae > Philonthus > Philonthus cognatus. The sequence goes on along the minus strand of OW052243.1, from coordinate 61,569,000 downwards.
TCTTTGTAAGACTAACTTGTTGTAGATTGCGAAAAGAATCGCACTTTTAATGTTTGAAGTATTCTGCAACCAAGAATTGGCAATTTCATTTATACTTATGTTTGAACGGTAACGTGGCCGCCAGTCTAAGGTGTCAAATTGTTTAGAGGGAGTGACAAAGCTATACTGATGAGAGATAAATTTTGAAACGCGTCTATAGATGGCCTGAATAATTTGACCCAAATTGTTACATTTGCAGTAGGTTACTGTATGTAACAGCAAACACTTGTTGTATAATTCAATGTCCGTCGGGGTATTAGCCCGGGAAGTAGTTGTTTCAATGAGTGTTTGATATAGTCTTTGTAAGACTAACTTGTTGTAGATTGCGAAAAGAATCGCACTTTTAATGTTTGAAGTATTCTGCAACCAAGAATTGGCAATTTCATTTATACTTATGTTTGAACGGTAACGTGGCCGCCAGTCTAAGGTGTCAAATTGTTTAGAGGGAATGACAAAGCTATACTGATGAGAGATAAATCTCGAAACGCGTCTATAGATGGCCTGAATAATTTGACCCAAATTGTTACATTTGCAGTAGGTTACTGTATGTAACAGCAAACACTTGTTGTATAATTCAATGTCCGTCGGGGTATTAGCCCGGGAAGTAGTTGTTTCAATGAGTGTTTGATATAGTCTTTGTAAGACTAACTTGTTGTAGATTGCGAAAAGAATCGCACTTTTAATGTTTGAAGTATTCTGCAACCAAGAATTGGCAATTTCATTTATACTTAAGACTGTAATAAGTAAATACATTGGACGTCTTAAATTTAGCAGAGGGCCAATCGTGACGGAGTGAGGTGTTCTCTGATGAGTTTTTGTACCTTTTAACTGGCGCTTGGCGGCATAGAGTTTATTCCTTAGTTGGTGGTTATAAAAGGATACCAGAATAGAGCTGCCTTTCTGATGTTTAAACATCTGAAATCTTTGCAGATCTGTCGACGATACTGGAATTTTTAATTCAGTGTTACATAACCTGATGAAAGTATCCTCTGATTTGTCTCCTTCCTTCAGAGCGAGCCCGAAAATCCTCAGGTCCAGTCTATCGATGTGAGCTTGAAGTGAGTCCACCTTTTCTTCCGATACCTTGATTTTTGTATTTATATGGGCATTTATCGTGTCCATCAGCTTGTTGATGAAATCGTTACTTGCGATAACTCTTTAACCACTTTTTGGATGAGGATTTCCGCTGTAGTGCTTCTAGTGTTCACTCCAGTAGGCATTTTGTTTAAATTTCACCGATTAATATGAGATCATTTAAATAAAGTACACGAGCAGCACACGCGTGGCCTATTCTAAGCGAGAGTACATCACGACTAATTATGACAATTTTTATTAAATTGAGTATTTTGTGAATTTTCAGGGATTATTGCAGTTTTATTTGTAAATCATCAACAATTTCAATCAATTTATTAAATTTGTTCACTTTTTACGTTATTTATGAAAATTAAATATTGATCATTTTTGTCCAAAATTATGAATATTCCCATTTGTTCGCCAAAGTTTACTAATAAATAAATAATGCACACAAATTTGTTTATGTTCTAAATTTAACCTAAAAAATAACATCAACTCTATTTATTTAATGTCATCAATTTGACAATGAAGGAAACTGCAAAATAAGTAACTGATTAAACGTCTACCGAGGGTTTCCACTCCCAGATTAAGCATGAAGTAAAATTTCGAGTTTAGAAAAGCACGAAAATTTGGATTTGCTGGGGCGCGCGAGCGAAGCGAGTCGCGCCCCAGCAAATTCAAATTTTCAGGCTTTTCTAAACTCGAAATTTTACTTCAAGCGCCATGCGTATAAATCACTAACTTCAAGTGAAATCTTCAACTACTTGGTTAACGTAAAATAAATTTAGTATATCAATTATCAGTTGGTCAAATTACAGGGAAAGTACTATGCTATGATGGACACATCGCCATTTTTTTTTTAAGTTTTTTAATATTATTTAATGTGTCAAGTTCGTGCTCCGAACAGAACTAACAACTTGTCAATTATTTAATCGTATTATGTGCATATTTATTATTATTAATTTAAAAATTCTCTGACTTGCTAAAAAGATCGAATTTCCTTAACTTTTCCCGATGAAAAATACCCCTGACTTTTCCCTTATTTTCCCGGTTATTCGCCCCCTGGTGTTTGAACCGAAATAAACCGATATTTTTTTCTTGGTTCAGTTCCCGTTTTCGTTCCGACAAAAATAACAGTTCGGTTCAGTTCGAGTTCGAAGTCCTGATAAAAACACAGTATTTATTTAAAAGTTTTTTTTATTAATATAATAATCTATAAAATATTTAATATAAAATATTACAATTCATATAAAAAGTATTTATTTGTTTATATAATATATAATCTGAATATGTATAGCCCAGCTTTATTTATTTATTTTTCTCATGTATCTACAACACGTGTAACTAAAATATATAATTTATATATGTATATAATATTCATCGTGTAAAATGTTCACAACCCCAATGATAAGGTCACGTTTAATTCGGTATTTACATGGATTCTCTTTTTTTAAACATTCTTTCACTATACATGTAAATATAAATATTAACAATCACATACGGGTACAAATTGCAAAGAAACGTGCCTGCCGTGCCTGCGACGGCGGACACGCGTTACCGTTCTTTTTTCAAAAATTTCCAGTCCCATTTATTTTTTTTTTACTATTAATAAGTGTAATAAATAAGAAAGGAGTTTGACACTCGTTTGTTTCGCTTTTCCTCTTGCCCAGACGCAAAGTTATTCGGTTTGTCTGTCAAAAAGTGTTAGTCAATTTTTATCCAACAGGTGAAAGTGAGTCTCATATTGTGACAGTTGTCATTTAATAATTTGGCAGTTACTGCCACAACTGTTAAAACTGTCAGTTTTTGTAAAAGCTGTCAATGTTTGACAGTAGATAAAGTTTATCTAACATACTAGACAACAATTTTGACAGTAAATTAAGTTAATCTAACAGTTATTGACTAGTCAACATTTTGACAGCAGATCAAGATAACATTGTAACACTCGTCTGCCATTTATCGAGTGAACATTATCTAACTTTGTTATAGGGTCATTGATGTTGTACTTAATATGAAAGTTGTCAAAATGCTAGAACTATCAGTAATATAGGGGTTTGATAATAAAAAAAATATTTGAAAAATTTGACACATCATCTGATATGGAATTTGATAATTTAATAAATTTATTACTTAATGGCCAAAATCACAGCTGTTAAAATGTCAGAACTCTCAATAATATAAGGACTTTGAACGATGGACTTTTTTTTTGCACGGTCATTGAGAAATTTGACTATCATTTAGCTGGGTTAACATTGGGCCCGTTCATCAGAGACAACAAATAGGACTGACCGGACTTTAATTGTGAACGTGTTTGGGATTTTTGCAATAGTACAAATTAGACCGATTGGTGTTGGCGGGTTAAAATTTCAAAATGACAGGAGTACCAACATACATCACAAACAAATCCAACCATGTTGAATGTTGAACATTTTGATGAAATGTTAACTGGCTTTGATACTAATAAACTTGACATTTGTCTGTCATTAAACAAAGTTAACAATTGATGACTTTGCTGTATATTCACTAAAAATTTCAACAACTGTTGTCATTTAACATCATTTAACTTTGTTCATTGGAAAAACTGAGTTATTGGCAATGTTAACTGCTGCTTATGTAGTAGAACAAATAATTATATAGGCAATTGATAAAGCAATTTGCTGTACGGTCAATGAAAAGATAAGTTGATTAAATGATTTAAACAAAATTGACATTTGTCTGTCACTTAATTGAACTAATATTATTTGACTTTAAAATTAATTGAATTAATATTATTTGACTTTAAAATTAATTGAATTTAATAAATATTTACAACTGAGATAACATTAAATGGTCTTTGACATTAGTCTGTCATTAAATAACTTTCTTATACAGTCATCAGAAAATAGACGCTTGCCTGTCAGTTTGATCCAGATAACAACAGCGTTATCAACTAATGTTAGTTAATAGTTTTAAGATTCTAATAAGGACTTAACAACATGCTTAACAGAGCCCTAAAACAGCCTACTAACATAAATCAACAAGACAGTATTTTTTGTATTGAAATGTCGAATGTAACGAAAGCTTTGCTTTAATAGTTGTTAGGTTACGTTAACACTTCTGTTATTTAAAAAACAATTGATAACTTCGAGTTAATTAACGAATAACTTTGCGTTTAAAGCACATTCGAAGAGAAGCTAATAAAACATTTAAAAAAGTTTAAAGCTATGATTCCAAAAAAGGCCGAGTGGCGTCAGACAACCTTTTAAACAGGACGTCCGTTCCTAACAAAACGAAAAAATAAATGGCACGCCCTGTAAATAAATACACATATGTACAACTAATATATAATATATATAAAGATATGGCATTTCATATTGGGAAGACGATTATCGAAACAGCTGCCCCCGTTTATTTGATCACACTATTTCTCTCACTCACTTGCACACCCTCTCATTCACTCGTTAATTATATTAATTAATTTGGCACGTTCGTTAATTGTTATTTACACTCTCGCGTTCATTCGGTAATTTTAATTAATACGAATGGGAAAAAAAGGCACAGAACTTATCGGTGTGTGAGCAATTTATCTGCCCATTTTTTTCTCTTGGAAAATATAAGGCTTTTTTGTGTTTGTTTTTCCACTTACGGTAACATCTATTTACACTACATACACTACAGCTAATGAGGCTAACTCGGATATGCCACGGATTATTGCTTAAAAGTTAATAGACTCATTATGGCGTGTTGACGTTCGACGTCTCATGAACCGGACAGAAGACGCCATCTCTTATATTAAACTCCAATCACATCTGAAAATAAAATTAAAAATTATAAATCACCATGCAATTTGTGCTGTTTTGTTTTTTAACAGGTTGACTTGGGAACCTTATTAAATAAATAACTATTATTGGAAAATGTATAAGTGCGGTATCAACGAAACATACAATTTGTAATCGATAAAAAGATTTAAGTCGCGTTGACTTTTTAATATAAAATAACCATTTTCAGAAAATGTATAAGTGCTGTATCACCAGGTCGTATAATTTATAATTCATGAAAAGACTGACTTGTTGAAAACTACACATAAATAACTGTTATTGGAAAATAAAATAAATGTTTTAACCAGGGTTGTTATGTTTAAAACACTTTGTTTTAAAACAGTGTTTTAAACATGTTAAAAATAAAAAATAAAACGGTTTTGTTTTAAACATTAAATTTGTTTAAAACATGTTTAAAACGTTTTTTTTTTATAAACTTAAATTAGCTAAGCTATATTTTCTACTACTTTATTAAGATGTTTTTAAACAAAATTCAAAATTTTAGCTTAACTGTTAAAGAATTACATTTTACACAGGGTGATTCAGAGTAAGCGTAACAAAAATAGACATCTTGTTCATAAACATGAATCTGATTTTCAAAACTACTGCTGATTTAAAGTTTGTGAAAAGAAGAATCGTTATTAAATACAATTTAAACAAAACACGAAATAAAAATGTGTAATATTTATTAACGTAAGATTAAAGTTCAGAAATATCTTTTGAACTTTAATTTAATTCAGTGTTTTGTACTGATGGTGCATAAAGTAAAATTTCAAGTTTAGAAAAGCCTGAAAATTTGGATGAACAAAATCTCCTGACTTTCCAGTTGGTTGCCACCCTGTTTAATAGATAACTGGTTAACAAAATATTTACTTAACACCCTTCATTTGAATAAGAGTAAAAAACATATATTTTGGTAACTCTTATAGCTTTGGGCTATAATAGTATATATTTTATGATCTGGGTCAATATTACACTATCATAGCCTTGAACTATCGTATATCTCTTAGCTATAATAGTTTGCTTCGCGACCTTGGTTAATAAAATGGTTATTGAACATTTGGGGATGTTAAATTTGATGCTGAAAAAATGTAATTTAGTAATTGTCTCACACTATTGAAAATTGTAACAATATTATTCAAAGCTTTCTAACTGCTGTTGCCTTGGATTATTGTAATCGTAGCTATTATAATTTGTTTCATGACCTTGGCAAATAATAGTATACTTCATGTTCTTGGTTAAAAATGATGCTAGGAATTTTTCAAATCAAAATATTCTGAATATTCGAATATTTTGATTTGAAAAACTTATTACATTTTTGAATATTGTAATTATACAAATATTTGAATATGCGAATATTTGAAATATATGAATATTTCAATTATTTGAATATTTGAAATATTTGAATTTGAATATGTTCAATCCGGATCAATAATACCTTTTTATAAGTCACAAAAATACGGTAGAGTTAATGTTTTGTGTGATCTCTTTGGCGACATAATGCTTTCCCGACTCATCGTTTTTGAGCTTTTTACACAGGTAATCCAGACTTTGGAATACATAATGTAAATAACTAATATTTCAATTTCGTTAGGATTACTATACAATCCAGATTATTGTAGTTCGGATTAGCGGAGCTTTACAGTATGTTAATATGTTTTAGAATGAATATCCAAATGCTCAAACTTTAAAAACTCCCAGCATTAATCAGAGCATGTGTCATTATTTTATTTTAATCTTGTGATAGATTAAAAAAAAAGTATATTTTTTAACTTCATATTAAATTAGTGTTTTCCACGCCTGGCACATGAAGTAAATATTTCAAGATTTTCTAAACTCGAAATAATTACTTCATGTTTAATCAAGGATTAGAAAACCATTGTTAAAAAATTATTAAAACCTTTGATGACAACACCAAATTTTTCAAAAGATCATGAAAATAACTAGAGCTTGTGTTTAACAAGTGTTTTCCACTCCTTGATAAAGCATGAAGTAAAATTTCGAGTTTAGAAAAGCTTGAAAATTTGGTTTGGTCATGTAGCGAAGTGGAGTGATGAAACCAAATAAGACTTTTCTAAACTCAAAATTTTATTTCATGCACCAGACATATATATCATTGATTTTATGCGAAGTTTAAAGTATACTATTAGAGCTGGGATTTTTTTAAAAACAAGTATTCAATTATTCATTTGAAATCATATTCAATTATTTGAAATGTTCAAGTATTAAAATTTTTGGTTAAAAATAAAAAAATTTAATATTTGGATATTCGAATATTCAATTTCAAAAATGTATTTATTGAAATAATTATACTTAAATATTCTAATGTTCAACTATTTTAATAATTCCTATTTGAATACCAGCCTTAGTTTTTAACTAAGGCTGCCATTCAAATACGAATAATTCTAAAAGTCGAATATTCAAATATAAATATCCCAATCACTAAATTACCATTTTACCATTATAACCTTAAACTATTCTATTGCATGATTTGAACAATTTTCCAAAGATCTATGATAAGGTAGTAAAATGTTGGATTTTGTGACCTTGGTTAATAATATACTATTTAAGCAAAAATATTTACCTTAATTAAGAAATTCAGCCCAAGACAGAATTCCTCTGCCGAAGCTCGTCCTCCTGCTTGATCCACTTGTGAACCTCCCTCCTGTGAAGCTCATATTTAGATGCCACAATTTTTTGGCCCTCCTCCCTGTAGTACGTATCGACGGGGCTCAGCTTGAAGTCCACGCTGTATCGTCTCTTCCCGTAGAAGTTCTCCGACACTGGACGGTGGTAATCCACCGTCAGCGGGTTGTAAAAGTACGTCCCACCGGAAGCAGTCAGCTCCGGATACGGGTAGACGTACTCATTGTTATTATTGTAATAAGTTTTCGAGTCCGACCTGCTGTGCAAGTCATCAAAGTACATCTTCGGGGACGTGCGCAGCTCTTCGTGGTGGTAACTCTTCGGCGATTTGAGTTGGACGGGCGAATTGTTACGCAGGTCGTCAGATTTGCACGAGTCTTCGTGATGATAGCTCTTCGGAGATTTATTGTGATGCGGAGATTTATTGTGATGCGGGGATTTACGCAAGTCTTCGTGATGATAGTTCTTCGGAGACTTATTTTGAAAATCTAGAGGAGTGGGGGATTTTTGCAAATCAAGATGATAATTCTTAGGGGATTTGGTTTGGATATCCAGAGGAATCGGGGATTTGTGCAAGTCGTCATTATGATAATTCTTTGGAGATTTATTTTGGAAATCCGGAGGGATCGGCGATTTGATCTGTATGCCATCATAGTACGGTGACTTGCGCACATCATCATGGTAGTTTTTTGGAGATTCGTGCGAATCATCATGATAGATTTTCGGAGAGTTATGCAAATCATCCTGATGGTAGTTTTTCGGGGCATCACAGTGATAGCTTTTCGGCGACTTGTACGCATCATCGTGATAACTTTTCGGAGAGTTGCGTGAATCGTTGTAGTACGATTTCGGGGATTTGTGCAAATCCTCCAAATAATTCTTCTGCGGGCTCTTAAAATAACTCTTCTCTATTTTAATCTCCGCACTTGACCTCCCACTATTCTCATGCAGGTAACTCCTCGGCGATAAATCCAGGCTTAAATTTGGCTCGGATTTTATCTGCGTGAGATAACCTGGCTGATCGCACAAGTCCAAATTTTGATAACTCACAACTTTCTTGTTGCCCTCACTCAAGTCCAAATTTTGGTAACTCGGAGCTTTGTTCTGTCCATCACACAAATCTATATTTTGAAAACTCGGAGTTTTCTTGTTGGGATCGCACAAATCCAAATTTTGATAACACACGCTATTCTTCAGGCCGTCACACAGGTCCAAACTCCTGGGGGACAAGTCAAGGGTTAACCTCGGCTCGGACTTAATGTGCACGAGATAATTCCTTATCGGCGATTTACTGTCACGCAAATCCAAATTTTGATAATTCTTTGTGGCATCGCACATGTCCAAAGTCTGGTAATTTTGTGGTTCTGGGTAATTTAAATTCCGTGATTGTAAATCAACAGTTTTTTTCGTGCCATCACATATATCAAAAGTCTGGTAATTTTGTGTATGTAAATCGACTTTTGGGTAGGTTAAATTTCGAGTTTGCAAATCTACCTCCGAGTAGTTGTTGATATTAGGGTTTCGGTAGGATTTTTCCTGATTTAGCGGTTTCAGGGGTTTTGTCTCATCGTCATGCAAATCATCAAGGTAGGGTTTGAACAACTTGACAGGTTTTGGGGTGATTATAGTGGTGGGGTTTTCCTCCAACTTCCTCTTGTTCGTGTTGGAGTCCCGTTTAGTGGTGGACAAATCCCATATGCTCTGGTCAACCGGGGGTGCAATTAAATCGAAATTTAGGCTGAGGGCGGGTTTTTTTAGCGATAAATCCATGGGGGTTAAATTCAAATCGTGGCTTGTTGTGTAATCCAGAGGGGCGTTTTCGGAATACGCGTCCGGGCTGATTGAAGGCACGCGCGCCTGGATCTGACTCTGTGAATACGCGTCCGGAAAAACGTCGTCTCGCTGTCTGTTGCGTTCCAGCAGCTCGAATTTGCTGCCGTTGCCGCTGCTGCTGGGCTTTTTCGGGATTTTGTTGTTGTTTAAATTATTAGCGCCCACGCAGTTTCGCAGGTTCGTCTCGACTTGTAACCATTTTTGGATTTGCCTGCGGTGGATTCCGTATTTTCTGGCCGTAGCCCTTTGGTTGCCCTTGCAATCGGAATCGTTGCGGTAGGAATCCAGGACCTGGAGTTTGAAGTGCGCCGGGAAAATCCGCCGCGATCCGATGTTTTTCCCCTCCGCTTTCTTCTTGTTATTATTATTGATAATAATGTTGTTATTATTGCCGCCCCCTTCTAGAACACTCACACTGACCCCGTGCGCCATCACCACCATTTGTGAAAAACTCTTTTCGCCGCCGGAAAAACGGGCCTTTTTTCACGACACGCACGCGTTAAATCCAAACTGAAAACGTAATGTAACCCAACTGAGGATAGCCAGCGACCATTTTCGTCACACGATTCACAGAAAAACCGCATACCACTTGCCCAACTTATCTCCTTCACTTTCCAACACGCACTGAAAACAGCGCGCGTACGTCTTAGCTCACACCACGCACAACATCCGTTTATGAAACAAGTTTGTAACGGACGTTGCCAGTGTTCACAACCTAATATCAAAACCTTAAAAACCCTCAAGTTTAAGCTTAATCCACCCTTATTAATCCTTAACAAATGCATTTATCAAAATACAGTTACTTTCACAGCGGTTTTTATTAATTCAAATGGCTTTTCGCGCGATTCTCTCGCTTGGAATGTGTCGGAGCGGCAACAGGGCGGCCGGTCACGCCAGACAGGCTGTCGCCGGGCCGGCGAGGCCAGACAAAGCGACGCTCCCTTTGCTTTGCCGCCTTTCATTCAGATAAAATGGAAAAACAGATGGCCGATCGCGATCGGGTAAACACCTGTGCACGGCTTTTTTCCGAAAAAAATCAAAGGACGAGAGCACCGATTTTTGGGGATTTTCACGGTTATTAATAAGTGGTGATGTAACGTAACGTGTTGTTGTTAATTACGTGGACAAAAGGATGGATAAGAATATCATAGAAATTTGATTGTTGCATTTTCGCATTAATTAATGATATAAACATTTAACTGAATCAGCATTTCGATTCTTTTAACACTTTTTGAGATGATGTCATTTTCTATTTAAATAAAACACCTCGTTAGTATCACGTACTCAATATTTATTTATAGTTTCGTCTTAATCAGGCATTATCAAACATTAGAGTCTGTCTGATTGGGACTGAACTGTATTCACAGAATAAATATTGGGTGCAGTGTAGGGATGTTCGATATATATCGATATCTTGGAATATCGATATTTTGATGTAAAATAATCAATATTTATTATCGATATTTCATTTTTCGATTTATGGCTAGTATCGTTACATACGATACTAGTTATTTATTAAACGCCATCTATTGTTTTAAGAAAGAAATGAAAAAATGTTCAAGTTACAACTTACAGAAAAGAAAAAGTAAAAATTATATAGGGATTTTTTTGATTTAGGTACACTTACACATAACGCAAATTGATCGAATTTTGAAAATTTTGATAAGCGGTATATTTTAAACTTCACTTGAAATCAGCGTCTTATACGCATAGTGCAATAAATTTTACTTCATGCGCCACGCGTATTGAACACTGATTTGGTGTGAAGTTCAGAATATACGTCTTTAGCATACTGCTTTACTAGTATATTTTGAACTTTACTTGAAATCAGAGTTTTATGCGCGTGGCGCATGAAGTAAAATTTCGAGTTTAGAAAAGCCTAATTTGTATTAATCGCTACGCGACCAATCCAAATTTTCAGGCTTTTCTAAACTCGAAATTTTACTTCATGCTTAATCTGGGAGTGGAAAACACTCGTTTAATGTTTCAATTTGAACTCTTTAAAAAAATATGAAATCCAATTCTATACAATCCAATTTATTTATTTTCAAATAATGAGAAGTAATGATACTTTCATGAGTGAGTCAACTTTAGCCAATATAATTATACAAAAGTATAGCAAAAAATGGGTTTTGAAGCGCAGAAAAAAATGGTGATGTGTCCATCATAGTACTTTCCCCCGTAAATTGCGTATTAAATCACTTTTAAAATATTTGTAGCATTTTTATTTTCAAAATGTCTTCAACTACAACTTTTATTTGAAACATTTTTCAATTGTATCAACACATACTGACACAAACCAATGACTAGATAAAAAACACTATTTATTGAATATCTCAAAAACTAAGAGTGCTATGACAAAATGTGAATCTCCAAAAAATCTTTAGTTTTTCATTTCCTACAACTTTTATTTGAAACATTTTTCAATTGTATCGACACATACACTGTCACACACCAATAACTAGATAAAACACACAACTTTTGAAATATCTCAAAAACTAAGAGTGTTATGACAAAAAATAAGTGAACAATACATCTTTATTTTGTTATTTGCTACAACTTTTATTTAAAAGAATTTTTTGTTTGATTAATATTTATTGAAAAAATCTGAAAAAACTGAAAAACGCTAAGAGTAAAGTACCACTTCCGGTTTTCCGATTTTTACTAAAAGCTTTTCAGTTCTTCCAATTGTATTAAAAAGCTTAAGTTTCAAGTTTCATCTCGATATCTTTAGCGGTTTTTGCGGTACAGCGCACACAGACACACAGACAGACAGACAGACAGACAGACATTTTTCAAAAATGGTCTTATTCGACTCAGGGGACCTCAAAACGGATATTTCCGCTAAAATTTTTGATTCGAAAATTTTCACGAAAACAATACTTTCCCTTTGTATTACATACGGGGGAAAGTAAAAACAGTAAATAGACAGACTCACAAAAATACAACAAATAACAAATACAAGAAATTAATATTTTAGAAATATTCGATTTGTATGTCTATTTTGTTGATTTCTTCAATTTTCAATAAATTTCCTATGATCAACTGATTTGTTAATGTAACTTGACACTCTGAAAATAAAAATGTATTCTATTTTCTTTTATAATTTTTCTGACTAATAATTTTTTATCGTTTTTGTAGGATTACTTATTTTAAGTTTTTCATCAATTTTAGAAGATGTCAGTTAAATATTCCAATTTTAAGCAATGTCTGTGATTTTTATATCTTCGTGAATTTCCTAGGATTTTATTAACTTATAAAATGTTCAATTAGTTTTACTTATTTAGTGCATTATAATAATTATCGGACAATTATACAAATATCTTCAATTTAATTAATTAATTAATTTGATAAATAATGCAAGAATTTTTCATTTAGGTACACATATCACGATTTTTTGCTGAAAATTTAAAAACGTTCGTTGTTTTTGTAAAAGCTTTCAATTTGAAACTTTACACTAAATCAGCGCGTGGCGCATGAAGTAAAATTTCGAGTTTAAAAAAGCCTGAAAATTTGGTTCGGTCTTGGTGTCAGATAAAATTTTTAGAAAAATTCTAAGCAAGGATGAAATTAATTAATTTAAAGTTCTAGTTTAGATATTTATGTCATCAACGTTGGGTACTAATTTTTGTTTTTCTGTATTTAATAAATAAAGAAGATAATGTTTGGAGTTATTTCTAAGAATTTATAAATACATTTTTTATCTAATAGATGAAACAGTTTTTCGTTTCATGTGAAGTTCAATAAGATTATTTATTTAGAGCAGGGCCGGCCAACCCGAGGCCCTTGGCGCGCTATTATGCGGCCCGCGGCAACAAACGCCGTTCTATGTTTATAAATAATAATAAATATATATTTTTAAATACAGTAGAAAACCGGTATCCTTATTCGATTTGACCGAGAATATTCGCTTACTTTTCTATGTTCGCATTCGCCAAATTTATTGGACATACGTGAATTTTATCGTATTGTCAGTTTTATTAAATTTGGTTATAATAAATTGAATAGAAATAGCCAATTTATCAACTTTGAAACATTCGGTTGTTAATAGTTTTTGGGTTGATAATGTATTATTCTGAAAATTAAGTGCTTTTAAACTTCACATTTAACACGTGTTTTACACGTCTGGCGAATAAAGTAAAATTTCGTGTTTAGAAAAGCCTGAACATTTGGATTTGCCGGGCGCTTCGCGTCAGTATAGTCAAATGGCTATCAATACCTAATGTAACCATTAACAATCCTCAGTTTACGAGTTTTTATAGATCTTCTGTGGCAGTTACGATAGTTTTGGAAAATCTTTGACAATTATAATAACCAATAATGACTTTCTGTGACTATAATGGAATATTATTTTCGAGATATGGATTGGAATTCTTGACAGTATTGTATATAATTATTGTATATAATTATTCCATATTTTCATTATTGACAGAAACTGAAATATCATCAATGTATGTTAATAATGAACTCTGACTGAAATGGAATTTCATTTTCGACATATAAATTGGCATTATTTGACAGTTAATTGTGATTTGATTTGGTTATTGTAATATTTTATTTTGATACGTTACGTTTTTTGTGATTAGTAATCTTATATTTATTATTATATATTATGATACATTTCCGACATTTTGTTGTTAGTTAGAAATAAAATATAATAAAAAGTGTTGTAATAATAGGAAATAATTTCTTGAATTAATTTCTCATCTGGCACTTGGTGAAACATATTAGAATATGTAAAGTTATTTAAATTAAAAACACTTGATATTGTTTCACAAATTAAAACTTTATTCCGACTAGTTTCGGTTTGTTAGACCATTTTCAACGGAATGTACAGAAACAATTATTGTCTAGGTATATATACATATTTTTGTTTCAGGTAATAAGGGAAGTCAAAATTGGGGAATTCCAAATCTCCTCGTTGTCGTTTACTATGTTTTTTCCCATTTTTATGGCCCTGTTAATCTCCAGCCCTTTTTTTAGATTTAGTGTGCATCCCTTGTTACCTGAATGCAAAATCTTAAAATCATGCGGATTAAAAAAGTGATTGAATGCGATGCAATGTTTGGAAAAGCCAGTTGTTGGTTTATTATCTAGAACCGATTTTCTATGATGCTCTCTTATTCTGGTTTCGAATGATCTGCCGGTTTGCCCAATATTGCATCGCATTCATCACATTGAATTTCATAAACTCCAGTTTTCTTCGAATTCTCTGTTTTTGTCTTGTTATTTATTAATAATTTGCCTAGATTTAGTGGGTTTGAACATATAATATTAAAGCTTTTCCCCTTAAATTGATTGATTATATTGTATGACAGGTCATTAACAAAATTTATTTTATACCATTGACTATCTATTTTTTGCTCAGGTGCGTAAAAGTATTTAATTGAATGTTTTTGTTTCTGTTTTTTTAATAAATTATTTATAACGTCCTTGCTATAACCATTATTTTGTTAATAATATTTAATTCTTGTCTGAAATCAGATTCACTTAAAGGGATGTTAATTAATGTATTGATAAAAGAGTGAAAAGTACTTAATTTTATTTTATTTGTGTTGTTTGAATTGGCTGGAATGATTGTGTCCGTATATGTTTCTTTTCTATGTATTTTAAATTCTAATTTATTAGTATTTTTAACAATGGTTATGTCTAGGAAATTTAAACTGTTGTTCTTTTCTATTTCAGTAGTAAATTGTATATTATTCTTAATTGAATTTAGGTATTTTTCAAATGAATTTAATAGTCTTGTCGTTCCAGTCCAAATACAAAAGATATCGTCCACATACCTTGCCCAGTAAAACACAGGTTTTGCCTCTGTCTTACTAAGAAGAGTAATTTAAAAGTCGGACATAAAAATTTCGGCTAATAAAGGTGATAGTGGCGATCCCATAGGCAAACCTTCTGTTTGCGAGTATATCGTTAAATTCAAAATAATTTTGCTTAAGGCATAAATTGATTAATTGCATATTTTTTTTTTATTTTCATCTGCATTATTGCTTTTGTTAATTAAATTTTCTAAAATTAATCTTAGGCTCCGAATTGGTATGGATGTGAAAAGTCTCTTGACGTCAAACGATATCAGTTTTGCAATATGAGCAACTACTAACGATTTCAAATTATTGACTAACTCTATTGAATTTTTAATTGCATATGGTGGACTGAAATTAATAAATGAAGGTAGTGTTGAGTTAAGAAATTTACATAATTTATATGTTGGGGCATATAAATATGACACAACTGGCCTCATCGGAATGCCTTCTTTGTGTAATTTAGGTAATCCGTATAATATGGGTGCTCTACGATTCATTTTTATTAATTGATATTTATTCTTATCAGGTATTATATTTTCGCAAGATTTAATGCACTTTTTAAGCTCTAATTGAAATTTATTCGTGGGATCCTTGGAGAGGATTGAAAAATTATCAGATTCTAATAAAGTTTCAGTTTTTTGAATGTAGTTAATTCTAGGCATTATTGAAACGGTGTTACCTTTATCGGCTTTACAGAGAACCAAGTTATTATTATCTAATTTCTTTTTTAAATTCTTAATTGTTTTTAATTCTAATGAATTTTTATTTTTCATTATTAATTTTCTTTTGTGTTGTGTTATGACTTTCGCAATTTTATTCTTTGTTAATGACCTTTCATTATCTGAGAATACTTTATTACAAATAATGTCTGCATCTATGGCTGTTGTTTCAATTGACATATTTGATTTAATGTTCGGATTATATTTTAACCCTTTTTGTAATAAAGTAGTCTCAAATAAGTTTAATTGTATGTTCAATAAATTAACAACTCGGGGGTAAAACTCTATATCAATGTTCTCACCTGTACAAGTTTTAATTTGTGAAACAATACGAAGAGTTTTTAATTTAAATAACTTCACATATAATAGGAAATAGTCTATTTTTGGGAAACGTTGCGAAAGGTTTATAATTATGCCTGCGTGAGTAACGTTTCCTTATAATCTTAATAAATAAATGTCACGAATAATTGACATTATATTTTTTAACGTAGGTTTCCACTCCCAGACTAAGCATGAAGTAATTTTTCAAGTCCCGCGTAGAAAATTTGTCTCGAGACAAATTTTCACGGGGCTTTTATAAACTCGAAAGACAGGGCTAGGAACTCGAATATTCGTGAATATTTAAATATGAAACATTCAAACTAGTCAAATATTTAAAGAAATAAACTATTTGAATTTATAAATTGTTTAGTTTTAGAAAATATATTAGACATTTTCTAACACTTATTTATTGAAATATTTAAATATTCATAAAGCTAAATTAAATATATGAAAAAGTGAGTGATTTAATAATGTGGTATTTGAATATTCGCGAATATTCAAATTCCCAGCCCTAGTTTATAATATAGATTCCTTATATAATTTTAAATTTATGAAATTTCGGAACTCGGGCTTTGATGGCGCCCCTCTGCTTGATGCGCCTGTGGCCGTCGCCCCCGTGGCCCCCTCCTTACTGCGGCACTGCTAACATCTACTAATAACACTTGAAGAAAATCATTCAAAAATATATTGGTTTGTAAATTAAATTCACTTGGTTTTGTTTCACTTATATGTATGTAATGTACCTTTCACTCGTTATAATATTTATTGTGTTTATTAATCACTTTGTATATATTTATTACTATAGTGTAATTATCTCGTTGTACAGATAATATTAGAAATAGCAAATAATCCGAAATTCAAAAATGTTTCACATTCCAAATCTTTTCTTAGTAGTTCTAATCTGGTTTTGTTATACCATGTTATTATGCGTGCACGTAATCAGTGTCTTATCTTATCACTAAAGAAATGGAGTTGTTCTGGTGTTGAGGAGAACACTTCTACTTCAGCAGTTGAGCAAGACAGTTAATTCCATTGTAAATTCTAAATCTAAACTCTGAATCTTTAACTTCTGAATCTTAGTATGTTTTAAACTGTAAATTAATCTATTAAGTATCAAATTAAAGATAAAGTAAAACTTTAAACTTTGAATCTCTGTGTTTGGACCCAAGTTGACTTAATCGCGTCTTCAACAACAAATCCAGGAAATATAAAATATAGAAAAGAACTGTAACGATAAACAACACCTTTCGAACGTTACAAATTGGCGCAGTCGTAGGAGGCCGCCTTTTGTTCTTTCTTTGAACTACAAAGAGGCCTGGAGCACTAGGGCGTGCTAATCAGATCCATCACATAGAGGAAGTCAACCAATTTCAAAACCTAATATAAGTCGAATTTTCTTATACAAATAAGGGATTTTGTCAATAACTGTTTTGAAATTTTATATTTTTTTCTATAAATATTACAAATGGCTATCAATACAGATTTTTATACATATGTTGAATTTTGTCTTGGAAACTCTGAAACATACTTATTTTGAATATTCAACATCATCCGCATACAATAATTTAGATGATTTTATTAATAGATGCGAGTATGCAACAAATTTAATAAATGAAAACGATAGGTCTAGATTTTTAGTTACAATTAAGAGCAAATTGTTATGTGAGGCTTGTAGAAGAGTTTTCAGTAGAGATATAAATTCTTGGATTGAGCTCAAAACATTTTTAAGGCTTCACTTTGCATCTAGTCTTACATTTAGTGATCTACTTTCTGAGTTGAATTCATGTTATCAGAGAATTTACAAAAATGTAAATGACTATTTAAGTCATATTGAACATTGTCGTTTAAATTATATTAGGCAATTAGACGATAATTCAACATTTGAGGCTTATCAAGCACAATTAAATTTAATAAATGATCATGTTTTGCAAGTATTTCTGTTTAGTTTGAAAAATTCATTAAATATTGTAATCAGATCTAGAAAACTAAAAACATTAGACGACGCGATTGTAATGGCAATTCTTCAAAATTAAAAATAATCTCAGTAATACTAAGCTTTGCCACATTTGTAAAAATAATTTACATTATACATCAATTTGTAAATTTAATATAATTAATCAAAAATATCGTCCAAATCGAAATCAATCAAATAAACCAGTAGTGTCCTTGCAATTATTGCAAACATTTGAGTCATTCCACTCCAAAATCTTCGATTCTGTCGTTCTTACCGTATAAAGAACGACAGAATCGAAGATTTTGGAGTGGGGGTAGAGATCGCTTACGTCACAAATGCGCGCTGAATTTAAATGTGGTTACTTCATGATTTAGATAACTACAAGTAATTACAGTAACTGAATATTAATTCTCACTATTAAATTATATTAATAATATACAAATTGTCTCAGATAAAAGACATAATTCGATTTGGAAATAGCATGAGCAACAGAATGTAACTCTTCGTAATATTGCTATCCATGTGTACTTTATGGATATTTACTTTTATTAAATTAATATAAATTTCTAATGTATATGCATTAACAAGTAAAATTACTACACCGGGCTGGCTTAACCTTAAATTTTATAAGTTAGCATTGAAGTGACAAAATAGTTGTTCATACTAGATATGGGTCGTTCATGAATGATTCATTCGAAAAGAACGATTCTGTCCGGTGATTTGAATGAACTGATTCCGTATTTCAAGAAGAATTGATTCGTTAATGATTCAATCACTCGAGACAACCGAGCAAACCATTTTGGGCTAGCGGAATCGTATTCCCGATTCGGATTTGTAGATGCGGTCTGAATCCGCCCGAGTCGGATGACTATATTGCTCGAATCCGGGCACCACTTCAACTCGTTCGTCTCGGTTGATGGAATCTCGTTCGGTTGAAACGATTCCTCACAACTTGCGGAAACGAATCCGCTGCGTCAGCCTTCATTTTTATTTTGTACGACTCGACCGTCGGGCCGTCTTAAAAATCGCCCGCTTGAATTCGCGAGGCTTAGACGAATTTAATCTGATCAGCTGTTATATAATAGTTATGTTCTTTTTAGCAGGGCTTCCAACCGAAAAAAACCGTTATCTTTTTTGAAACGAAAACCGGAACTGAACGGAAACAAAATATCGGTACATCAACTTTAATTTCCCAACAGTTATTAAACATTAACTGGATGCAGTTAAAATTTAAATATCTTCACTTTACTTTTCAGCCGGTCCTAAATCAGCCGGTACGGTCTTTTCGTAACTTTAAATGTTTCGCGTATAATGTAATTTTTGTCTTTTCCGGTATAAACATAGCAATTTTAACATTAAATGTCGATCTAGTCCAATTCAGATCAACATGAAAATTGAAGTTAAACGCCGACAATTGTCAATTTAGGTAATTTTTTCCATTTGGTTTCTTGACCATTGGCCATCAATCATTTTAATTTGTAACTGATTCAAAGTCGATTTTTACACGGGATTCGAACCTTCGAACCCTGCATTTGTAAGTAGGGTCTCTACCCACTTGCCCACCGGGAAATATAGTCAATGTTTTCGAATGAGAGTCAATTAATAGTATTCAACAGTTAGCATGCATGTAGTTAACACAGTCGATTTATAATCAATGTTTATAATCAATGTCATATTAAATAGTAGTCAAAAATCACCATGAATCATGTCAACATTATCGATCAATATTGCCAACTGACATTCAATAAATAGCTTATAGTCAAAATGTAATCGATTAATAGTCAATGTTTTCAAATGACTATTAATAAACACTAGTCAACATAATCGATATAGTCAATGTTGTCGTCAAAAGGCAGTCAATGCAGTGGACAGTCAATATAAACAACATCTAATATATACAATTAAATAACACTTAATTTGACTATACCGACATTATTACTATAAATACTGGTCGTTGGTTTTTCTGCCGCTATAAAATGCTAACTTATAGTCGTACGGTCAACTGTCGTTTAATTGTATTATGACTGTCACTTAGTTGACTTTTTTTACTATGATGGTATTTAGTAATTACATTTATTTATCCACTGTATATTGACTATTGCAATATATAGGTATGATAGTATTTTGTCATTAAATCGCTCTGTTGACAGTATATTGACATTTGTGACATTTTGACAGTAAGTCAGTTGGTTAGCTGTCTTTAGTCTATCATGGGATTTTGCCCTACTGTGGTGAGAATTTGTGGAGCGATGGGCAAAGGGAAAGACGCAGTTCTGGCGGCGGTCTACCTACCTGGAGACTCCACCCTTCCGCCCCCTACAAGGGGAATGGAAGGGCTTGTTGAGTATTGCAGGAAGGAGGGACTACCACTGATCATGGGCTGCGACTCAAATGCATACCATATCTCATGACTATTTAGTTAGTAATAATTAGAAATACTCAATCGTGGGACGGAACCCACTTTCGTGAACACGCGTGGCCAGACAGTGATTGATATCACACTGGCTACTATTGGTATCTCTAACATTATAGATAAATGGGAGGTCAGTCGGGAAGCGTCCATGTCTGACCACAGATGGATCACTTTTCAACTGGGCCTAAAAATGAGTCCGAGCAAACCTTACCGGAATCCGAGACTTACGGATAAGGATGCATACCGTATGCACCTTGGTGAGGGTTTGCAGGATATAAAGAAGCAATGCCCTAAGGACTGTGCCAGCCTAGACCTCCTAGCGGAGGAAGTGCAGGCAAAGATTCTTAGGGCATATAAACTGTCCTGCCCACTTAAGAGGAGGCCTGAGACAGGTACGGCCACCCCATGGTGGTGCCTAGATCTCGACTCCTTAAAAGATGAGGCCAGGAAAGCATTCAATAGAGCACAACGCTCCAAAGAGGCCTCCGACTGGACCATCTACAAGGTCCGCCTTAGAGAGTACAAAAAGCTCATAAGGCAATGTCAAAGAGCGTCATGGCGTGCCTTCTGCGAAGGAATTGAAAGCACTCAAGAAGTTAGCAGACTTAAGAAGACTCTATCACAGGACCAACATCAATCTGTGGGAGTCCTGAAGAAGGAGGACGGCACCATGACTGACGACCTCCATGAAAGTCTGCAACTATTGCTCAAGACTCACTTCCCTGGATGCACTCTACTATCTACGCAATCTAGGGATGTGGTTGAAATCACTTCGGCAATACCAAAAGACTGGGAACTGGCTCATGAAGTGATAAATGAAGAAAACACCCTTAGAGCAATTGCAAGCTTTTCCGCCTTTAAAACACCCGGACCCGACGGCATCTTTCCCGCCCTGCTACAGTGGGGACGGGATGAACTAGCTGAGTTTGTAATGATGCTGTTTCGGTCCAGTTTGGCGCTGGGATATGTCCCTAAGGTCTGGAAACGAGCCAGGGTTGTTTTCATACCGAAGCCCGGTAGAGCAGACTATACTGCTCCCAAGGCATACAGACCAATCACACTTTCCTCGTTTCTCCTTAAAACACAGGAAAGGATTTGTGAATGGCACATAAGAACATCAGCTCTAGTCAGACAGCCGCTGATGGCGACACAACATGCATACACACGGGGGAGGTCCACTGATTCAGCCCTGCATAGTGTAGTGAGCAGAATCGAGAGAACAATGGATATTAAAGAATCCACCCTAGGTGTTTTTGTTGACATAGAAGGTGCGTTTGATAAAACGACCATACCGAAGATAGGAAACGCGCTAAGCAAGCGCGGAGTATCATCTAAAATGTGTGAATGGATTGGCAATGCAGTGGCCAATCGTATAGTCACAGTGGAACAGGAAAGGGAACGTATAACCTGCAAAATTGACAGAGGCTGTCCTCATGGAGGTGTTTTATCACCACTATTATGGAACATGGTTCTGGACAGCCTACTAGATGAATTTCAGCAACTAGGCTTGTTTGTGACAGCCTATGCTGATGATGTGGCCATATTAGTATGTGGTAAGTTTGAAGACGCCCTATGCGACCAGATGCAAGGAGCTCTAAACATAGTTTCTAGGTGGTGCAATGATCACTCCCTATCGGTAAACCCTGCCAAAACGGAGATGGTCCTGTTCACCAAGAAAAGGAAGGTGTCGAAAAAAGCACCAAAATTATTGAATACGATGTTGCAGTACAGCGACGAGGTGAAATACCTGAGCATCACTCTCGACAGGAAACTGAGCTGGAAAGCGCACATCGACATCAAAACAGACAAAGCTATAAGGGCCTTCTGGCAATGTCGTCGGGCATTGGGGAAAACCTGGGGTTTGAAACCACACACGACTCTGTGGTTGTACACAGTTGTCATAAGGCCCATGCTGACTTACGGAGCTTCAGTTTGGTGGCCCAGAACCAAACAGAAGATCACGAGGAAGCAACTCTCGCAAGTGCAGCTCACAGTCTGTCTTAGTGTAACAGGCGCCATGCACACTACTCCGACGATGGCGATGGAAGTCATGCTATGCCTTCCACCACTTGATATCCACGTGGAGAAGGAGGCCATGGCGACTATACTTCGCCTTCAGTGCAGTGGGATTTGGAACAGTAACAGCTGTGGGGAAGTTAGAGGACACCTCTGGAGGAATGTCTGTAGAGATATACCTCTTTTAGAGGCTGTTAATGACTGCTGTGTACCAACACTAATACGGAACACACCCTACAACGTTACTGTTCAACCCACTAAGCGGATGAGAGAGTCTGCTATAAGGATCTACACAGATGGATCTAATAGGAGAGAAGGATTGGGCCTTGGAGTTTTCTCTAAAACCCTAAAAATCCAAGCAAAGGTTCCGATGGGAATTCATGGAACCATCACGCAACTGGAGCTGATGGGAATAACACTTGCGGCTGAGTACATCATAAACCGCAAGGTGACAAATGTAGCCATACTAATCTTAACGGATAGCAGGCAGGCGATTTTGTTTCTGCAGAAAGCCTATGCTTCGTCAGAGACCGAAATAGAGTGCCACGGGAAACTCAGACAGACAGCAATGCACAACAACATTGAGGTCTGTCGGGTGAAAGGGCATGATACAGACACAGGTAACGGGAGAGCTGACGCGCTGGCAAGAGCTGCGGCTGGGATGAATCTACTCTCACCGGAGCCGCTAGTGCGGTTAGCTCCTCTCTCCCTGTGTAACATGTTACAAACCAATGCCCTGGAGAAATTCAGGATGCGTTGGGATGATATCGAGGGCTGCAAGCTCTCTAAGGAAACACTTGTGTATCCCAATGAGAGATCAGCGAAACGGTACCTGCAGCTGGCTAGAGGGAATATCGGGCGCTTAACTGCCATCCTTACTGGTCACTGTGGACTAAACGGGCACCTCTATAGGATGAGGATAGTTGACTCCCCATCTTGTAGAGGTTGCAGCATGGAAGACGAGACTGCATGGCATTTTCTTTGTGAATGCCCAGCACTATCGTCAATCAGGGAATCCATATTGGGTGATAGATGGCCTACAATGGCCTACATAAGAGATCTACCCACCTCAGCTATGCTAGAATACCTAAACAAGGTGGGCTGGCTAATCTGAGGATGGGTGATCTACGGGAGGTGGCACAATGGGCCTAATGAGGCCTAAGTGCAGTGCAGAACTGCACACTCCCCTTTGAACCAGAACCAGAACCATGGGATTTTGCCATATATCTTTATCGACTGTATGTATGACTGTTGTAACATTAAGACTGTAAGTCATCGATTGACTCTCTTTTGACCATGATTCAATTTTATTATCAAATCTATCGGCTGTATTTTGAATATTGTGACATATAACTGTAAGTCACTTGGTTGACTTATTAGGAATTAGCTGTCTTTTGTCTATTCGAGGATTTTATCATTGAATTTCTATAAATACAGACTTCAATTAAAAATATGACACATACATAATCACAGTTTAAAATAAATAATGAGTAAACACATTAGGTACTAGGATTTCATCATGTTATGTTTCTATCGACTGTATTTCGACTATTGTGATATGACTGTAAGTCACTTGGCTGACTCGGATTTTGTCATTAAACCACTGACTTTTGACTACTGCAATATGATGACTGTAAGTCACTAGGTTTACTGACTTTTGATTATGATATGATTTTGTAATCAAATCACTATATAGACTGTGTTTTAACTATTGTAACTTTACGATTGTAAGTCACTTGACTGACATTAGTCTATCCTGTCAACTTGACCTAGGACGACGCTAGTCGGCATTTAGGCCATTGTGTCAACTTGACATGCCGATATTAGTCTATCCTGTCAACTTGAAATGACATTTAGTCCAATGTATCAAACTTGACACAAATCGGCGTCAGCCGACGTTAGGACTATTGTCAATTTAAGACAACTATTATTTGCAATATATTATTAGATGGTCATGTTTTTGTTTTTCTTTATGACACTTGCGACACACATTTTGATAGTTGTGACATATTTTAAAGTAACGAGTGTGTTCCACTCCCAGACTAAGCATCAAGTAAAATTTCGAGTTTAGAAAAGCCCCGCGTAGAAAATTTGTCGAGGGTCGCGCAGCGACCCGAGACAAATTTTCACGGGGCTTTTCTAAACTCGAAATTTTACTTCATGCGCCACGCGTATAAACACTGATTTAAAGTAAAGTTAGAAATACATGCTGCTGAGATGTGACAGATATTTACTAAGATATAACATATAAAAGCAAAAAGTATTTATTTTGTGAATATTTTGTAAATATGATAATAATAATAAAAGTAGAACAAATTTAGTTTGAGACTCTTTTCCATATTCCTAATATTAAAATCATCATATAGTTACGTACGACGGTGATATATAGACACATCAATGTTTTTTTAATATAAAATAAAAATATTTCAATAATTAAAACAATCACTTGCTAGCTATACCGAAAACTAGAACCGAATAGATATATATTTTTGATTAAACCGGAACGAAAGCCGGAACGCAAAAAATAGCGGTTCGAAGCCTTGCTTTTTAGGTCTAATTTTAGTGTAAATTTGTCTGTTCACTGCAAATGAGGTAGCGTAATTTTATCAGCTGATGTTTCTTCTCTATTATTATTATAAGTGATTCGTTTACAAACGATTCATAAAGAATGAACCACTTTTAAGGAATGATTTGGCTGATTCGAATCACATGAAAGATTCGAACTTTCCATATCTAGTTCATACAAAAAGGATTATAATAAAGCTGAGAACTCTAACATTTAAATATTAATTGTAATAACGTTTAATTATTAACCAATGTAATCAATTAAACTATAAGGATGTTTAGTGTTACTAGTAATTTGACATACTTTTTAACACTAAATAATTCAAATAGTTTACTTATATAAATATTTGACTATTTTGTCAATTCTAATTCACAGCCTTAATTTATAATAAACTTTAAGGCACTGTCAACTCTAACTTACTCCGATTGAATAATTCCAAGAGTAAAAATAATAGCAATTTAATAACTTTAACTTTGTTCGTATAACATACTATTATTTTAGTTATGACTGTAGTTTCTATTATACAATAAAATTATACAGGGAATTTTTCTTTTAGGTAAACATGCATAAGCTGTACATATTCTGGCATTCGTTGTTTTTTAAAAGAGTTCAATACGAAGCGTTTTCCACTCTCAGACTAAGTATGAAGTAAAATTTCGAGTTTAGAAAAGCTAAAAGAAAGAAAATTTGTCGAAGGTCGCGCGAAGTTTGAATATACATACATTTTTAGTGTTTTATACGCGTGGCGCATGAATTAAAATTTCGAGTTTAGAAACGCCCAGAAATTTTACACATAACATTTTTTCTAAACTTGCGACCCTCGACAAATTTTTACGGGGCTTTTTTAAACTCGAAATTTTACTTCATGCTTAGTCTGGGAGCTTCAAATTGAACTTTAATATCTAACAATTTACAGAAAATAGACTGTGAATTTGGAATACGTATACTTTAAAGAAAAACTTTCTGTATAATGTAAATATGTATTTAAGGAAGGTGCGAAAAGGGAAAATAAATATTTAAAACATGTTAATAATTTAATTTATTTATAATTTATTAAATTTTCTTGTTTAAAGCTTCAAATTGAACTTTAATATCTAACAATTTACAGAACATAGGCTGAATTTGGAAAACGTATACTTTAAAGAAAATCTTCCTGTATAATGTAAATATGTATTTAAGGAAGCTGCGAAAAGGGAACATTAATATTTAAAACATGTTATTAATTTTATTTATTTACAATTTATTAAATTTTCTGCTCTTTGTGTTTTATTTTATTTAAGAGAGTTTGCTCTTTAAATCCTTGTTATTTTTAAAAACTTAATATTAGTAATTTAAATATTTAATTCTTATAAATAATCTTTGTTTCAAATATGTTTTTATTAGAAAGCAATTAACGTCAACATATTTTTCTAATTTAATTAGACGTAACACAAACTATTATTTTAATTACACTTAACACTAACACAAAATCTTATTTCGATAACATTAATTTTCAACACAAAATATTAAAAAATCTATCTATGAAAGTACAGCGAAACCGGAAAGAGAGGTTATAATAGACTAAAAAACGTAACCAAATATAACGTCATTGTTCTCTACCTCTCTCTGGAACTGGGGCCTGCGGGAAAAGGGTTAGGGGAAAACATGGAAAGATCCAATTCTGTCATACCTTGTAACACAT
This sequence comes from Philonthus cognatus, assembly GCA_932526585.2. Classification (NCBI taxonomy): domain Eukaryota; kingdom Metazoa; phylum Arthropoda; class Insecta; order Coleoptera; family Staphylinidae; genus Philonthus; species Philonthus cognatus. The sequence goes on along the minus strand of OW052243.1, from coordinate 61,542,131 downwards.
ATGTGTTCATATGTGTTACACCCATTGACGCACCTTGCATAAATACTTGCATTAGAAGGCAATATGCTAACAAAAAAAGCTTATTTTAATGAAAATAATAAATCAAATTTCTATAGTACACAAAATAAACAGTTCTATCCGCACTTTCAAAATACTCAAAATCAATCAAATTGTGTTTATAACCGATCAATTACTACGTCAAATGATTGTAATCAAAATCAGTATATTTTAAAAAAATTAAATTTAAAATAAAATCACTTGGTATGTTTCACTAATTATACGTCTTTATTCCGACTAGTTTCGGCTATCAGCCATTTTCAAAGAATGTACAAAAATAATGTTTTACAGAAAATATATACAGATTTACAAAAAGGGGGAGGGTCAGGCAATAAGAGCGTTCGCGATCGGTGATGTCCAGATGTCTTCGTTGTCGTTGACGACGTTTTTCTTTAATTTTATGGCTCTGTTAATTTCCAAGCCTTCTCGGAAGTTGAGGATACGACCTTTATTTCCTGTATAATGGATTTTGAAATTATTCATTAATAATTAGTGAAACATACCAAGTGATTTTATTTTAAATTTCATTTTTTTTAAATATTTAATCATGTTTCATCAAGTGATCAATGAGAAACAAGTTGAAAATACAAAATCAGTATGTTGAAAATAATTGTAACTCAGTAGAATTAAATGAGAATGTGCCTCAAAATGAACATTCTGCATTTGTTATATTTGATGATAAGAAGCCCTCGGAAATTGTTGATGTAAATCGAGAAATCTTAAAATTAAAAGACAATTCACAAATTGAACCATACATTAAAACTTCTAGTGATATTGATTGATAAGGCTGATAAATGTTGAAAGTTCATCTTCACTTTTATATAAATAAAACAATTTAAACACTTTCAAATATATATTGTGCATTCGCTACAATTGTTTCGCCACACTATAGCTTCTTCAGGCGAAGAAGCCACAGTGTGGCAAAACAATTCTAGCGAATGCACAATATATAATTGAAAGTGTTTAAATTGTTTTATTTATATAAAAGTTCTAGTGATATAGTTAGTGATCAAAAATCATATTACCTGTAAATTGCAAACTGATAATCAAATATTTCATAATCTAGCCACACTACAAGCTGATTTTAAAGCTCAAAAGCAAGTAGAAATAAAAAAGTTATTGCCCAAAGGAATATAACATTTAATGAACCAGAAAATATTAACAAATGTAATCAATTTGAAAATAACGTTTTTTCAAGTAATTCAATCTGTTCTCGCAGAAATAACAAAATTAAGGAAAATTCATGTTTTGTACTTCGACAAAAACATAGATTCAAAATTAGTTCTGGATTTAAATAAATGAAATTACTTAGCTTATCAATTTAACTATATACCGGGTGTGGCACTTAAGACGCCTCTGACCATAGCTCCTTTACGATAAAAGCTATCGAAAAAAACCTAAGAGCAAAGTGGTGCATAATTACTGTCACTATGTTTCAAAAATATTTCTAATCATCAGTGGCGTGCCGTACTCCAGTGGCGTACCAAACTTATGTTTTTTTAAATGGAATGCCCTATTTTTTATTGCAGATTTGGAAAGTGCTCGAAGAGTACTTATTTTTTTATCTAACATGTTATACCCTTCACTTTAGCGGTTTCGTTGTTATAACCCCTTCTTTCAGAATTGCGCCCCATTTTTGAGATTGTTTTGTACAGAAACTAATTGACGCCGGCGCCTAAATTTTGAATTGAGGTACAGGTTAAGACCTCGTATACCTTCACATAATTTTTTTTCGGGTAATTTATGGAAAAAAATAATTTTTGATTGAACTTCGCATGTTGTCATTTTTTTCGAAAATTTCAAATGGCACCCCCCTAATAAAATTACGGCGTTGTACAGCCAAAACTCTAAATTTTTCATTGGTACAAAAAAAAATTACACATTGCATAACAAAATTTCGAAGAAAAAAGGAATTTCATCGCAAATGTCGGGAAACGTTTTCCGTTCCCAAGAGTGCCATGAGAAAACAAAAGATTGGTAATTGTCAAAGTAAATTATTAGACTCCAGTAGCAGCCATAAGTCATTTTTGATAAACGTTCTAAAAATGTTCCGAACTCAAGAGGAAATGGTTGACATGATATTTATTCTTGGAGAATGTAACAAGAATTGTTTCTTGGCGTCACGAGTGTACGCTGCGAGATATCCGCACAGGGCACATCCAAATGAACGTGCGTTTCAAATAGTGTTGGAGAGATTTACTACTACGGGAAGTGTGAAACGGCCAAGGAGAGTTAGAAAGAAGACAGTTTTTACCGAAAATAATGAACTGTAGGTTCCGGAGGCAGTTATTGAAGATCCTCATACCAGTATCCGTGATATTAGTAGGAATCACGATATTTCAACGCGATCCGTACATCGTGTTCTTCAAAAGTACAAATTCCGTCCATTTAAGATTCAACTGCACCAAGAATTGCAACCTCAAGATTTTCATGCGAGGCAAGATTTCTGCTTGTGGGCTATCAACAAAATTGAGCAGGAGGAATCATTTCTTATGCGCGTATTATTTTCTGATGAAGCGACGTTCCATAGAAATGGGCATGTCAATCGCCACAACTACCATTATTACGCCGATGAAAACCCACACGCCATGCGAATGATAAACCACCAGCAAAGATGGTCGCTGAATGTTTGGGGAGGCATACTTGGAGATCACCTTTTGGGTTCTTATTTCATCGAGGGGCCCCTGAACGGCAACAGTTATTTGAGGTTCCTTCGCGACGACTTGGATGATCTCTTGGAAAATGTCCCTCTAGCCGCTCTACGACAGATAGTTTTCCAGCACGATGGAGCTCCTGCACATAATAGCCGTGTCGTTCGGGAATTTCTCGATGAAACGTTTCCGGACTCCTGGATTGGTCATGGGGGTCCTGTGAGGTGGCCGCCAAGATCACCAGACCTCACTCCCCTTGATTTCTTCCTTTGGTGCCATATCAAAGACGAGGTTTACAGGACGGTACCAACTACTGTCGATGATATGAGGGAGAGAATCCGCGCGGCTTTCCGCGGTATATCACCAGAAGTCCTTAGGGCAGTGTCTAGAGCCTGTGAGTCGAAGTTGCGGTTATGCCTCCAGCAGGAAGGTCGTCATTTCGAACATTTAGTTTAAGTTGTTAAATTTTCTTTATCTGCATTTTTCATATCATGTTGAATAAATAGGTACATACTATTATGTTGACCGTATTTGTGTTTTTGTTTTCTCATGGCACTCTTGGGAACGGAAAACGTTTCCCGACATTTGCGATGAAATTCCTTTTTTCTCCGAAATTTTGTTATGCAATGTGTAATTTTTTTGTACCAATAAAAAATTTAGAGTTTTGGCTGTACAACGCCGTAATTTTTTTAGGGGGGTGCCATTTGAAATTTTCGAAAAAAATGACAACATGCGAAGTTCAATAAAAAAATATTTTTTTTTGATAAATTACCCGAAAAAAAATTATGTGAAGGTATACGAGGTCTTAACCTGTACCTCAATTCAAAATTTAGGCGCCGGCGTCAATTAGTTTCTCTACAAAACAATCTCAAAAATGGGGCGTAATTTTGAAAGAAGGGGTTATAACAGCGAAACCGCTAAAGTGAAGGGTTATAACATGTTAGATGAAAAAATAAGTACCATTCGAGCACTTTCCAAATCTGCAATAAAAAATAGGGCATTCCATTTAAAAAAACATAAGTTTGGTGCGCCACTGGAGTACGGCACGCCACTGATGATTAGAAATATTTTTGAAACATAGCGATGGTAATTATGCACCACTTTGCTCTTAGATTTTTTTCGATAGCTTTTATCGTAAAGGAGCTATGGTCCGAGGCGTCTTAAGTGCCACACCCGGTATACAGAAGTTTAAGTTTAAAATACATTTATAATATTTATTAATATTTATTGTACAGGGTGAGCGAAACTCGATGTCTCAGCTCTATTATAAGAAAAGGAAAAACGATAGAAAAAATCTGAAAAGCGGTTCATAAATGGGATTGAGTAAGGTCCATTTTTAGCCAAAATTGCATATTTTTCTAAATTTGGAAACTGAAGTAATGACGTCATCGAATATTTTTTTCCCAGAAACATACCTATATTTTTGGATATTTTAAAAAAACTGATTTTTCTGAATAAACTTAGTACAAAAAAAGAATTGCTATCTTCTTCAATTTATTCAAGTAGCTTTTGGAAGCAAATATCAAAGTCGCATCTGTCAGTAATAAAATATTATTAATTAGTATTATTAATTATCATTAATTAAACATTAAAAACACATAACATGTTACAATATTACTATTATTTATTTAATAATCTACGGATTTCTCCTTCTTACAACATTACAAAAAATATATAAAAACAAAATAATAATACGCATAAGTTACAATAAATAAATATCGCGCTTAACACTAAACAAAAAACACTAAACAAATTAATACAGAAAAAAACAAAGAATGTAGGCAATCACTACAACAAAATTTTAATGTAACCACCTCCTACTTCTAAACAGGGTTGTTAAAAAACTTTTTTTTCATTTTGATTAAAACAAACAAAATAAAACAAAACGTGTTTTTTTCATCAAAACAGCGTTTAAAACATTAACGATTAAAAACATGTTTAAAACGTGTATAAAACAGAAAAACAGGGCATTTTTCTTTTGAGTATACATATCCCGGTAATTACAGCGTTTTTTAAATTTGCGGGAATTCGTTGTTTCAAAGCGGTTAATTTGGGGCTTTTAACGAGTGTTTTCCACTCCCAGACTAAGCATGAAGTAAAATTTCGAGTTTAGAAAAGCCTAAGAGTTTGGATTGGCTGCGTAGCGAAGCGGAGCGGACAATCCAAATTAGGCTTTTCTAAACTCGAAATTTTACTTCCTGCGCCACTCTTAAAAACACTGATTTACATTGAAGTTCAAAAACACACACATACAATAACAATTATAGGCAACCTAATATATGTTAGAGTTATTGGGTTGCCTATAATCCCTGTTTTAAACAATTTGTTCAGCGCAGAATTTGACTTACGTTTTATTCACATCTACATATTAGATTGCTAAAGCCGTATTTTTTAAACTTTACGATATTTCAGTGTTTTATACGTGTGGCGCATGAAGTAAAATTTCGAGTTTAGAAAAGCCTAATTTGGATTGGCCGCTCCGCTTCGCTACGCGGCCAATCCAAATTTTCAGGCTTTTCTAAACTCAAAATTTTACTTCATGCTTAGTCTGGGAGTGGAAAACCCTCGTTTAATGATTCAAATTAAAATCTTTTAAAAAAGCAACGAATGTCGTAAAATTTACAGTGTATGCATACGTATACCTGAAAGAAAAATTCCCCGTATTTAAAAATCACATTACTGCACACACAGTTGTGATAATTTATTGTAATAAAATGTTAAGTTTATTAATTTAGTTTGAAATATCTTCAACAATTTAGTTAAAATTTAAAAATGTAAACAAAAAATCTTTAAAAATATATAATTTAACAAATTAAAGATAATAAAAGAAAAACGTTTTAAGCAAAGTTAACGCTTAAAACATGTTTTAAACAAATTGAAGATTTAAAACATGTTTAAAACAAAACCGTTTAAAACACGATGGCTGTTTTTAAACATGTTTAAAACACTGTTTTAAAACAAAGTGTTTTAACCATAACAATCCTGCTTCTAAACCCTTATAGAATCTCCGCCTTACTTCTTTTACTGAAACCTTACGTAATATTTCTCTAGATAGTTCATCGCAAGCATGTCTGATTTTTTTTTTAATGTTCCAAGTTAACAGATGGTGTTTTGTAAACTTTGTTTTTCAAAGTTTCCCACAAGGAAAAGTTTAGTGGGGTCAAGTCCGGTGATTTAGGCGCCCACTGCATCGGTCCATTTATACCCAACCAATTTTCTCCATAAGTTTCATTTAAATATTGTTAGACAACTCGTGCTTTATGCGGTGGAGCTCCGTCATGCTGAAAACACATGTTTGCTCGCAGCTGTAATGGCACATTTTTTCGAGAAGCACATTAAGCTGTTCTTAAAGAAATTGCAAATATTGCTCACTGCGTAAAACTCCTTCGTAAAAATATGGACCAATCAAATGCCCATAAATAATAACACACCAAATGTTAATACTGAAGTAAGTGTCCTTGGTTTTCAATCGGATTGACAAAATGTGGATTTTCAGTAGCCCAAAAATGTTCATTTTTTATTGGGCTTACCGTTACTAACAAAACGGCTTTCATCCGTCCACAACACATGCTTAGAACATTTATCAGATCAACATCAACGAAGAATAAATTATTGTGTCCAAGTGATGGTAAACTTAGATATCAATGACAATCGATTTTGTCATTGATATCTAAATTTACCATCACTTGGACACAATAATTTATTCTTCGTTGATGTTGATCTGATAAATGTTCTAAGTTATGAAGTTTATAATCGTGGTAACCATTTTCTTTCAAAATTTGTCGTACCGAACAATATTTTGAATTCAACTCACGACAGGCTTGCTGAATCGAGTTCCTTGGATGATCTTGAAAATACTGCAAAACAGTGGCACTAATATTGTCAGAATTGATCCTTTCAGCAATTTGTCTTCCCTTTCGAGCAGATATTGCCTCGTTGTTTGCACGTAAATTGCGTTCCAATCTTGCAAATATATTTAAGGTTGGAATAACACGTTCAGGGTATCTCTGGGCGTATAACTGAACTGCTCTTCTAGGGTTCTTTTGAGATTTTCCATAAACTATTAACATGCTGACATTTTCGTTGTACGTAAACATTTTTAAAAATCAAATGACAACAAAACAATCAACGATTAGTTTAATTATTGACAGACGCGACTTTGTTATTTGCTTTCAAGGGCTACTTGACAATTGTGAATTTTTTAAAATACTTTTTTTTAAAGTTTGTTTGTAATGTTTTAACGGAAGAAGATAGCAAATTTTCTTCTCTACAAAGTTTATTCAGAAAAATTAGCTCTTTTTAAATATCTAAAAATATAGGTATGTTTATAGGAAAAAAAATCGATGACGTCATTACCTTAGATTCCAGATTTAGAAAAATATGCAAGTTTGTCTTAAAATGGACCTTACTCAATCCCATTTATGAACCTCTTTTCAGATTTCTTCTATCGTTTTTCCTTTTCTCATAATAGAGCTGAGACATCGAGTTTCGCTCAGCCTGTACATATGTTTTCGAATTTATTTAAGTTTTGGTAATAAGCAAAAAATTCAATTATAAATAAGTCTATATTAAGCCAGATAGTTTTAAACAGATTTTAGAATGACAATAATTTTTTTAATAATAGATAATTTTAATATTTTACTTTAAATGAATTTAAAAATATCCCTAATTGTAAGAAATTCCATATACAAAATGTATATCGAATTTCTTACAATAAGGGATATTTTTAAATTCATTTAAAGTAAAATATTGAAATTATCTATTATTACAAAAATTTATCTTGTTGCCCAATCGTGATTTTTACTGAAAGTAAATCGTTCATTTTTTAAATAACAGTGATTTTTATGTTAATCTAATTTATGTTTGTTCTTTTTCAAAAAATTAAAATTGCATATTGATATTTTTTCTTTCTATAAGGGAAGGAGTGTAATAATAATAATAATATTTATTGTCCAACAGGAGAAACTCCTAATTAAAAGACAATGTATTTACAAAAAATAGGTATAAAGAATGTAAATACATAGTAACATGAAAGAACATACTGATAATTAATATAAATAAATTAATAAAGTTTAATGAGAGACGATAATGTGTCAACAAAAATATCACAGGTTGATGATAATTGATTAAAAATATCACAGAGCCATAAATTGTGCTTTCATTCCTACTATTAAAACTTGGAACACGTAGACTGATAGAATTAAGAATTACGGGACAATCAATTCTATTACTAAGAATTTTATATAAGAATGATATTCCCACTATACTTCTTGACTGAAACCTCTTAATGAGGGCTTCTACCTCCACTTTAAAATACAAAACTTCAAAAATTTGCGCTGTACGCTTTCAATAAAATTAATCTGATATTGAGTTTGAGGGTACCAAATCAAAGATGCATATTCCAACTTTGATCGCACAAAGGCATTAAAAAGTGATTTCAAAGCTGTGGCATTCTGGAGATCCAAGGAGTTTCGGTGGATGAAACCTAAAGCCTTAAATGAGCTACGAACAGTTTTTTGCACATGCATATTAAAGGTAAATGAATCATCAAACTATACACCCAGATCCCTGAATACCTTAGCCTCTTCATGATGATTATTGCAAATATTATAATCGAACTTGACAATGGTAATCTTTCTAGTAAATGTTATAAACCTGCACTTGCTACAATTCAGCAATAAATTGTTTGAAGTACACCAGTTTGAAACTATTTCTAGTTGATGTTATAACTGCTCACAGTCATTCAATGATGACATGTATATAGCTTCAAATCATCGGCATATTAAATAAATTAAATAGTAAGGGGCCCAAAATGGATCCCTGTGAAGCACCTGAGCTTGGAAAGTACGATATTGATTTAAAATTATTAACAGAGACATAAGTTTCACGGTTATTCAGATAAGATCCCAAAAGCAATAGTGGACCAGTGGTGAGCTCACAACAGTCCAACTTGTTCAATAGCAATTTGTGGTCGACTCTTTCGAACGCCTTAGACATATCTGTGTACACCACATCAACTTGACCCGATGAATCCAGAACTCTAGATATGTCATGTGTAATAACAGATAAATTCGTAACAGTAGAACGCTCAAGAATGAATCCATGTTGCTGCATAGATAAATATGGTGCAACACGTAGGTACATTTGATCATAAAGCACTTTTTCAAAGAATCGCTATAGGACGATAGTTAGCAATATTTCAGGTATTCACCGAAGTTTAAGGTATGGGACTAATTGAAGCTATCTTTAATTCACCAACAGGGCTGGGCAGGATTCGAATCCTGGATTTGAATCCTTTTAGAGGATTCAAAAGAGGCATTCGAATACTTTAGTTAAACTGGATTCGTGATCCGGATTCGTTACACTGTTTTAAAAGGATTCGTATTCGAATCCAAATGCGGGTGATTCGAATCCTCATAAAAGAATTCGAATCCTTATAAAAGCATTCGAATCCTCGTAAAAGGATTCGAATCCTCATAAAAGGATTCGAATCCTCGTAAAAGGATTCGAATCCTCATAGAAGGATTCGAATCCTCATAAAAGGATTCGAATATTTATAAAAGGATTCGAATACTTACAAAAGGATTCGAATAGTTACAAAAGGATTCGAATAGTTACAAAAGGATTCGAATCGTCAAAAATAATTCGAATTAATCATGAGGATTAACATGAAAAATTTGTTTTGTATGTTTTTAAATTTCTCGTTAAATCACTGTTTTATACGCGTGGCGCATGAAGTAAAATTTCGAGTTTAGAAAAGCCCCGTGAAAATTTGTCTCGGGTCGCTGCGCGACCCTCGACAAATTTTCTACGCGGGGCTTTTCTAAACTCGAAATTTGACTTCATGCTTAGTCTGGGAGTGGACGACACTCGTTACAAACGAGTGATCAAATCAAAAATCAAGTAAATTAATGATTTGTGTCAAATTTGACATTTTGATGATTTTTGCCAGATTTGGGATTTTTAATTGTTTTTCGGTAATTTCGCCAAATATAACATTTTGATGAATTTCTGTCAACTTTGACAATTTGATAAATTTCAATAATTTCCGTCAAATTTAACAATTTTAATTGTATTTTAAATAATTCCCTCAAATATGATATTTTTAATGTTCGACGTATTCAATCGTATTCTGACAATTTTCGCACTAATTAATATTTTTGACGTTAGCAATCATATCATATTTTGACAATTCTCACACGGATTGACATTTATGACGTTTCGAATTATATTTTGACCATTTTCATATGAATTGACATTCCGAATCAAATGTTTACACTTAACATGTCGATTTATAACATTTTTATAAGATTTTCAACAAATCGATATTTTTCTAAAATTATCATCATTTCGAGATTTTCGTCGATTCATCAAATTTTCATCAGATTTTCCAATATTTCCTCAATTTTCCTCAATTAATCGAATGTTGATGAAATTTTCAATATTTCGAGATTTTTAATTAATTTATGAAAATGTTTATCAGATTTTCAACATATCTAGATTTTTGATATTTTGTCATTTTTATCGATTTATAAAATTTTGATGAAATTTTCGATATTTCGAGATTTTCTCCTCAAATTATATAAAATGTTTATATGTAAGATTTTCAATATTTTTATTCAGATTTTTAACGATTTTAAAAATTATTGACTCATTATTTGAACACACAAATTTGAGATTTTTTTTTCTTCAAGACATATTTAATCATTTTTGACATTGAATGACATTTTTGATATTTCTTACCTTTTGAGATGACATTTTTGACAATAGATTATATTCTTGATATTAGACTAGGTTTTTTGACATTAGATGACATGTTTCACATTAGACTCTCTTGAATGTCGTAGGCATAAGGCATCTATCTTATTTATGCATAAATTATTACACAATGAAATAGATTCACCACAATTATTAAATCAGATTGGGCTGCATATTCCAGTTTTTTGCAGCAGGCAAAAACCTATGTTTAGCATCCCAAACCATAGGACTAACGTGAGATTAAAATCTCCTATTGTTATCATGTCATGCATGTGTAATAAATGACCACCCTGTTGTGATATTCTGCACGACTCTGTTAAATCGTTGATGAACAATCTGTCAAATAGCTGTCACACTCACGTCTTCATATTGTTTAGATTTAAATTTATTTATGTACATACATACATTGTTTATTGTATTATCATTGTCTTGTAATTGGGAAATTTCCTGTTGGGCAATAAATACTTATTATTATTAGATGTTACTTTTAATAAACAATGAAATTTTTTACTTTTTTACCATTTCTGATGTTGACATTAAATGACGTATTTGACATTAGATGGCAGTTCTGACATTTTATATTTTTTATTTTTTTGACATTAGACGACAATTATGACATTTGATATTTTTGATATTATATATTTACTTGTTTTACATTAGATGACAATTTTTATATTATTAGATAACTTTTTCGACATTATTACTGATTTTGACAGAAATTTTCGTTTTTGTAAGAACGTTTTTGTCAAACTGTCACGTACTGACATAAAATGATAATTTTGACGTAAATCGATTTTTGAAAAACACATTTTTGAATTATCATAAAACTGTGTATTTATTTTCAAAAAAATCTTTCTCGGTTTATTGAACAAAAACAAAAGAGCTGAGGTGAAAAGTGTTTAGGTAAAAGTGGTTTATTTTTTCGTTGGCTACAACTTTTGTTTCAAACATTTTTTGATTTAGACGTCGAAAGCCATAATCGGTGAGATGTTGATCTCCACTAGATTTTTTAGTTTCTAATTCAAAAACAAAAGAGCTGAGGTAAAAAGGGTTTAGGTAAAAGAGATTTATTTTTTTGTTGGCTACAACTTTTGTTTCAAACATTTTTTGACTTAGACGTGGAAAGCCATAGTGAAATTCGTTTAATAAAAAAACATCTAATGATTTCTGGTGATTTTTAACACAAGACTTTTAGACATTTGATGGTATAATTAATATTAAATTACTGAAATAAGTATTTATTTTTTAATATATTCGTAAATATATGGTAAACAATGTAAAATATTTATTTAATTAAAATATTTAGGAAATAACAATACAATAAATTTTATATTATTATTGTTATTATTATTATACAGGGTGTCCGTATTTCAACAGAATTATTATATTATTGTAGTAGCTATAGTTAATATTAGCAATAGGGAATAGCTATCGTCACCCTTAGCCAAAGAGGCGCGGCCCAGCTGCTAATAGAAGACCGTATTATAATCGGATTAGTAAACTGTCGCGTACGGCCAAGGACAGTCCCTACGCGATGTTTCCGATGTCTTAACTATGGACATTTTGCCAGAGAATGCAAAGGGCCTGACAGAACCCGCTTCTGTTTTAGATGCGGCAAAACAGGCCACAAGGGAAAGGAGTGTACGGACCCGGAGCATTGTATGCTCTGCGCTGAAACGGGCTGTAATGACGAAGACCTGCGTCACATTTCTGGATCTAGGAGATGCCCGGTGTATATAGATGCACGAAAGAAGACACAAGCACTAGGTAATTGATAGCGGTGATATTACAAGCCAATCTAAACAGGAGTAGAGTAGCGGACCACCTTCTGCATCAAATTGTAAGGGAAAAGGAGATAGATGTGCTGCTAATCAGCGAGCATTACCGAAATCTCACACCTCCTAATTGGTATCAGGATGATTTGGGGACATCCGCGATCTGGATTCGGAAACCGAACAAGATGCCATTGGTATCCCATGGAAGTGGTCGCGGCTATGTGTGGATTAGGAGTTTTGATACCACACTGTTTAGTTGCTACCTCACTCCCAATGAACCAATACAAGCGTTTAGAGACAAGGTCGATGCCCTTGAAGATGCTCTAATGGGTATCAGGGGAAAAATAATAGTGGCTGGGGACTTCAATGCCAAGGGTGCCGAGTGGGGGATGCCAAACCCTGATTCCAGAGGGAAATATCTACTGGAAATGGCGGCCAGAACCGGCCTTGTAGTCTTGAATATCGGCAACACATCCACCTTTCGTCGCCCAGGCTATGAAGAAAACCATCCCTGATGTCTCGTTCGCAACAGAGGAGCTAGCGCCGGCGATAGAGGCGTGGCAAGTGATGGAAGATTACACCGGCAGCGACCATCAGTACATCTCGTTCCGTATAAAATCAACCTCCAGAATCCAACGGCATTTCTCACAGGACAGGAATTGGTGGAATGTCAAAAGGATTGACGAAGCAAAGTTCGCAGCAGCCATTGAATCCGGTAGCACAAGCTACGAAGCTGAGAGAGCTACACTTGAAACTATGGCACTTCTCAGAAGAGCTTGCGATGCATCTATGCCTCAGATACGGCCGAAAAACAGCAATCGTCCTGCCTACTGGTGGACGGAGGAGATTAGCATAATCTGAAAGGCCTGCTTAAGGCTAAGACGTAGAGCACAGCGTGCTAATGCCAGAGAGGAAGCTAATAGGATCTCCTCCGAGCATAAAGCACAGAAAAAGAAACTGCGGCAGGCGATAAATAAGAGTAAGATTGTGTATGCTAGACACAGCGGGAAAGGTTTTAGAAAAGCTTATACAGCCGCGCCTACTTTCAGCGATCCGTGCAGGTGGAGACCTATCGGACCGACAATACGGCTTTTGACGTAGGAGATCCACGATCGATGCAGTGCGAGAAGTTGTTCAGGCTGCCGAGAATGCGCAAATGGGAAACCATCACTCCCGAAAAATTGTGCTTCTCGTCACCCTGGACGTAAAGAATGCATTCAATTCTGCGAGGTGAACAGATATGCTCGAAGGACTAAAAACTCGGCATTGTGGTTGACACCAAACTTACCTTCAGTGAACACATCCGACGTGTTGCAGAGAAGGCGAAGACGTTGTCAACTCTACTGATTAGGATCATGGCTAACACCCATGGCCCTAAATCTAGTAAGCGCCGCCTTTTAACGACAACGGTCCAGTCGATACTCCTGTACGGTTCGGAAATATGGGGTAATATGATGAGGATAGAAAACGCATAGCATCTGTACAGAGACGGGCCTCTCAGAGTATCGTGCGCATACCGCACTGTGTCCGAGGCGGCGGTCCTTGTAATCGCCGGAGAAATCCCCATTGGGCTGCTGGCCATTGAAAGGAAGGCCGTCTATGAGCGTAAGTCCGAAATTGGTAGGGAGCGTGCCAGCAAGGAGGAGAGGGCGCGGACACTGGAGGAGTGGCAGCATTCGTGGTCCACTATCGAAAAGGGGAGATGGACCGCAAGACTGTAGCCCTGCATCAAACCATGGATCGAGCGCGACCACGGGGAGATCACATACTTTCTCACCCAGTTCCTCAGCGGACACGGATGTTTCCGTTATTATCTCCATCGGATGGGAAAGTGTGTGACCCCTATGTGTAAGTACTGTGGAAGCGCAAAAGATGATGCAGAACATACTGTCTTTTACTGCGAGAGATGGGCAAGACAAAGAATAGAATTGGAAGCAGAGGTGGGCCATCTGTCCCCAGAAAATACCATGGGGAAGATGCTGGAGAGCGAAGCAAGCTGGGAGAAGATAGCGACTTTTGTGGAGGATGTCCTCCGTAAAAAAACATCAGGAAGACGCTCCACCTGTCTTGACATGAGCGCCAAGAAAGGAGGCCCAACCCGAAGTAATGTGGTAAACGGTTCCGGGTTGGTATCCTCGGTGATAGTGGGAGGGGTTTTAGTCGGTAGCCGCAAGGAGTCCGACACTGCGTACGTAAATGTATTTCCCCTCCCACCTTAAAAAAAAAATTAAACAGAGAGTATGGGGATCTCGGTTATTTAAAGAGATAGAGAGTCGGTTAAATTGGGGCAAAGTTGCATAATTTAGGGCCCAATAATAATCCAAAAACAAGTTTGAAATATCTTCTTTCGTTAATGAGATATTGTCAAAAAACCTATTTTTTAAAAATTCGTTTTTATGTTTTTATTCAAAAACTATTGAATCCAGACATTTACAACTTTGACATTATACGCACTTTTTAACGATAAATCTAGTAACATATTTTATTTTAAGATAACTATAACATTTACCTTGGGACCATAGCTAACTTTTGTTTTTCTTATAGGCGAAATTTTCGATTTTCATATTTTTTGGAAGAATATTTTTTACTGAATTCAATGATGTACCACACTTATAGTTTATTATACATTTTATATGTAAAATTTTATTCTTTTGGTTTTTCAAAGAGTGCCTTGGAAACAGTTGAGTAACTCACTTATTTGGCAACTCCTAGGACCCATAATTTGCTTACATATCACCCCTGAAGACGGGCATCCGACGATACATACTTTAACAGTTGTGACATATTTTAAAGTAACAAGTGTCTTCCACTCCCAGACTAAGCATGAAGTAAAATTTCGAGTTTAGAAAAGCCCGGCGTAGAAAATTTGTCTCGGGTCGCGCAGCGACCCGAGACAAATTTTCACGGGGCTTTTCTAAACTCGAAATTTTACTTCATGCGCCACGCGTATAAACCACTAATTTGAAGTGTAGTTCAAAAACACACAAATACATCTTTAATCAGAGTAACACAGATATTTAGTCTGTTATCAACAATATTCAGTGTTAATAATAAATAATTAGGTTTTGAATATTTTTGTTAAAACAACTGATAACGATATTTATATGTTAATGGTTGTAAAAACATAATAAAATCAAATTTATTCTTAAACGATTTGTATTCGTGATTCGAAAAAACAGGATTCGAATCTTTGATTCGAATCATATTTATCTGTTACGAATCCGTTATTCGAGTATTCGTGATTCGAATCATATTAGGTCATTCGGATTCGTCGAATCCTTTTAACGAGGATTCGTCCCAGCTCTGTTCACTAGGAAATGTAGAAAAGTGAAGTGATAAGTTAAAAATAATTGAAAGAGGATTGCAGTACCTTTGTAATGTACCTTTCACTCGTTATAATAATAATAATAATAATAATAAATTGTCTTTATTCAAAAATTCAGGAATATTACAAAAGAGAATAACATACAGTAGTGCAGGCGAAGTTCAACCAGTCTGTATGACTTTAGTTGATCTTCCACTTAACCTGCTTCGGTAAGAAAGATAATCCATAGAGGAGTACATAATTATAATAATAAGTCTTAATCAGATACTTAGAATTTTAGATCTAATTTGTCGGGACATGGCTTTTTTAAAAGTAAAGGGTGACAGTTGTTTGAGGTTAGAGGGAATTTTATTAAAAATGTTGTATATATTGTATTTAAAACACCTCTTAAAAAAGGTGGTTTTGAATTTAGGAGGTGAGATGGTTCCTCTAAACCTCAAATTGATATTGTGGGTATCAGACCGATAAACAAACTTGTTGTAGAGGTAGGGGGGTGTGCGGTTCTCAACAATTTTTTTATATATCACACAGCAATGTAACAATCTGCGCTCCGCCATATCTAGCCAGTTCAGCTCTTCAAGTTTACCTGAGATGTGGTCAAATTTGCGTATGCCAAAAATAAGTCTAATACAGGCATTCTGGACCTTTTGTATGCGTTTCGTTGTTACAGAGTCTAGGCAGGCATTGTATACGGCATCCGCAAAGTTGAAGTGGCTAAGTACCAAAGTGTCGCATAGCAGTCGCTTAGTTTTTAGGGTCAACACATTACGGTTAGAGTAAATCATTTTTAAATTAATATATGCACGAGATATGCATTTATTGATGTGTAATTTGAACCGTAGCTTATCATCAATTACTAGACCTAGGTTTCGTACAGAGTCAACAAATGGGAGTATTGCATCACCTATTTTGATTTTTAATTTTGATTTTGCTATTTGAATTAATTTTTTTGGACCGAAAAGCATAGCTGATGATTTAGATGGATTTATTATAAGTGAATGACTGTGCGATGTATCGACTATCGACTAGCTTACTGATGTCAGAGTTAATGTTGAGGTAAGCGGTGGATATATCATTAATATTTGTGTTGCGTGTCATCAGCGTATACATTTACGGAGCAATGATTTAATACTGACGGTAGAGAGGAAGTATAAACACAAAATAAAACTGGTCCTAAGATGGATCCCTGAGGAACACCCGCCTCCACACTACATGTATTTGATATTGCGTCGTCTATCTGTACAAACTGGGTACGACCTTTTAGAAAAGAACTAATCAAGTTTATTGATGAATTAGTAAGTCCTAGATAGTGAAGTTTAGCTATAAGGATATCGTGATTGATAGTGTCAAAAGCCTTACTATAATCTAGCAGTACGATTGATGTGAGTAAGCCATTATCCGTTGAGGAAATGATGTCGTCTGTGACATTAAGTAAGGCAGTTGTACAGCTATAATTTGGCCTAAAACCGGATTGAGCTGGAGGCAGGAGTTGGTGCTTCTCAAGAAAATTCAGAAGTTGATTTTTTATTATGCGTTCTAAAATCTTTGATAAGGTCGGTAGAATGCAGATTGGTCTGAGATCTTTGAAACTATTAGGAGAGGTTGTTTTAGGAATGGGTATGATTTTACCGTGCTTCCATATGGTCGGAAAGACTGATTGTTCAAGACAGCAATTAACTATATGTGTTTTTTTTTTCCTGTGGGGGCCGTCTTCCTCTCGTATCCGGATGCACTGCAGCCTAGGTGACTTATTGTACTGCCCCAATATTATTACACTCTTGCAACTATTCCGAACTCGATGCCCTGCACTAGCTTGTGCAGGTCCTTCAGAGGTTGCGCGTGGAAATCATTTGGTTCCATTTGTCTGTTCCCAAATATGAGCCGTCTTTTGCTCTCCAGCGCATTGCACCTGCACAGAACGTGCATAGCTGTTTCCGGTGACGCATTACAGAGGCGACAGTTGGTGTCGCCGTTGTATAGCCCGATTTTCCTTAGATGCTCTTTAACAGTCATGTGGCCTGTGAGCAGTCCTATGGTTGTTTTCAGCTGTGCCCTACTCAATGTTAGTAGTCCTGCAGCTTGGCTTGAGTTAGGCCCTTTTATAAGGGCCTTACTATGGTTAAGGCCTGGTCTGTTTTCCCAGTATTCCTCATGTTTGTTGCGGTCCACTTCCTGACTTCAAGGCGACTCGACTTTTTTGTTATGCCCAAGGCAGGTTCGGGTCCCATAAATGAAATGGTGGCTCCCTGCCTTGCTAGCTCGTCAGCTTTTTCATTACCCGCAATACCAGAGTGGCCCGGCGTCCAGACAAGCGTAACCTTGTTCTGTCTCGCTAGGTCATTCAGGGTATTGAAGCATTCCAATACCAGTTTGGATGAAGTCTTTTGACTCTGGAGAGCCTTCAGTGCCGCCTGGCTATCAGACATGATATAGATTTGCCTGTTTCGACAGTCCTTTTGAGCATAGCCTGTCCTCATGTTTTCATTATAAATTCCTGATCCAGTACCTGTGGTTGATTTAGAACCGTCCGTGTACCAGATCACACTTTGTTTGTGTATATCTTCCCTAAAGCCGTTCCATTCGTTGCGGTCTGGAATAGTGACTTTATAGAGTGAATTTTCAAGATATCTGACTACCATATGATCCGACCTCATGTGTTATGTATGGGATAATATAGGGACAGCATAATCTAATCATGTTGAAGTTTATTTCATCAGAACCAACAGCCTTTGTTTTTATATGACAGATAATATCTTCAATGATCTCCTTATTGACTAGTTTTAAAGAAAAATGACTTGAGACGTTGGGGTGGATATTTTGACAATACTAAGTAATAAGAGAGTCATTCGGTTGACTTTTTACCGAGTTAATAAGGTAATTGTTGTAGCCATTAACGTCCTTTAAATTATTTGGAATGGCAGTTCGCTTTTTTACAACAACATCATTACTTTTATAATATTTAATGTGTTTATGAATCATTCTGCATATAATAATCATTATAGTGTAATTAACTCGTTGTACAGATAATATTGGAAATAGCAAATAATCCGAAATTTAAATATTTTTCGCATTCCAAATCATTTATTAGTAGTTCTAATCTCGTTTTTTTTATCCCATGTTATGCGTGCACGTAATCAGTGTCTTATCTTATCACTAAAGAATGGAGTTGTTCTGGTGTTGAGGAGAACACTTCTACTTCGGCAGTTGAGCAAGACAGTTAATTCAATTGCAAATTCTACATCTAAACTCTGAATCATTAACTTCTAAATTTTAGTATGTTTCAAACTGTAAATTAATCTATTAAGTATCAAATTAAAGATAAAGTTAAACTTTGAATCTCTGTATTTGGACCCAAGTTGACTTAATCGCGTCTTCGACAACAAATCCAGGAAATCTAAAATATATAAAAGAACCGTAACGGCAAAGAACACCTTTCGTACGTTACATGTATTTTATTTTCAACTAGTTTCGGCTCAATGCCATTATCAAGAATTATTCAATTTTACGAAATTAAACTGTTAATAAAACAGATATATTTTTTAATGTTTTCTGTTGTTTTTCTTTGGAAATATTTTTTTTTCGGCAAGAGTGATTCAACAGTTGGAAAAGCTTAAAGATTCAAAACATCTTTAGATATGATTAAAACACCAACTCGTGTGTGTATCGGTTGTGTGCGTTGTGTGTAAAGGAAGCCAACAAAAAATGTGGCACAAATGCCGGCGGCCGGCGTCTCTCTCGCGGATAAATCTGTACGCGAGAGAAGGAAAGAGAGGCGCCTCGAAAAAGCGAGACGGAAAGCGGAGAGCAGAGAGCAGGTCGGTCGAGTCGTGGATAATAAAATTAATGGGAGAGGCGCCGGCATCCGTTTATTATAAAACTAGTTTCGTGCGCGGAGAACGCGGCGTTGCCGCATTTCCAAAATCTCAAAAACACGACTACTCGAATGAACAATTGAGCAACTGGCAGTTCATTTGCGGCATTTAACGCTATTAAATTTGATATTAGTGTTTTTTGTTGTTTGTTTTTAGCGGGTTTTCGAGTGTTTTTTGTGTGGAATTTGCGAAGTGCGACACCAGCGCGTTTGGGTCACGCCAGACAGTCGGTCGCCAGCGGACCAGTCCAGACAAAGCGACGCTCCCATCGCTCCGTCTCTCTCCGACACGCATCTCCGTCTCTCTCCCTCTGGTGTCTTCGGATGCGTTGATCCATTCAAATTTTCGGGAGGAAAAAATTAGTAGCGTTTTCAAGAAACGTGTTGTTTAATTCACTAAACCAGCCAGACAATGAGGCGCGGTTCTATGACAATTTTTCAATTTCTTTGCTGGATGACAAAGTTACGCACAGTTAAAGTATTGAGTTATAACGTTTGATGGGGGTGAAATAGGGATGTTCGAGATATGTTGAAATATTTAGATTAACCTCATGTTACTATGTCAAACCTCCTCAATGTATACTATCGTCTTGACTTGTGTAAATCCTCTGTATATTAGCACGAATAAATTATTATTATTATTATTATTATTATCGATATTTTGGCGCAAAATAATCGATATTTATATCGATATTTCATTTTCCAAAATATTGCTAGTGTCGATACAATATGATCGGTATCGTTACATACCAGAGTTGGGACGTAAAACCGTAATCGTAAAAAGGATTGGAATCACGAATCCGAATCACGTAAAATGATTCGAAGCACGAATACTCTAATAAAGGATTTGTAAGAGATAAATATGATTCGAATCCTGTTTTTTCTAATCACGAATACAAATCCTTCAAGAAGAAATTTGATTTTATAATTTTTTTGCAACCATTATAATATAACTATCGTTACCAGTTGTTTTAATAAAAATATTCAAAACCTAATTATTTATTATTAACACTGAACATCGTTGATAACAGACTAAATATCTGATTCCCTGTTACTCTGATTACAGATGTATTCATGTGTTTGTGAACTTCACTTCAAATCAGTGTTTTGTACGCGTGGCGCATGAAGTAAAATTTCGAGTTTAGAAAAGCCCGAAAATTTGTCTCGGGTCGCTGCGCGACCCGAGACAAATTTTCACGGGGCTTTTCTAAACTCGAAATTTTACTTCATGCTTAGTCTGGGAGTGGAAAACACTCGTTTAAAGCTTCAAATTGAACTCTATTATAAAATCGACGAATGCCTGAAAATTACGTTTATAAAACAATTCAGTGAATATCATTAAAACCGGGAAACTTAGAGAAAATTCATGGAATTTTATTGAAATTGACCAAAACACTAACAAAAAAGCCATATGATATTATTAAATTTGTCAAAATCAACAGGCATCATAAAAATTACAAAACACGTAAACATTTATAAAACCAACTTAAATATTGACAAAAACAATGAAAACAATTTAACAAAATGGGGGTTTCCCATAGAAGAATGTTATATTAAAAGGCCAGGAAAAACATTTTAGATTGTGGCTACCATGTCAGTTTTACTTCAAATAATATTTAACCAAATTTTGAAAACTAGATTATTATCTTTAAAAGCATTTTCAGTAATTTATTGTTCTTATCAAAACATGCAGTTTGAAGTTTCGAACGAGCATTTCCACTCCCAGACTAAGTATGAAGTAAAATTTCGAGTTTAGAAAAGCCCCGTGAAATTTTCTGGGCTTTTCTAAACTCGAAATTTTACTTCATGCGCCACGCGTATAAAACACTGATTTCAAGTGAGGTTCAAATATACATAAATTCACAATATTTTTGTTTTGTACCTGTGGCGCATGAAGTAAAATTTCGAGTTTAGAAAAGCCCAGAAAATTTGTCTCGGGTCGCTGCGCGACCCTTAGCAAATTTTCACGGGGCTTTTCTAAACTCGAAATTTTACTTCATGCTTAGTCTGGGAGTGGAAAACACTCGTTTATAGCTTCAAATTAAACTCTTCTAAAAAAAAAACAACGTGAACATTTTTCTTTTAGGTAAACATATGTATAAGCTGTAAATTTTCCGACCTCGGTTGTTTTTCAAAAGAGCTTAATTTAAAACTTTTAACAAATGTGCACACGCTTTTTTTAAAGAGTTCAATTTGAAGCTTCAAAAGAGTGTTTTCCACTCCCAGACTAAGCATGAAGTAAAATTTCGAGTTTAGAAAAGCCCCGTGAAAATTTGTCGAGGGTCGCGCAGCGACCCGAGACAAATTTTCTGGGCTTTTCTAAACTCGAAATTTTACTTCATGTGCCACGCGTATAAAACACTGATTTCAAGTGAGGTTCAAATATACATAAATTCACATTATTTTTGTTTTGTACCTGTGGCGCATGAAGTAAAATTTCGAGTTTAGAAAAGCCCAGAAAATTTGTCTCGGGTCGCTGCGCGACCCTCGGCAAATTTTCACGGGGCTTTTCTAAACTCGAAATTTTACATCATGCTTAGTCTGGGAATGGAAAACACTTGTTTATAGCTTCAAATTAAACTATTCTAAAAAAAAAACAACGTGAACATTTTTCTTTTAGGTAAACATATGTATAAGCTGTAAATTTTCCGACCTCGGTTGTTTTTCAAAAGAGCTTAATTTAAAACTTTTAACGAGTGTGCACACGCTTTTTTTAAAGAGTTCAATTTGAAGCTTCAAACGAGTGTTTTCCACTCCCAGACTAAGCATGAAGTAAAATTTCGAGTTTAGAAAAGCCCCGTGAAAATTTGTCTCGGGTCGCGAGTTATCTTTCGCGGACCGAAGATTAACTTTTTAAAAAAGAATTTATTTTGTTGGGAGTGGAAATCGACTGTACCTGCTCAACATCGCAGCGTAAATTGCCTTATCTTCATGAGATAAAATGTATTTATAATACTGTGGATCTTCGCTAAGCACAATTCCAGTGTGGGTGGTGCGATAACTCCTCCATCCGTAGAAGTGACATCGGCTAATAAGGTCCAGATGGAACGTTAATAGGATTTGCATTACTTTTAATTATGAAAGATTTTAATTTTTGTCTGTTCTTAATAAAATATTTAAGCAAATACAATACTATTATCAAAATCAGTATGCATGAGATTGCAACTAGCATCCAATTAATTTTGTAGTTATGGGTTTCAAGCATTTGCTGAGATTCAACGTGTTTTTCCAAAGTGTTTATTTGTTGAATATAATTTACTTAATAAAAGACTAACACTTTCTTCACTAAAAAACATTTATTTTCGCTAAATGTACATTTAGAACACTACGTGCTCATTATCAATAGCTTACAGTAAGCTATTGATAATGAGCACGTAGTGTTCGAAATGTACATTTAGCGAAAATACATGTTTTTTAGTGAAGAAAATGTTTATTTGTTGTTTTAAAGTTGAGAATTTCGATATATCGATTCCAGTTATATTTGTTGTTTTTAAGTTTACATTTAATTCACTTTGTTTTACACGAATATTAGGCATTGTAATTAACGATGGGGAATATTCTGTTTTAAATTTTGATATTAATGTTTTTGAATTAAATTTTCCTTTACATCCATGAGGTAACGAAATTAAATAATTTCCAAGAAGTGATTTTCGTTGTATCAATTTTGTTGAACAATGAATTTCGATAGTGGATTCATTTTCGGCAATTATGATCCATGAATTGCTACTATCAACTTTGATAATTTGGTTTCCAAAATTAGAAATTTTTCGAGTTAAACAATTTCTTTCTATTGCGTAAGTGATTAATTGTACTGCACATGTTTTTTCGTTTAGGTTATGTAAAACTTTAGCTTCACATAAATATGATGATTTTTTAAGGTGAAAGCAGCGATCGTCTTCTTCGATAAACGAATTTTCGTTTAAAAGTATGAATTTAGAATCTGGTATTATTAATTCATTATTTTTATTTGGAATAGGGTAGAGTTGAAATATTCATATTTAGATTTTTCAATTAATGGAATCTTAATAATGAAATATATGATCATTTCTTTTTGGTATGTTTTGACTTTTATAATTTCTTCGTATTTAGGCATATTTTCTAATGTTGGTTCGAATAAAAGAGATATATCTTGCAGATGTTCTTGAATTCCTTTCAATTCATTTTGTAACTTGAGAGGATTAATAATGCTTGGGTGCATTTCTGAATGTCTAGCAAAACTTTGAGCTGTTATCAATTGATTTAAATAATTATTGATTTCATTGATCAATGCGATTAAAGCTAGTTGGGTATTGATTGTCATTTGAATCCATGCACAATCTGATAATTTTGTTATCGACATTTTTAAAGTGTATATATCATTTACAATTGTGTTTTGGTTTTTAATTAATATTGAAATACTTTTATTAGTTTCATCTATTAATTCTTTTGTGATTGAAATTTGATTTGTAATATCAGCCTTTAAATGTTCTTGATTATGAAATAAGTTTTTAAAGTTGTTTTCGTATCTTTCACCGTCTTCTGCATCTAAGTTTCCAGTGAGTGTTTTTTGAATTGTTCCAATAAAGTTGAATAATCCTCTTCTAGTTCTTCTGTATGAAGGTGAAATTTCGTTAATTAAATTGTTTGTACGTTTTGTTTCTTCTTTTAAAATATCAAGTAATTGTTTAGTTATGTCTGTATCAGTATGACATGATTTTTGTTTTAAGGTAATTTGTCGTTGAAATTCCTCTTGGTGCTCTTCAGATATCTTTAAAATTTCGATTAATGATGTAATGTCGATTGAATGTATTAAATCCCATTCTGATATTATATTGCTCGCTGTTCCCATTCTAAATGTTATTAGTCCTGGATGATCTGGTATTTGATTGATCATTTCGGTTTTGATCCTCCATCTGAAATGTTGATTTTAGATTAGTTAAGTGAACCTTTTTAATTACGTTTTCTTTTATTTGTATTTTTGCAACATTGTCTGGGTCGATAGATATTATTGTGTAAGGGCCGTGGTATTTATCGACGGTTTTCTGACCTCTTTTAATTTTTTCTCTTATATAAACTTTTTGATTAGGCCTAAAATTTTGAACATTTTTTAATCTGTCGTTATGATATTTGATATATTTTTCTTTTTGCCTTACATTCGTGGTTTTTACTAAGTCATGTAAAATTTTCATTTGTTTCCAATGTTCGTCGATAATATTCTCATTCGTAGTAATTTCATTCACGGTGTTTGTATCAGTTCCGTATAATATTTCTTGTGGTGATTTTCCGGTGTTTGTATGAATTGTATTATTGTACGCCAATAATGCTAATTTGACAAGTTCTTCAATATTTAATGATTTTGTTTCTTCTTTAAGTCGAAATATTCTAATATGTTTAATTAATGTAGAATGAAGTCTTTCGATTGGTCCATTGGAATTTGGGTGATCCGGTGTAATAAAGTGAACGTTGACAGCATGAACTTCTAAAAGGTCTTGTACTAAAGTATTTTTAAATTCTGAACCATTATCTGTGGTAATTTTTTCAGGAGTTTTATATAATGAAAAATATTCAATTAATTCTTTTCCAATAACTGCTGCTTCTTTACATAAAATCTTTTTCGCATATCCAAATTTCGAAAAGGAGTCTATTATCGTAAGATAAATTGTTTGTACGATCTGAACAACATCCATAAATAAATGTTCGAATGGTTTTCTTGAACACGGTGTTAAGTTCAATGGAATTTTAGGTGGGTGTCTGTCGTATTTTGCTTTTTGGCAAATTTCGCAGTTGTTTATATAATTTTGGATTGTTCTTATCATATTTTCGAAGTAATAATGCTGTTTTAATTTATTGTATGTTTCAATGGCTCCTCTGTGATTTGTTTTTCCTTCATGGTACATTCTTATTACGCTTTTAATTTTTTCTTGAGTCTTCAAATTTTTGTTCTGTTTAGTATGCCATATTATTTTGGGTCCGTTGTTGTTGAATATTTCTGAATACAATTTTGAAAGTTCAGTATACAATTCTTTTCTCGGAGAAAACATGTGAACTGTTACGTTTTCCATAGTATAATTTTTTAAGATGTTTATCAAATCCTGTTTTGAGTAATTAACGTCTATATAGATTTTTGTTATTTTTCTCTGTCCTAATTTTTCTGATTTCGATTGTTTTGAGTTCTCTGATATTTTTATTATTATCTGACGTCTTTCTTTATTAATCGGTTCTTCCCTTATTTTTATTGATTCTCTCGGTTCATCTGTTTGTGTTGAATGAACAGTGTTCGTGGTTTCGTCTTCTAGTGGAATTTCGTTGTAATAATCGATCATAGGTTGTGATGAATTTAGCTGTTGATTGTATGGATTTATATCTGGTGTTTTCAAGATTTCTCTTTCTCTAATGATGTCATCTAGTAATTTATCAATTTCTTCGTCTACATTTCCTTTTGTAGAAAAATTCTCTATTGAGTGAATTTCGATTGGTGTTCGAGATAATGCATCAGCATTTGTATTTAATTTTCCTTTCTTGTATACTACTTTATAATCGAATTCCTCAAGTTTTATTTTCCATCTCATTAGTTGGGTTCTTTTAAATTATTTAGCCATTGTAAAGGTCGATGATCAGTGTAGACTCTAAATTTTCTTTCGTATAGGTATGGTCGGAAGTATTTGGTTGCCCAAACGATTGATAATAATTCTTTCTCTATTGTTGAGTAATTTCTTTCGGTGTCATTTAAAGTTCTTGATGCATATGATATGGGTCGATCTTGTCCTACAGTTCCCTGTGATAAAACTGCTCCTAATGCTTCATTTGAGGCATCTGTTGTTAATATAAATGGTTTGGTGAAATCCGGGAATTAAAGTATTGGACTGTTTGTTAAAAGATGTTTACAAGTTTCGAATGATTCAATGAATTCGGATGTATGTTTTATTTCTGCGCCTTTTTTAAGGCACGATGTTAAAGGTTTAGTTAATTTCGCATAATTTTTTATAAATTTCCGATAGTATCCTGTTAATCCTAAAAAAGCTTTAATTTGTTTTGTTGTCTTTGGAATTGGATAATCTAAAACTGCTCGAATTTTACCTGGGTTAGGCGATATTCCTTTTTCTGTGATAATATGTCCTAAATATTTAACTTCTGTCTGTAAAAATTCAGATTTATCTAGTTGTACTTTGAAATTTGTTTTTCTAAGTCTTTCGAATACTTTCTTTAAACTTTGAATGTGTTCTTGAAGAGATGTTGTCATCTAAGTAAACCATGGATATGTCTCTTAATCCTATCAAAACGTTATCCATTGCTCGTTGGAAGGTCGCTGGAGCATTTTTGAGTCCAAAAGGCATCCTTAGGTATTCATAATGTCCTTTGTCTGTCGAGAATGCTGTTTTTTCTATGTCTTCTTTATCTATTTCTATTTGGTGAAATCCACTTGCTAGGTCCAAAGTGGTGAAGTATTGGCATTTTCCTAATTTGTCGAATATATCTGTTATATTGGGTAATGGGTATTTGTCATCAATAGTCTTATCATTCAATTTTCGATAGTCTATGACTATTCTCCATTTCTTCTTTCCGCTTGCATCAATCTTTTTCGGAACTATCCATAGTGGTGATGACCATGGTGATTTTGAGGGTTTAATTATTCCTTGTTTTGTCATAGATTCAATTTGATTTTCGATTTCTGTTTTATGAATTGGTGGTTATCGATAAGTTCTAGTATGTATTGGTAAATTATCTGTTGTTCTGATTGAGTGTTTAATTTGATTATCGATAAGATCTAGTATGTATTGGTAAATTATCTGTTGTTCTGATTGAGTGTTTAATTTGATTGGTGAATGATAAAGGGATTCCTGGACAGTACATAATATCTCTGTATTCATAACATAAATTTCTAATTGCTTTATATTCTTCTTTGTTTAAATGTTCTAAACGTAAGTTTTTTAAATGTTGTTTTTGAAGTGAGTTAAAGTTCATTTCTGTTTTTAATTCATTTTCTTCAAAATTAATATTATTAATTTCTAACGGTTCTGAGTAAATGTTTAGTTCTGGAAGTATAAATGTGATATCTTCTTGAGATGGATTTATTATGAGAATGTTTGTTGATTTATTTTCTATTTTACATATTCCTGCTGGTATTTCTAATTCGTTATTAAATTTGTAATTTTCTATCATTCCTTCTTTATTCTCACAGTTATGTGTCATTAAATGAATTTGTATTTTTGTTAATGATGGTACTTTAATTTTCTATTTGCATGTTAAAATAATTTCGTTCCATTTGTTTTCTGGTAAATGAAGTGGAATTTGAGCATGTGGTGTAACTATTTTATTATTTTTAAAGTCTATTACTGCATGTAGTTTTTGAAGTAAATCGGTTCCTATTAATCCTTGATAATCATTATGAAAATTAAACATATAATGTTTATGTAAAATATCTGGTCTGTTGAATATATCTGATAATCCAATGTTTATTGAGTAATTATGATTTGTAATTTGATGTGGAGTTTTAATTTGGAAGGGATCTATTTCAATTATGTCTGGAAAATATTCTTCTGCAATTTCTTCATTTATTAGGGTTCTAGTTGATCCAGTATCAATCATAAATTTCGCGTCAATTTCGGGAATTATTATGTAAGGTAATTTATGAAAATTCGAGATGTTGAGTTCTAAGTATTGGGGTTGTTCAAGGCTGGTGTTGTAAAATTTTCTTCTGTTGAATCTTTAATATTTTCTTCATATTGTTCTCCATCAGAGAATTCTTTTTGTTCATATTCTTCAAATTGTTCGTACAATTGTTCAGGGTCTTCTTGGTGATAGAGTTCTTGTGCTGTATATCTTGGTTGTTGTTGTGGGTATATCATTGCAGTATTTCCTGATGAAATGTCCATTGGTGTTGGTGTCGGTTAATGAAATTTGCGAGTTTTTGAGGTATTAGTTACTCCGGAAAATTGTCTTTTTATTTGATTTGGTTTGACAAATTGTTGTTGTTGTGGTTGAAATTGTTTAAATTGTTGTTGAGGTTGAAATTATTGTTGAGGTTGAAACTGTTGTTGAGGTTGAAACTGTCTTGGTTGTTGATATTGTCTTTGTGAAAATTGTTGATTAGAAGTTGAAGGATTTTGTTGTTGTTGATAATTCGGATTATTTCGAATCGGTAAAGGTTGAATTCTCAAATTATGATTTGGTGTTTTATTTTGTTTTCCTGAATTTTGATTTGAATGTAACTGAGTTCGGTGGTAGTTAATATTTTCTTCTTCTACTGCCATACGCATTGAGTCTTCGATTGTTGCTGGTGATTTACAACGTAATAGATGACTCATGTGGCTGTTTAGTCCTGCTAAATATGCTTTTAGTGTTGTTGCATTATATAAATTTCTCTTTGCGTCTTTGATATCTTGGTGAATGTTTTGAAGTTCTAATTTATTCAATAAAAGTCATCGAATGTCGATACATTTGTCTGCAAATTGTAAAGGTGTTTCATTTGCTTTTTGCTTTATCATGACAAGGTCTCTTAGAAGTGATTCTTCATCTCTCTGATCTCCAAATAGTGAAATTAGTATATCTTTTAATTCTTGTAAGGTGTTAAACGGTCTGGCTGCTAACATTACTGCTGCTTTTCCAATTCATTTTGATCTTATGTGACATAAGGTGAAAGCTGTTCTTGCGACATCGTTATTTGGTGCTATCATTGCCATTACAGATTCACATGAACTTATGAAAGTAGATAATTTTGAAGGTTCTCCGTCAAATTTAGGAATTATGTCTAAAATGTCTTTAACTGAAATTTGTGGTAAAGCCATGTTGCTTATTTGGGGGTTATTTATTTGAGGGTTATTTATTTGCGGGTTGTTTATTTGAGGGTTTATATCGATGTTTTGAAAATGTTCTATTAGTTCGTCTAAATCGTTTAAATTATTTAAATTGTTATTCATTTACTTACACGAGGATTAAAATGATGATTCCTTTGATAATGTTCATTTGAATTGTATCACTTGCACAATTAAATTATTATTTTAATTTTAATTGGAAAATTATGTTGAATTGAACTGTATTATTTTTGTAAATTTCGAATTTTTGAAAATGCTATTGTTTTTTGAAAAATGCTATTGTCGTCGATATCGTTTAATTTTACGTTTTATAACCAAACAATGATATCGGCATTTTAAGGTGAGGATGGGAATTTCGGGTAGTCTCGATGGTTTCTTTAAAGATGGTTTCTTTCTTCTGTGTCAAATTTCTACATAGGTATTAAGTTCTCCTATGGTCTTTGAAATTGACAACTGTCTTCTTTTCTTCAAGGGCTTATAATAATTTGACACTTCGACATCAAATTATTAAGTGCAAGGCCTCATGGTGATCCTGGGATTGGCTTCTTTTTCTTTCTTCTTTTCTTCTCTTCTTCTTGGGGGACTGGGATCCGTCGGAGAGTCTGGTCGATCCAGATGTCGAACACGATGTTCCTCTCTCGTGGTTAACTCCAATAGTCAGGGGGAATTTGTTACCGTTGGAAGAGTCTAGGCGATTCTAGAAACCGAACACGATGTTCCTCTTCGATGGTTGCGACTCCGATTGTCAGGAAATTGAATTTACGTTACAAGCCGGACAAATACACGACGATTTTGGGTTTTTGGTGAATCGTTGAAACGAACGAATTTTTATTAATTCTCCAAAAAATCCGAACGACTGCGCCAGTTATCTTTCGCGGACGGAAGATTAACTTTATAAAAATAATTTATTTTGTTGGGAGTGGAAATCGACTGTACCTGCTCAACGTCGCAGCGTAAATTGCTTTATCTTCAGGAGATAAAATGTATTTATAATACTGTGGATCTTCGCTAAGCACAATTCCAGTGTGGGTGGTGCGATAACTCGTGACCCTCGACAAATTTTCACGGGGCTTTTCTAAACTCGAAATTTTACTTCATGCTTAGTCTGGGAGTGGAGAACACTCGTTTGAAGCTTCAAATTGAACTCTATTATAAAATTTACGAATGCCTGAAAATTACGTTTATAAAAAAATTCTGTGAATATCATTAAAACCGGGAAACTTAGAAAAAATTCATGGAATTTTATTCAAATTGACCAAAACACTAACAAAAAAGCCATATGATATTATTAAATTTGTCAAAATTAACAGGCATCATAAAAATTACAAAACACGTAAACATTTATAAAACCAACTTAAATATTGACAAAAACAATGAAAACAATTTAACAAAATAGGGGTTTCCCACAGAAGAATGTTATATTAAAAGGCCAGGAAAAACATTTTAGATTGTGGCTACCATGTCAGTTTTACTTCAAATAATATTAAACCAAATTTTGGAAACTAGATTATTATCTTTAAAAGCATTTTCAGTAATTTAATGTTCTTATCAGAATATTCAGTTTGAAGTTTCGAACGAGCATTTCCACTCCCAGACTAAGTATGAAGTAAAATTTCGAGTTTAGAAAAGCCCCGTGAAATTTTCTGGGCTTTTCTAAACTCGAAATTTTACTTCATGCGCCACGCGTATAAAACACTGATTTCAAGTGAGGATCAAATATACATAAATTCACAATATTTTTGTTTTGTACCTGTGGCGCATGAAGTAAAATTGCGAGTTTAGAAAAGCCCAGAAAATTTGTCTCGGGTCGCTGCGCGACCCTCGGCAAATTTTCACGGGGCTTTTCTAAACTCGAAATTTTACTTCATGCTTAGTCTGGGAGTGGAAAACACTCGTTTATAGCTTCAAATTAAACTCTTCTAAAAAACAACAACGTGAACATTTTTCTTTTACGTAAACATATGTATAAGCTGTAAATTTTCCGACCTCGGTTGTTTTTCAAAAGAGCTTAATTTAAAACTTTTAACGAGTGTGCACACGCTTTTTTTAAAGAGTTCAATTTGAAGCTTCAAACGAGTGTTTTCCACTCCCAGACTAAGCATGAAGTAAAATTTCGAGTTTAGAAAAGCCCCGTGAAAATTTGTCTCGGGTCGCGCAGCGACCCGAGACAAATTTTCTGGGCTTTTCTAAACTCGAAATTTAACTTCATGCGCCACGCGTATAAAACAGTGATTTAACGAGAAATTTAAAAAGACATAAAATACATTTTTCTTGTTAATCCTCACAATTAATTCGAATTATTTTTGATGGGTTTTAATCAGGGATTCTAACCGTTATTTTTTTCGTTCCGGAAAAATTAACGACTACTACTTAACATCTTTATTAGCAAATAATTGTACATATCACTTATATAAATAAACATAGATTAATATATTAAATATTCCCATTGCTACTGGGCCATCGACCCGCGATTTTTCTGCCCTGATTTTATAATAATCAATTATAATGTCTGAGTGATATAGAATAAAGTAAATGGTGATTAATTGGCTAGCGATTGGTGCAGCGTGAGGAGTGTTTCAAGAAGCCCGTTCATCAGACAACATTTGGGAGTTTACTCCCAAATGTTGGAGAATTCTCTGATGACCAGATTGTTAATCGTGAATGTGTTTGGGATTTTTGCAATCGCACAAAATAGATCAACCGAAGTACCATTCATTAGATACCAACATACATCAAAAACAAATCCAAACATGTTGAATGTTGAACATTTTGATGAACGCGCCCAAGGATGTTGGTTTTAGGAGATTTGCGTTTGGGTAGGAAATCCAGTAAGGATTTCTAGGTTGACAGTACATTTTAAGGATGCGGAGGTTTAATCTAGATTTAAGGAATGATTTAATTAGATATGGATAGCGTTCGTTCATTGGTATAATTTGTCTTCTCTCAAGTAGCATTTCATTGGAGGGGTTAAACAAGGGATGGCGGATTTTTGTTAAGAGGGCCGATTTTTGCTGGTTGTGTGTTTCTGGGATACGAGATGGCGCAGAGATAGCAACATTGCAGAAAGTAGTTTTGGCTATGTATTGGTTTATAGTGCCTGCTGAATTTTATCACAACGAATAATAAAAATTATGAGAGAGGAGCGCGTTGTTTCTTTGTTTACATAGCGCCGGGTGAATGAATGAATGGGTATTTAATTACAGAAGACATAAGTAAACCGGAGAAATATTCACGATTTTAATTTCTATCGACATACATACAACTGTTTTTACTTGTTTCATTTCATTTACTTATATTTAATATATAATTATGAATTACAATCATTATAAATATATATTGCATATAAACATTATTTTATGAGCATACAAATAAAGAAAATATAATTGATGTATATTAATGCCGACTACATTCGAAGGGTCGCCTTGCAGAAAATCTGACTAAGATGCTGCTATCAAATTATTATAAATTAATAAATACTAATTTTATTTTGATATACAATGTCTACAATGATTTTAGAATCATCTATATAAACAATCTAAAGTATAGTTATAATGAAGTGATAAAAGTGAATTTTGAAAAAGATTGATATTTTATTACAATTATTTTTGTAGGTAACAAGAAAAACATCGATAATTCAAAAACTCTTATTCGTTTAAAGTTTCTTTTTAATATATTATAAAAAAACAATCTAAAAAATATACAAATCCAATAGTTATATTTTAAACTTTACCTTATAAGAATATAAGAATTTTGTAGGAATAACATTATTATTATTAACAATATAGATGTAGTTAAATGGGTTGACTTGTGCAGTTTCATGGGTATACTATAAATGTCCCAACGCAAGAATAATATATTTGTATACCTTTCTTAATAATCTCTGATAATAATATGGTATACGGTTGGGTTAGATATCAGTTGCGTAGAATATGTTTAGGGCCTTTAATGACTATTTCCTAACATTTTAATTGAACTTGGTCAATAAATCAATACATAAAATAATATTGCATTAAATTCGTGTTCAGTTCTAAAATTTTGATATAGCTTTGTCTTTAAATTTATTAATTTCCATCAATTTCTATAATTTAAAACATTTTTAAGACTCTAACAACTAGTGTAACAATCACTATAGTAAACTATTTATCTAAACATGTTTGGATTTGTTTATCATTTTTTTTTCAAAAGACTGGACTTATGGGAAAATCTTGACCTGTTAACAAGTTGATAAATTGACAAAATGTGTGATTTCTTGACATTCATCTTTCTACGTTTAAAACGTTGTACTAAATATGACACTTTCGTATTTCTTGCATTCATATTTTGCATTCATATTATCCCGATGCGTATGCATTTTGAGACATTTGTTGTTTTTTTAATGAGTTCGATTTGAAGCTACTAACGATTGTTTCATGATTAGGAATAAGGTTTTATTCTTTTCTAAAAAGGAATTTTACTTCATGCGGCAGGCGTTCTGGTTCTGGTCCTTTGGGGAGAGCCTCTCCAAAATATCTAAACCAGCAAGTTTTGAAGAGAGACACCCTCTACAAGCGCGGGAGTATATTGGAAGAAAAGAAACCACAATTTAAGGTGTGTTGATGTTACAATTTATGACTTTTTCTGTTACAATAGCAGGTAGTTTCCCTTTTTTTCCCTCTTTAAAGCGTTTTAAACGGTCGTTCATGTTCATTTGACGACTTCAACAATTTAACTCATTAATCAATATGTTATGCAATGGTATTATTTGGTTACGATTTAATCAAATCAATTAAATAGAGCACGCTAATCTAGCAATAAAAAAAAATGCAAATTAAGGTTATGATCTGGGTTTAAAACGTGTTTAAAACATGTTTAACACACGTTTAAAACGTGTTTAAAACAGAATATACAGCGCATTTTTTTTTTAGTATACATATCCCGATAATTACAGCGTTTTTTAAAGTTGTGGGAAATCGTTGTTTTAATGCGGTTAATTTGAGGCTTTAAACGAGTGTTTTCCACTCCCAGACAAAGCATGAAGTAAAATTTCGAATTTAGAAAAGCCTAAGAATTTGGATTGGCCGCGTAGCGAAGCGGAGCGGCCAATCCAAATTAGGCTTTTCTAAACTCGAAATTTTACTTCATGCGCCACGCTTAAAAACACTGATTTACAGTGAAATTCAAAAAACACACACTTACAACAACGGTTATAGGCAACCTAATATACGTTAGAGTTATTGGGTTGCTTATAATCACTGCTTTAAACAATTTTTTCAACGCAGAATTTGACTCACGTTTTATCCACATTTACATATTAGATTGCTAAAGCCGTATATTTTAAACTTTACGATATTTCAGTGTTTTATACGCGTGGCGCATAAAGTAAAATTTCGAGTTTAGAAAAGCCTAATTTGGATTGGCCGCTCCGCTTCGCTACGCGGCCAATCCAAATTTTCAGGCTTTTCTAAACTCGAAATTTTACTTCATGCTTAGTCTGGGAGTGGAAAACCCTCGTTTAAAGATTCAAATTGAAATCTTGAACAAAAAACAACGAACGTCGAAAGTGTATGCTTTTGTATACCTGAAAGAAAAAATCCCTGTATTTAACATTTACACACATTTATGCACACACAGTTATATTGTAATATAAAATATAAAATTGTAATAAAATGTTATGTTTGATAACGTAATTTGAAATATCTTCAATAATTTAGCTAAAATTTAAAAACAAACAAAAAATTTGCTTGGTCTCTTTCCCCTTACCCTCCAGCATTTCAAGAAAGAGATAGAAATCGGAAGATTTTAGATATTTTCGTGTCGTCGCCTTTGGGGAGTGCGTATTTCTGCACTGCCTTTAGGCCCCATTAGGCCCATTGTGCTTCCTCCCGTTAATTACCCAGCCTCAGCTCAGCCAGCCTGCCTAGCAAAGCCGAGGTGGGTAGATCCCTTATGTAGGCCATTGTAGGCCATCTTTCACCCAGTAAGGAGCCTCTAGTTGACGGGAGTGTGTCTTTCATGTTACACCCTCTGCAGGACGGAGAGTCAGTTATTCCCATCCTGTATAGGTGTGCGTTTAACCCGCAGTGACCAGTCAGGGCGGCAGTTATGCGCCTAAGGTTCCCCCTGGTCAGCTTCAGGTACTGTTTCGCTGATCTCTCGTTGGGATACAATAGTGTTTCCTTAGAGAGCTTGCAGCCCTTGATGTCATCAACGTCAACGCTTCCTGAATTTCCTGACTTTCTCCAGTGCGTTGATTTGTACCATATTACACAGGGACAGAGGCGCAAGGCGCACTAGCGGCTCCGGTGAGAGAATGTCCATCCCAGCCGCTGCTCTTGCCAGTGCGTCAGCTCCCGTGTTACCTGAGTTCAAGTCGTGCCCCTTCACCCAGCAGACTTCAATGTTGTTATACATTGCTGCTTGCCTGAGTTTTCTGTGGCACTCTAATGCTGTATCTGAAGTTGTATGTGATTCCTTCAAAGACAGTAGCGTTTGCCTGCTGTCCGTTAGGATGAGTATGGTTTCATTTGACACTTTGCGGTCTATAATGTTCTCAGCCGCAAGTGTTATACCCATTACCATAATTCTGTGACGGTGGTATGCTTTCCCATCGGGACCTTTGTTTGGATTTTGAGGGTCCTGGAGAAGACTCCAATCCCTGATCTATCCAACCTTTTGGATCCATCTGTATAGATCCTTATGGCGTATCTCTCATATGTTTAGTGGGTTGAATGGTAACCGTGAAGGGTGCATTCCGAATGAGTGTCGGTCTACAGTAGTCAGTGCCAGCCTCTAAAAGAGGTATGTCTTTGCAGACACTCCTCCAGAGGTGTCCTCTGACTTACTGTTCCAGATCCCACTGCCTTGAAGGCGAAGTATGGTCGCCACGGCCTCCCTCTCCACGTAAATATCAAGTGGCGGAAGGCATAGCATGACCTCGTTGGAGTAGTGTGCATGGCGCCTGTTATGCTTAGACAGACTGCCCGCTGCACTTGCGAGAGTCGCTTCCTCGTAGTTATCTGTTTGGTCCTGGGCCACCTAACTAAAGCGCCGTATGTTAGCATGGGCCTTATGATCGCTGTGTAAAACCACATCGTCGTGCGCGGTTTAAACCCCCAGGTTCTCCCCACTGCCCGACGACATTGCCAAAAGGCCCTTATGGCTTTGTCTGTTTTGATGTCGATGTGCTTCTTCCAGCTCAGTTTCCTGTCGAGAGTGATGCCCAGGTATTTCACCTCGTCGCTGTACTGCAGCATCGAATTCAATAATTTTGGTGCTCTTTTCGTCACCTTCCTTTTCTTGGTGAACAAGACCATCTCTGTCTTGGTAGGGTTTACCGATAAGGAGTGATCATTGCACCACCGCTAAACTGTATTTAGAGCTCCTTGCATTTGGTCGCATAGAACATCTTCGAATTTGCCACTTACAATCATGTCTAGATCATCAGCATATTCTGTCACACAGAAGCCTAGTTGCTAAAGTTGTTCGAGAAGACTGTCCAGAACCATGTTCCATAGAAGGGGTGATAAGACACCTCCTTGTGGACAGCCTCTGTCAATTTTACAGGTGATCCGTTCCCCACCCTGTTCTACTGTGACTATACGGTTGGCCAGAGCATTGCCGCGTTTGTTAAGCGCGTTTCTTATCTTAGGTATGGTCGTTTTATCAAACGCGCCTTTAATGTCAACAAAAACACCCAGGGTAAATTCCTTAATATCCAGTGATCTCTCAATCCTGCTCACTACGTTATGTAGGGCAGAGTCGGTAGATCTTCCCCGTGTGTATGCGTGTTGTGACATTGTCAGGGGTTGTCTAATTAGAGCTGTCGCTCTTATGTGCCATTCACAAATTCTTTCCTGCGTTTTCATAAGAAACGAAGAATGTGTGATATGCCCTGGGAGCAGTGTAGTCAGCTCTGCGTCCACTCGTTCATTTTCGTTAGATTTTCAACATATCGAGATTTTCATTAATTTATAAAAAGTTCATAATATGTTTAATATTTCGTCAATTTATAAAATTTTCATCAGATTTTCAATATTTTTATTCAGTTTTAGAACCATTTTCAAAAATGAATTCGTAATTTATCAAAATAATGTATCAAATTCATCAATATATTCTTGAATTATTTGAATACGAATCGACAAAAAAATTTGTTGAAAAATTTGATAAAAACTTCAATGAAAAATGCATAACAAAATCAAAAAATATGAAAAAGGCGAGTCACCTCGCATTCTACAAATATAGTTTTAATATTTTTGAAACTTCCGACTTAAATTAACAATTCTGACATTAAATGACATTGCCGACACTTTTTTTTTCGACATTTTTCACGAAAAATAAATTTTTTTAAATTAAATGATATTTTTGACACTTTTGGCATTTTTAATATTTTTGACATTTGATACAATTTTTGATTTTAGACTACGCTTCTGACGTTAAATAACAGTTACTTTTGATAAACAATGACAGTCTAGACGTTAAAAGACGTTTTTGACATTAAATGTTACTTTTGACATTGAATAAAAATTAATGAAAATTAATGACAATTTTTATATTTTTGATATTTTCGACATTTTTACAAAATTTGTTATTTTTGATATTTTTACAACTTCGTATTGTCGATATTTTTGATAATTTCAATATTTTTGTTATTTTTGACAATTTTTATATTTTCGATGTTTTTGTCGATTTAAATTTTCTTCAAATTTTCAATATTTCCAGATTTTTGTCGGCTTACAAAATGTTCAATACTTTGCGATTTTTGTCGATTTATTAAAAACTTCATTACATTTTCAAAATTTTGTAATTTTCGTCAGATTTTCAATATTTCGATGTTTTCATCAATTTACAAGATTTTCAATATTTCTAATTTTTCGTTAATTTATAAGTGACATAAAAATACGTCAACTGGGACATGAATGTCAATGTGAAATGTGTTTTAGCCGTGTGGAGTAAATGTCGGCTTTCGCCGACTACTGCCAACAGTTATCTGTCAATTTTGTCATTTTATTATTTTTAATCTATCAATATTTTTCACCTAATTTGTTATTTTATTAATTATTCAGTCAATATTTTTCACCTAATTTGTGAATTTTGACATTTTTGATATAGTTTTAGCTTTAGTTGAAATCAGTGTTTTATGCGGGTGGCGCACGAAGTAAAATTTCGAGTTTAGAAAAGCCCCGTGAAAATTTGTCAAGGGTCGCGCAGCGACCCGAGACAAATTTACCTCGCGGGGCTCGAAATGTTACTTCATGCTTAGTCTGGGAGTGGAAAACTCTCGTTAGTTTAAAACATGCCACAACTATCAAAATGTGTGTCGCAAGTGTTATAAAGGAAAACAATTACATGACCAACTAATAATATATTTCAAATAATAGTTGTCTTAAATTGACAATAATCGGCTGACGCAGATTTGTGTCAAGTTTGATACATTGGACTAAATGTCATTTCAGTTGACAGGATAGACTAATGTTTGCTGAAGGCGGCTCATGTCAAGTTGACACGATGGACTAAACGCCGACTATCGTCATCTTAAGTCAGGTTGACACGATAGACTAATGTCAGTCAACCAAGTGACTTACAGTCATAAAGTCACAATAGTGAAAATACAGCCGATATATTGATTTAATGACAAAATCACATCATAATCAAAAGACAGTAAACCAAGTGAGTTACAGTCATAATATCGCAGTAATGAATATACAGTGAATTAATGACAAAATCCTTTTTATTCTCAAAAAAAAAACAGAGGTAGAATTAAAACTCACTTTTTTCTCAAAGCTGAAAGAAAACTAAAATT
Source organism: Philonthus cognatus (assembly GCA_932526585.2). Taxonomy (NCBI): domain Eukaryota; kingdom Metazoa; phylum Arthropoda; class Insecta; order Coleoptera; family Staphylinidae; genus Philonthus; species Philonthus cognatus. The sequence continues at coordinate 61,503,125 of OW052243.1, read as the reverse complement.
TCTAGGTAAAAAAAAATCTGAAATGGTCATAATCGAGTGAGGGGACCTCTAAACGAATATTTCCGACAACAGTTTTGACTTAAAAATTGCAAAAAATTAGAAACTGTTGTAGAATTAAACGTGCGTGTTTGAACTGAAATAAACAGATATTTTTTTCGGTTCAGTTTCGGTTATCGTTTCGACAAAAATGACGGTTTTTTTCGGTTTTCGGTTTACGGTTCAGTTCCGGTTCGAAGCCCTGGTTTTAATGGCAAAAATGTTGCGTTTGCTCTTATGCTTTAACATACAAAAAATTTACTTTTTTAAAATTTCGGGGGAGGGGGTTTGAACCCCCCATATCCCTACCCATGGCTACGGCCTTAGGGGGTTACAACCCCCCCCACACCCCCGAAATTTCAGCAAACTCACTTTTAAGACCTAACGTCAATTATATCGAGTTCAAATTAAAACACACCAAAATGAATATTATGAGACTTCATTGAATTTAAATGTTGGTTGTTTATTTGTTTTTTAAATTTTATTTTATTTATATTAAATTTATTAACTGGTAAGAAGTAGGGATATTCGATATATATCGATAACTTAAAGTATCTATATTTTTATGGAAAATAATCTATATTTATATCGATATTTCTTTTTCCGATGTATCGCTAATATCGATACCATATGGACGATATCTTTATACCATACTAATTATTCATTAGACGCCATCTATTGTATTGCCGAAAAAAAAAGTAAACAAAATCCAGGAATTTTTATCTTTTAAGTATGCCTACATATTTCAGATCAAATTAATTGAGACCATCAAATTTTCAAAGATTTGATATGCGTAATATTTTGAAATTGACTTGAAATCAGTGATTTATACGCGTGGCACATGAAGTAAAATTTCGAGTTTAAAAAAGCCTGAACATTTGGATATGTCGGGGCGCGACAAGCTTAGCTCGCGCGCCCGGCAAAACCAAATTTTCAGGCTTTTCTAAACTCGAAATTTTACTTCATGCTTAATCTGGGAGTGGAAACACTTGTTGGAAGTTTCAAATTGAACGCTTTTGTAAAAAAAGATTAAATACTTGTGGATGTTAGTAAATTTGAAAATATCTTAAAATTAAATACCCCGGAATATTTGTGAATTGTATTGATTTCATAGATTAACAAAAATCTTGAAAATTAACGCAAACTGCCAACATTTATTTAGTATATTAAAGTATAAGTGGATATTTAGGTCTTTAAAGCACGCACGATTTTGCAAGCACGACGGCGCCAGCCGGAGTGCTTGCAATAGAGTAAGTGCTTTAAAGACCAGATATCCACGCATACTTTACGCTATTTTTTTTTATTGATGCATTTAAAGACCATAAATTGGCCCGAAATTTTGAAATTTCGAGCATGTTTAAGATGACGGAATCAATGTACCTTTGGTTGTCAAGGTGTGAAATAAACAAATTATCAATTTCTCAGCAGTTTGTCATTACCCTTTGAAAATGTAATCAAAGATTGATAGCTTGAGCGCTAAAGCTGAGAATCGGTTGATTCCGCAAAAGTCGGAAGTAGCCTACAAAAAAGAGTACAACCGTTTGATTAAATGGATGGAAGAATGCCAAGTTGCCAGTGTAACAGAACAAGTTATGCTTGCGTACTTACAGGAATTGTCAGAGAAGTACAAGTCGTCCACAATGTGGGCCATACATTCCAAATTACAATGTATGTTACGATTACAACAGGGAGTGGATATCAAATCATTTGGAAAAGTGCAAGCATTTATGAAGGCGATTACGCAAAAAAGTCCTATGCCTTTAGAGAGGAAGATTTAAGAAAGTTTTTTGAAGATGCTTCAGATATAACGTATTTGTTTTTGAAAGTTGTTGCCATTTTTGGAATCTTTGGTTCTTGTCGCAGATGCGAATTGTGCGATATGCGTTTATCCGACATTAAGGAAGAGGGTAATACCTTACTTATTCTCATACGTCCGTCTAAGACAGAAAAGGCTCGGCGTTTTACTGTCGCCGACAGTAATGGTATACCCTACGTTGGGTTTATTAAGAAATATTTGTTGTTGCGTCCTCAAAATGTGAGTACTGACCGTGTTTTCTTACGCTTTGATAAGGGAAAGTGTACTAAACAAGTAGTGGGTATTAATACTTTTGGTTTATGCCCATTTCAAATTGCACTTTTCCTTAACTTAGACGAACCAAAGAAGTACACAGGACATGCGTTCCGGCGTACTTCTGCAACTATTATGGCCAACGGTGGGATGACTATAGATCAAATACAGCGGCAAGTTGGTTGGAAATCGGCATCGGTGGCTACTGGATATGTCGAAGAGTCCATCAACAATAAAAACAGTGTTTCCAATATTATATCAAATGCTATTAGCGGAAATACGAATGCATGCACATCTGGAAGTAAATCAGTTACCAATGTTCATGTGAGCAATGTTGATTCCGAGTTAAAGCACGGAAATATTAATTTTTCAAATAATACAGATTGTATATTCAATATTTATTATAAATAAAATGAACGAGTTATTAAAGTTTAATAGATAGTGACATTTATGTTTGACTTTAAGTTTGAATTGACGTTGTTGTCCTTAGCAACTTTAAAACACGCGCGTGTTTTAATATTGAATTTAAACACGCTGCGAAGTATTTGAAATAAGACATATGATGCATCAATAAAAAAAAAAAATTTATGAAAAGTATCGATATTTTTAAAACTGATGAAAATCTTAAAAATTTAGGAAAACATTGGAATCTTATGAAAAGCTGCAACATTTTTTAATTAATGAATATTTAAGTAATTTACGAAAATTGCTAAAAACTTTTCAAATTCTTAGCAATGTTTGTAAATTTTTGTTCATTTTAAAAATCTTCAGCATTTTAAAAAAATTCGAAAATTCATGAAAATTATTAACTTTTTGAATATTAACTAAAATCTAAGAAATTCACGCAAAAAAGTCAGAATTTTTAAAAAGAACGGGAATTTCGGAAACTCAAGAAAAACGAAATTGAAAACTAACTAAAATCTTGAAATTTCATGTGCATCAAAAATTTTAAATTTACCGAAAATTTAGGATGATCACAAAAATTGACAAGATCTAAAAAATTGTAAAAAAAAAAACGTGAAAATTCATTAAAAGTATCAACATTTTTAAAATTAACGAAAATCTAATAATTTTAAGAAAACAGGTCAAAATTTTAAAAATTAAATTTAGATTGAGAAAATTAAAGGAGATAGAAAATTAACAAAAATTCGCCAAAAACTAATGAAAAGCATGGAAATTCTTGCAAACTTTTAACATCAACGAAAATTTAGGAAATTCACGAAAACTGCCAAGCTTTAAAATCTTGATAAAATTATTGATATTCTATTCTATATCTAGTGTTTTCACTCCCAGACTAAGCATGAAGTAAAATTTCGAGTTTTGAAAAGCCTGAAAATTTGGTTTGTACCAAACCAAATTTTAAGGCTTTTTTAAATTCGAAATTTTACTTCATGCGCCACGCGTATGAAATGCTGATTTATTCTAAAGTTCAAAAGCAGCTCATTCATCTTTTATTGTTGCCAAAAATTTACACAATCTTAAGTATTTGGTATCGAAAAGTATCGATATTTTGAGTATAGATATTTTTCAATATGATATTTTGCCGTATATACTTTACTGTAAGATATAATCGATTCACAATATCAATACATTTTTTGGGATCGGAACGTCCCTAATAAGAAGTTATAACGGTTTTGTTTTAAGTGTATTATTAGTATAAAATGTTTTTTTTAATAATAAAATGTATATTAAATAAATCATGATCTGATCTGGGCCCCGATTCACAGTACCGATGCAATTTGTCAGTTTGACGTCATTTTGGGAAGAATTTATCAAGCCGTATGAAGTAAACAGACGTCATTTTGGTGCAAGTTCTCACCGATGACAAATTGCATGGGTGCTGTGTTTTTGAAGCCTATGAAAATGTTATCATATTTTAACATACTGCATATTTATTTGACATCTTCAACTCCACTTTTGGCAACAATAAAAGATGAATGAGCTGCTTTTGAACTTTAGAATGTATCAGGATTTTATACGCGTGGCGCATGAAGTAAAATTTCGAGTTTAGAAAAGCCTTAAAATTTGGTTTGGTCCAAACCAAATTTTCAGGCTTTTCGATGCTTAGTCTGGGAGTGAAAGACATTTAGTGATTTTTTTTTAAATTCACGATTGTTTTAACTAGCTCACTAATTTTCATACATTTTGATTATTTATTCCATTATAAATATTCTAATAGATATAATAATTATCAATATTTATGATTTCTGTTATTATAGGAGAAATTAAGAAAATCTTCAAAGAAACTAAAACTTGACAAGTATATTTAAATCCAACATATAATTGGCAGAATATCACACAAATTAAGAAAATTGACGCAATCTAAATGAATAAAAATAATATTGTAAACATGTATCAAAATTATGTAAAGCAAAAACGACAAGTAGTTACAAATATTTTCTTTTATATTATTTTTAATTATATTGTAATTCAATCAGGGGCGTAGCGTAGTGGGGAGCGAGGAGGATGGCCCGCCCCAGCGGCACTTTTTGGGGGCGGCAAAGTTTCACAATAAATAATAATCTTGTAAGCTGAACTGAAAATGTTAACTATTTCATTTCATATTTCTATATACGAAGGGTGATCAGAAAGTAAGGTTACAAAGCTACCATTAAAACGTGTACATTTTGTAACCTTACTTACTTATACTAATGTTCCGAATATTCCTCACAATTGCCATAAGCAATGCCAGTTGTGTGAAAAGTTTTTCAAAATTAAAGTTGATCAAAAATGATTTAAGATCAGCAGTAAGTACTTTGAGGCTAACCAATTAACCCTCCGTCGGGCGCACCTGATCTGACAGGCACAGGCCAAGAACTTTTATTACTCACTCGCCACCGGCGCGGCGTCGGTCACCGCCCCTTCCAGTACCTTACGGTCTCGATGAGGCGGTTGATCCCCCCCTACTCAGTTTCTCATGTGACACCGTGGTGAGTAGTATCATCGTTCGTGTTCTGTTAGGCTCATTGCGCCTGATTTCGTCATATATTTTAAGGTACGTATTTTGTTGTTTATTCCATCTCAATTGTTTACTTAGTTAATTTCATGATATAAAACTATTATGTTTGTGGATATTTTATAGAAAAAAGTAAAAAATATAGAGGTGGCCTCTAGAGCACATTGTCGTAATTTCCATTTTTTTCCTTTTTTGTTCAGGTTCTCTGCTCCAATGGCCAAAAAAGTTTATTATTTCTCAGACCCGAGTCATGTCGATGAATTAAGGCAGTTGTTGGAGGATGAAGATGAAGGAGACCACTCACAGACTGAAGATTTAGGAGAAGAGAGTGACATTGATTCTGAAGATGAAGTTGAAAAATGTGTTCTCAATTCAGAAACTGAGCAATCTGGTGAGGAGACAGATGAAGAAATAGAGTAAAACGTGTATATAGGGAAAGATGGAAAGACCAAGTGGGCCAGTAAGCCACCCAAAAAAAGTCGACGTCGGGGGTCCCACAACGTTTGCATTCACCTTCCAGGAGTCAAAGGAAATCCAAAGAATGCTAAAACTGCATTTAAATGTTGGAATAATTTATTCACTGGCGATATTCTGGAATTGATTGTCAAATACACAAACCTGTACATTGACTCCATAAAAGATCAATTTTCTAGAGAAAGAGACATCAGACCCACTGATGTAATTGAAATAAAGGCTTTCATCGGTTTACTGTATCTAGCAGGAGCATATAGAGCGAATCGCCAGAGTCTGGAAGAACTTTGGGGGAGAGAAGGCGATGGCATCGAAAAATTCAGGCTCGTTATGAATGTCAAACGGTTCAAGACACTTATTCGTTGCCTTCGTTTTGACGACCGAACAACCCGAACCGAAAGAAAAAAATATGACCGCCTGGCCCCAGTTCGAGAAGTTTTCGACAAATTTGTGGAAAATTGCCAGAAGAGCTATACTCCTGGGGAGAACCTCAATATAGACGAAATGCTTCCAGGCTTTCGAGGGAGATGTGTATTTCGGCAATATATACACTCAAAACCAAGCAAATATGGCATAAAACTTTTTGCCCTTGTTGACGCGCGGATGGTTTACACAGTCAATTTAGAAATTTATGCTGGACAACAGCCTCCAGGACCTTTCTGTCTCAGCAACAAACCAAGTGACGTGGTGAGGAGAATGGCTGAGCCCGTATTTGAATCTGGCCGGAACATAACGGCGGATAATTGGTTTAGCGACCTTAATTTAATCGATGATTTGAAAACAAAGAAACTTTCATACGTTGGAACTGTCAGAAAAAATAAAAGACAGTTGCCAACAGCCTTTGTAAACGTTAAAGGGAGAAAGGCAAATACCAGTATGTTTGGCTTCAGCGATGATAAAGTTTTGGTTTCGTACATCCCGCGCGAAAGAAAAAATGTTATTCTTGTATCAATCCTGCATGACGATGACAACATTGATCCTCAATCTGGCAAAAAAATGAAGCCAGAGATTATCACATTCTACAATTCAACCAAGAGTGGTGTTGACACTGTAGATCAAATGTGTGCTACTTACAGTGTAAGCCGAAACACCAAGCGGTGGCCAATGGTGATATTCTTTACAATGTTGAATATTGGTGGGATAAATTCAAACGTCATTTATCTCGGGAATAAACTTGAATCTAAACGATGACGATTATTTCTGAAACAGTTGTCACACGAACTAGTGATTGATCAAATACACAGAGGAAACATGAATACCGCTGGAATACCCCTTGGCCTACAAGTTCGGATGAAGAGATTCCTCCCTAAAGTTGATCGAGAATAATCACCGCCTCCCCAGTCTTCCAAAAGACGTAGATGTGTCACTTGCACTGAGGAGACGGGAGTGAGAAGACTGTCTCAATATCAATGTCGAAAATGTCACAAAGCCATCTGTATGAGCCATCAAATGTTGGTCTGCCAGCCTTGTTTTTCTTTATGCCAATGCATAAATTCGAATGAAAATAAGATGTCTGATTCTGATTGAATCTTACCTTACAATACAATATGTGTTTTTTAGGTAGTTTTAATGTTTAAAAATTATTATTTTATGCCCTTTTCAAAATTTAATTACTTTTGTTTTCTTTTATTATTTTAAATACAGTATTACTTATTTTGTAGTTATTAAACGTATTTTTGCATCAAATTTCTTATTTTATTTAGTACACATCCTTTTAAAGCTCAGTGGTTAATTTTAGGGAGTTCAAATTAATATTTCTACCTAAAAACGGTCATTTACGGACCTGTGCCCGCCAGGCACATTGCGTCCGAACTCGGGTGGTCCAGAGGTGCGCCCGACGGAGGGTTAATATCTTGTCCAGCAAAAAGTGTGTGATGCGATAGACATTGATAGTGCAATAAATTCCGATCCCCCAGAAAAAAATCGATATTGAGTATCGATTATATCGTACATCAAAATATCGATACTGTAAAATATCGTAATGAAAACTATCGACATTCAAAATATCGATACTTTTCGATACCAGGGCCCATATTCACAGTACCGATGCAATTTGCCATCGGTGAGAAGTTGCACTGAAATGACGTAATTTTACTCCACACGCTTGGGTAAATTCTTCCCAAAATTACGTCATTTTAGTACAACTTCTCACCGATGACAAATTGCATCGGTACTGTAAATACGGATCCATGGCCCCTATTAATGCAATTATATGATAATGCAATTTGTCATCGGTGAGAAGTTGCACTGAAATGCCGTCATTTTACTCCAAACGGTTGGGTAAATTCTTTATAAAATGACGTCATCTAAGTGCAACTTCTCACCGATGAGAAATTGCATCGGTTCTGTAAATACGGGCCCTGATATTTTAAATTTAATATTTATTATTATTTTATACTGCAAATTAATTTTTAAGACCTTCACCTAAGATAAATAATATTGTCAGGAATAGCTTAGTGACGGTTATGAAATGATCAAAATTCAACTTTTACAAACAAAAAAAATATAATAAGTCAATATTTATACGCGTGGCGCATGAAGTAAAATTTCGAGTTTAGAAAAGCGTGCAAATTTGGATCAAATGTTCACGCTTTTCTAAACTCGAAACTTTACTTCATGCTTAATGTGGGATTTCTTAAGAACTTAAAATTGAACTGTCTAGCGTTAATCACAAATAAATGAATAATAAGCAATAAATCAAAATGATACTAAACTCAAAACTGTTAAAATTATGATGATCATTCACGACAAATCGTCAAGAACTTGAAAATTACCGAAAATCGTGAAGAATTTATGAAAAGCATTAATATTTTTAAATGTATAATTTAGGAAATTTACGAAAAGCGTCATAATTTAAAAAATGAACTAAAAACTTTGTTTTTCTTGAGTTTCTGAAATTTCCCTTAATTTTTAAATTACCTAGATTTTCATTAATTTTAAATATTCCAATACTTTTTATGGCATTTTGTTAATTCTTAAAACCCATGCAGTTTCTGTGCATTATTAAAATTTTCATTATTTTAATTGGTTTCTAATATCTTGACGATTTTGTTGATAATTTTCATGACTTCGAGATTTTCGAGCTTCAACATTTTTAAAATTAACAAATATTTACGAACATTGCTAAGAATTTGAAAAGTTTTCGTGAGTTTTCAAGATTTTTTTTAATCTTACAAGTACGACACTTTGTGCATTTCTAAAGCATTCGTTAATTTTTAATATTTTGACGCCTTTCATGAATTTTTAATATTTGAACGCCTTTCATGATTTTTTAATATTTTGACACCTCTCATAAGTTTTTAATATTTTATTTATTTTTTTAAATTTATTTATTTATTTATACGGGAAAACCCCTTTTAACAAAAATAGAGCACTAATAATTCAAACAACAATCAAAATGACATTACATTAAATAATACTATTATATTATTAATTCGAGCCATTGAAAAAATTAAAACTATTAAAACAAAATAATAACAATAAAAATCACAAATCTAAAGCATCCTCTTCAGTTTACACTTAAAACTATCAAAATTTGAATTAAATAAATCGAACCACTCCCTATCGGCCAAGCTATTTGCTGTCCTCATCATTCTGGCCAGTGGATTGTAGTGGGAGTAGTTTGTAGTGAATGTCTGCAAGCGGAAAATGGGCGTATTCCTCAGATTTCGGCAGTTGAATGGAGTATAAAAATGAAGTTGCTCCAAAATATTAGGACAATCAATTAAATTGTTTACTATTTTGTAGATTATGCATAAATCTGCTGATAAGCGACGATCAGCTAGAGGTCTAATGTTCAAATCGGTCATTATTTCCTCGTAACAACCTTGCCTATGACATCTACCCAATTTGAACTCCATGCTACGTAAAAACTTATGTTGTATTTGTTCCAATCTATTAATATGTGTTGATTGATATGGAGACCATATTACCGAAGCACATTCAACGTTGGAGCGAACCAATGCACAATATAATCGTTTTAAACACGATGGACCCAAATCTTTACACACCCTTCAGACAAAACCCCACATTTTTAAAGCTTTGTAGCAAACATTACTGATATGTAAGTTGAATGCAAGCCTATTATCGAATGTCACTCCTAAATCTTTCAGCTCTGCTGATTTAGCTAAATAATTTCCATCAATGCTGCATGCGTAATTGAGACTGGAGCGTTTTCTACAAAATGAAATAAGATTGCATTTTTTTACATTAAGGTGTAATTTATTGGAGTAGCACCAGTCATTAATCTTATTTAAGTCATCCTGCAGTCTTTTACAATCTTCAAACGATTTGACGATCCGATATATTTTGATGTCGTCAGCATACAATAAAACCTTGCTGTTAGTAATAATGTCTTCAATGTCGTTTACAAATAGTAAAAATAATATTGCCCCAGAGTGAGTTCCTTGCGGAACCCCTAATGTTACAGAAATGGGTTTAGAAATGTAATTGTGTATTTTTACCATTTGAAACCTGTTACTTAAAAAGTCAGATAGCCAACGAACGGCCATTTCATTAAAACCTAATGACCTTATTTTATGTAATAGAATATTATGATCGACTCTGTCGAAGGCCTTCGAAAAATCTAGGTATATGCAATCAACTTGACTATTATTTTCGAAAGCCTTCAACAAATATTGATTAAAACATAAAAGATTTGTATTTGTTGACCGACCCGGTACAAAACCATGCTGATTCTCTGACAAAAACATTTTAACAACCCAATGCATTTGTGTCGCAACAATTTTGTCAAGTATTTTCGGTATGCAAGATTGAAGACAAACGCCCCTATAATTTGATATAAGCTTCCGTTCCCCAGATTTAAAGATAGGATTGATATAGCTTAGTTTCCAGATTGATGGGAATTCACCTTGTGCCAAAGACATTAAAAATATATCGGATATAGGACCGCATAATGAATAAATACAGTTAACTAAAAGATAAGGAGAGATGCCATCAGGGCCTGAGCTTTTACTTGGGTTTAGAGACATTATTTCATTAAAAACACCCTCCTTGGAAATTACGAACTTATAATTATTGACCGAGAAGTTATTCTGTAAGAAGCGTTAGTATATGGACTAGCGTCATTGGTATAAACAGTAGCGAAGTACTCGGCAAACATATCAGCAATCTGATTACCGTCTGAACCCGTTCTTGAATCAAATTCCATGACATTAGGAATGCCATCGTTGCTCTTTAAATCTTTGACATACTTCCAGAAGTAATTAGAGTTTGCATTGACTTTAGCTTCGACGTCTGATAAAAAAATTGAGTGCAATAAATTTGTTAATTTCTTGCATTGACTTCGTAACGAATTAAACAATAAATAGTCATCACGATTGCCTGTTTGTTTGTATTTGATATGAGCAGATTTCTTTCTTCTTATGAGAAGCTTAAGATCTTGCGTCATCCATTTAGGATAATAGCTATCGCTATCCTTAAATAATTTCTGAGGAATGAAATTAGTTATACCGTTATTAACAATATTATAGAAATAGTCAACTAACATATTAATATCAGCATCGATTACTAAAGATTTCCATTAAGAACAACTAAACATAATATTATAAAAGTGATTTAAAGCATCAAAATCGGCAAGATGATATAAAAATATTTTTTGTACAGATTGTAGCGGTTTATAAACACACACAGAAATCGAAATATCATAAGCATAAGTTGACTTGTATTTGATAATAAGTTATTCGATAATGCAACTTCACACTCTAAAATATTAGAAAAAACACAATTTTGACGAATTTTATAAATTTTTAATATTTTGACCTCTTTCGTGAATTTTAGTAAATTTCTAAATTGTCTGTTCGTTTCTAATTTCCGTTAACTTTGTGACGATTTACGCATAGTGGCATTCGATTGATCGATTGATTGATCATTTATGACTAATAAATGTTTCCATCCGGGTCCATGGATGTAGTGTGAATGTGTTGTGGCGTCCAAACGAATTAAATAAGTGTTAATCAGTTGAAAATTAATTAGAATAAGTTAATAAAAATATGGTATGTTGGCCAATAATACAAATAACTAAGGCCAGACAAAAGCCAGAATATATTCAGATAAAGAATCTTTCAATTAAACTCAATCGAAGCCCACTGTGCTTAGTTATTCCCAACATGTTTTAGCAAGTCGCTTCCTTAATGATAAAAATAAAACCTTGTTTATACTTTGTTAATCGTTTTATTTTAAAATTAAATCCTGTGTATTTTGTGTACGCCTAAAAAAATATGCGCCTGTATGTCAGCAGTCAGTGTGTAAGTATTTATAATTGAATATGCAAATAAAAGCTGATGTATGCGCATTTGGAATTTCATGCCGCACCCAACGCACTCATTAATTTCAGAAACATTTCTCTTACACCTGTATCACATTTTTTCTTTCAAATCACATCATCACACGCTAAATAAACTACCGTTTGATGCCGTCACATTTTCTGTATGAAGTTTAATTCCACGTTTACACCAATAGATGTCACCATTCAACATTGGTGGAGTATACAGAGAGTTTTATGTAACACCGAACATTTTCACAAAGAGAATTTTTCTCTTAAGTATACATATACATACGTCGTACATTTTCCGACGCTCGGTTTAATAAAAGAATTTAATTTGAAGCTTTAAACGAGTGTTTTCCACTCCCAGGCTAAGCATGAAGTAAAATTTCGAGTTTAGAAAAGCCTGAAAATTTGGTTTGGTCGCGTAGCGCGAAGCGCGGAGCGGCCAAACCAAATTTTCAGGCTTTTCTAAACTCGAAATTTTACTTCATGCGCCACCGGTACAAAACACTGACATATTACGAAGTTTAAAACACACCGCTAAACTTTACATTGAATCACTGTTGTGTACCGGTGGCGCATGAAGTAAAATTTCGAGTTTAGAAAAGCCTGAAAATTTGGTTTGGCCGCTCCGCGCTTCGCGACCAAACCAAATTTTCAGGCTTTTCTAAACTCGAAATTTTACTTCATGCTTAGCGTGGGAGTGGAAAACACTCGTTTAAAGCTTCAAAATTAATTCTTTTAATAAACTGAGCATCGGAAAATGTACGACGTATGCATATGTATACTTAAAAGAAAAATCCTCTTTATGAAAATGTTCGGTGTTACATAAAACTCTCTGTATATTCTATAAAGGTAGGCCCGTCATCGCGTCGCCACTGATCACTTAAGGATTCTAATCCAATAATATTGCCACCTGATGATGCTAATACATAATGATAAAGACGTAGCAAAACAATTAAAAAAATCGACATTTAGAGGATTGTAACTAATTTATTGAAAAATAGCAGTTCATTTATTCAAAAAATTGTCTTAAGTTGGCGCCCTATTTCGCATTAGGAATTTCCACGAATGCGTTGGTTAAAGTTAGATGAAATAATTACTTCAATATTTAAATATTTGAAAAATGTATTAAAATAAGATTAAACTAAAGCAATATATTTTGAACTTCACCTTAATCACTGTTTTAGGCGCGTGACGCATGAAATAAAATGTCGAGTTTAGAAAAGCCTGAACCCACTGAGCAAAGGAACGTTGCATGACACGTTGCATCAAAGTTACCGCGTAACACGAAACGTTGCGTTTTAAGTTGCATGAATGTTGAAAAAACGTTGAATAAACGCTGAATGTCCGCCTGCAGGAACGTTACATGCTAACGTTCAAAGAAAAATGTTGCTGCACCGTTGACAATGCAACGTCTATGCAACACAAGCGATTACTCTTATTTGTATGCCACCCAGCATACAAATGTATGTATGTTAAGTTGCATACGATGAATGCATAGAACCCGTATTTTATACAAGCCGGTGTACAGCAATTAAGTGAACGTTATGAGAATGTTTCTCTCGTAATCTTAGTGCAATATTTATTTCTGGGTTTAAATGGGTCAAAAAATACAAATATATATTGGTAACAAGAAAAAACTGTCTTACAAAAAATAATGTATAGTCTAGGGGAACAGTACCCCAGTACCTAAGTACCCAGTCCCCTAAACTCTAAAAACACTAAAATATTGTTAACAAGTAACCTTCAATAGAAATCAGCATCTTATACGAGTGGCGGATGAAGTAAAATTTCGAGTAGCTACGCGCTACACGACCCAACTAAATTTTAAGGCTTTTCTAAACTTGAAATTTTACTTTATGCTTAATCTGGGAATGGAAAACACTCGTTTAAAGCATTAAATTGAACTCTTAAAAAAACAACTAATATCTCAAGATTTATAGCATATAATTGGGATATGTATACTTAAAAGAAAAACTCCCTGTGTAAACCATATTGCTGCATTACAGCAACAGTTTCAACAATTATAGAACGTTAAAAATGCAATGTTACCATTTTCAATATTTATCCAATGTCTGCAATACAATGTTACATAAAAGTCAAATTGTAATGATTATACAACGTTGTGTTACTTTGCCGCAACATTTTTAAAGCTTTAAAAAACAATGTTGAATTTTAATATTATTTTCAACATTTATGTAATGAGTATAAATGAAATTGCCAATTCTTGGTTGCAGAATACTTCAAACATTAAAAGTGCGATTCTTTTCGCAATCTACAACAAGTTAGTCTTACAAAGACTATATCAAACACTCATTGAAACAACTAATACCCCGACGGACATTGAATTATACAACAAGTGTTTGCTGTTACATACAGTAACCTACTGCAAATGTAACAATTTGGGTCAAATTATTTAGGCCATCTATAGACGCGTTTCGAGATTTATCTCTCATCAGTATAGCTTTGCCATTCCCTCTAAACAATTTGACACCTTAGACTGGCGGTCACGTTACCGTTCAAACATAAGTATAAATGAAATTGCCAATTCTTGGTTGCAGAATACTTCAAACATTAAAAGTGCGATTCTTTTCGCAATCTACAACAAGTTAGTCTTACAAAGACTATATCAAACACTCATTGAAACAACTACTTCCCGGGCTAATACCCCGACGGACATTGAATTATACAACAAGTGTTTGCTATTACATACAGTAACCTACTGCAAATGTAATGTAAATCAATATTGCACGGAAAAACGTTTATAGAATGTTTGCAACGTTGCTAAAACTTTGTTGTAATATTTTTAGTACAATGTTTTATTTTAGTATCATGTTCAATGTTCGTGCAATGTTTAAAATGTTTCCGTGTTCAGTGGGATGCATACTTAAGAGAAAGAAGATTTCTGTTATTCTTAGGCACAGTTGCACCAAAACGTTGAACTCGAGTTCCTATTGTTTTTATGTCACTTTGAACTCGAGCTCAGAGTTGAACCAGTTCAACGTGTTTGGTGCAACTGGCCCATAGCTGTCATGTTTACCTGTATCATCACTAGATGTAGCATAAAAGAAAGAAAAATCAGTTTTTGAGATATAAACCAATAGGCCCGTTCATTAATGTTCAACATTCAACATGTTTAGATTTGTTTGTGATGTATGTTGGTATTTAATGAACGGTACTCCGTCTGTCTATTTTGTACGATTGCAAAAATCCCAAACACGTTTACGATGAACAATCCGGTCATCAAAGAGTTCCCCAACAGTTTGCGGCAGTGAACTCCTAACTGTTTTCTCTGATGAACGGGCCCGTTGTAGCCTTCCCTCACTGGCACCTTAAAGAGGTAGGCGGGTCGTGGTTTGTTGCAAACTGAAAAGCAAACGGTTGGGCGCCACTTGATTTAAAAGACCGTTCACCCTGAAAAATCAAGAAACCAGGGAAGAACAATAAAGTTTAACAATCTTTAATTCTTCGTATTTACAATACAATTTAACACTAAAGAAACTAATTCAAGCCCAAAACCTGCCAAGATATTAACAACGAGGGATCATACAAACTTAATCTTACCAGCCTTTTAAAAGGTCGGTGCCTATACTGTAATGTAAATCACTTACCCCTTACTTTCACTTCTGGTTACGATGGAACCGCCGGTAGCTACCACGATTCCACGTTCCAAAACACCTGTAACAGACCCCTAATTCCCACCGGTAGATATTACCGTTTTAAAAGGATTAAAAGGATTAAATTTGTCTCGACATCAGAAATTTATACAAATTTGGTTTAGTTGTGAGCCGATTAAATTACAAAAAAAACTTGACAAACTTCAATGATTTGCCACACCAACTGAATAATTTTTAATAGTCTTCACTGATCTTCCCAAATTTCCCAAGTTTTACCGACGAAGTCCGAATCGCTGCCCCCTCTTGACCCTTCTTCTCTCGAACCATGTAATGTAGAGCAGGGTGCTGCAACCGGATCTCGAGCTGTCCGCTGCAACCAATCTCAATCAGGACGGTTCTGGAGTCCACCTCGCAGTTGCTCCGGTCTGGTGCTGCGGCCGACCTTCTTCCACCAACTAACGGATTCTTCACTGTCCAGTCCACCTCCAAATCTCTTCCCAATCAACCTCCAAATCTTTATACGTTCAACCTCCAAATCTTTATACGTTCAACCTCCAAATCTTTATACGTTCAACCTCCAAATCTCTAATCTCTTCTCCTTTCTTTTAAGAAATCACCCTCCAGAACAATCTGGTTTCTATACGGATTCTTCCAAAAAAAACCTCTCTCCAAAAAATCTCCACAGTCTCCTTTCTTTCAAAACAACTTTTCGTCTCCTTAACAACCCCCTTTTTTTCTTTTCCTAAAATTCCCTACTCTGATTTTTCCAATTTCTCCCAAAACAACACAAACCAGTGGCGGACCGTTAAACCGTTCATCATAATGTTCAACATTCAACATGTTTAGATTTTTTTGTGATGTGTGTTAGTATCTACCCACTGAGCAAACACATTTTGTTTAGCATTCAACATGTTTGGATTATTTTGTGATGTTTGTTAGTATCTATTGAACGGCACTCCGGCCATTTTGTAAACTTTAACCCAATCGCCAACACTAATCGGTTTATTTTGTACGATTCCAAAAATCCGAAACACGTTCACGATTTACAGTCCAATCATCAGAGGATTGCCGAACAGTTGGCAGCAAACTTCCAGCTGTTGTCTCTGATGAACGGGCCCAATGGGCCCGTCCATCAAAATGTTTAACATTCAACATGTTTCGATTTTTTTGGATGCAAATCGGTTTCTGATAAACACCAATCAGTCTATTTTGTATGATTAAAAAAACCCAAACACGTTCATGATTAACAGTCCAGTCATCAGAGAATTCCCCTATAGCTGGCAGTAAACTCTCAACTGTTTGTTGTCTCTGATGAACGGGACCATTGGGCCCGTTCATTAAAATGTTTAACATTCAACATGTTTGCATTTATTTTTGTGATGTATGCTGGTATTTAATGAATGATACTCCAATCGGGCTATTTTGTACAGGGTGAGCGAAACTCGATGTCTCAGCTCTATTATAAGAAAAGGAAAAACGATAGAAAAAATCTAAAAAGCGATTTATAAATGGGATTGAGTAAGGTCCATTTTAAGCCAAAATTGCATATTTTCTAAATTTGGAAACTGAAGTAATGACGTCATCGAATATTTTTTCCCCAGAAACATACCTATATTTTTGGATATTTAAAAAGAACTGATTTTTCTGAATAAACTTAGTACAGAAAAAGAATTGCTATCTTCTTCCGTAAAAAATTATAAGCAAACTTAGAAGAAAGTAGTATCAAAAATTCACAATTGTTACAATTTAAACAAGTAGCCTTTGGAAGAAAATTTCAAAGTCGCTTCTGACAGTAATGAAACATTATTAATTAGTATTATTAATTATCATTAATTAAACATTAAAAAACACATAATATGTTACTATATTACTATTATTTATTAATAATCTACGGATTTCTCCTTTTTACAACATTACAAAAAATATATACAAACAAAATAATAATACGCATAAGTTACAATAAATAAATATCGCGCTTAACACTAAACAAAAAACACTAAACAAATTAGTACAGAAAGAAACAAAGTATGTAGGCAATCACTACAACAAAATTTTAATGTAACCACCTCCTACTTCTAAACAGGGTTGTTAAAAAAATGTTTTTTTTTTCATTTTAATTAAAACAAACAAAATAAAACAAAACGTTTTTTTTTCATCGAAACAACGTTTAAAACATTAACGATTAAAAACATATTTAAAACGTGTTTAAAACAGAACAACAGGGCATTTTTCTTTTGAGTATACATATCCCGATAATTACAGCGTTTTTTAAACTTGCGGGAATTCGTTGTTTCCAAGCGGTTAATTTAGGGCTTCTAACGAGTGTTTTCCACTCCCAGACACCACACCTAAGAATTTGGATTGGCCGCGTAGCGAAGCGGAGCGGACAATCCAAATTAGGCTTTTCTAAACTCGAAATTTTACTTCATGCGCCACGCTTAAAAACACCGATTTACATTGAAGTTCAAAAACACACACATACAACAACAATTGTAGGCAACCTAATATATGTTAGAGTTATTGGGTTGCCTATAATCCCTGTTTTAAACAATTAGTTCAGCGCAGAATTTTACTTACGTTTTATTCACATCTACATATTAGATTGCTAAAGCCGTATTTTTTAAACTTTACGATATATCAGTGTTTTATACGTGTGGCGCATGAAGTAAAATTTCGAGTTTAAAATTTTCAGGCTTTTCTAAACTCGAAATTTTACTTCATGCTTAGTCTGGGAGTGGAAAACCCTCGTTTAAAGATTCAAATTAAAATCTTTTAAAAAAGCAACGAATGTCGTAAAATTTACAGTGTATGCATACGTATACCTGAAAGAAAAATTCCCCATATTTAAAAATCTCATTCCTGCACACACAGTTGTGATAATTTATTGTAATAAAATGTTAAGTTTATTAACTTAGTTTGAAATATCTTCAACGATTTAGTTAAAATTTAAAAATGTAAACAAAAAGTCTTAAAAAAATATAATTTAACAAATTAAAGATAATAAAAAAACGTTTTAAACAAAGTTAACGCGTAAAACATGTTTTAAACAAATTTAAGCCGTCGTGTTTTAAACATGTTTAAAAGAAAACCGTTTAAAACACGACGGCTGTTTTTAAACATGTTTAAAACACTGTTTTAAAACAAAGTGTTTTAAACATAACAATCCTGCTTCTAAACATTTATAGAATCTCCGCCTTACTTCTTTTACTGAAGCCTTACGTAACATTTCTCTACATAGTTCATCGCAAGCATGTCTGATTTTTTCTTTAAAATGTTCCAAGTTAACAGATGGTGTTTTGTAAACTTTGTTTTTCAAAGTTTCCCACAAGGAGAAGTTTACTGGGCTCAAGTCCGGTGATTTAGGCGCCCACTGTATCGGTCCATTTATACCCATCCAATTTTCTCCATAAGTTTCGTTTAAATATTGTTAGACTATTCGTGCTTTATGCGGTGGAGCTCCGTCATGCTGAAAAAACATGTTTGTTCGCAGCTGTAATAGCACATTTTTTCGAGAAGCACGTTAAGTTGTTCTTGAAGAAATTGCAAATATTGCTCACTGCGTATAACTCCTTCGTAAAAATATGGACCAATCAAATGCCCATAAATAATAACACACCAAATGTTAATACCAAAGTGTCCTTGGTTTTCAATCGGATTGACAAAATGTGGATTTTCAGTAGCCCAAAAATGTTCAGTTCTTTATTAGGCTTACCGTTACTAACAAAATGGATTTCATTCGTCCACAACACATGCTGGAAAAATCGATTGTCATTGATCTCTAAGTTTACCATCACTTGGACACAATAATTAATTCTTTGTTGATGTTGATCTGACAAATGTTGTGAAGTTTATAATCGTGGTAACCATTTCCTTTCAAAATTTGTCGTACCGAACAATATTTTATATTCAACTCACGACAGGCTTGACGAATCGAGTTCCTTGGATGGTCTTGAAAATACTGTAAAACAGTGGCAAAGTAAAATTTCGAGCTTAGAAAAACCTAAAAATTTGGTTGGAACGCGATGTTAATCTTGTTCCTTGCTATCATTAAGTGTAAGGAGTTTTTTTGCTCTCCATGCTTTTCTATCTTGTGTTAATTTTTGTTTTAATTTCTATAAGCTATTTATTTTTTTCCGAGAAAATAATTCTCAGAGAACACAGCTTGAATTAAAGTTTTATATCGGACATCATTATCAAGTTAAATGAAAACTTATTTAACTCTGAATAGTTAATTTGTTATGTTAACATACGCAACTTTTTCAACACAAGAGAGCAAACAAACCTCACAAGTGTTTTCCACTCCCAGATTGAGCATGAAGTAAAATTTCGAGTTTAGAATAGCTTTAAAATTTGGTATAAAATACTAAAATATTGAGAAGTTTAAAATAAACGTTAGGTAGGTATTTGATGGTATGAATTAATTGACAAAAAATTTAAATTTAAAAAGATTATTTTAATAAACATATCATTGTGATGTTGATAATCATTTATTTTACACCTATTACATAAATTAACAAAATAATATTTCTTAAATTAAAAATAAGTTAAGTATAAACTCATAATAACATAAACAGATACAAATAAACAAAATTCCACAAGCAAAAATAGACAATTAAAAATGTAAGTTAACTAAATCAAGCGTTTACGATATCATCTGCTAAGTGAATCAATTTTAAATTTCTTTTAAATACGTTAAATGCTGTCCCGAACAACGCAAAATGTAACGAGCAACACAATAAATTGGCTAATCTGACCATGCAGCACAATGAATTATTTCTACCGTAATTCGTCCTGTGAAATGTTTCGCAAAAGATTACTGTAGCTCTTGTTTTAGATGGTATTATAACGACGGTCATAGGTGCATTTGGTTGCAGTTATAGGTGCATTTGATTCCGTCGTTATACTATGAATCTTACCACAGGAAAACACAAGAAATGCAGGTACTTGGGGAGTTTTATTTATACTTAACTATGTCACGTACAGAAAGGAACGTTAGCACGCGTTATTCTCTAAAATTATTTTTTTATTATTTTTTTGTGTCCACGGCAACCTTCCTATCTCTCCCCGCCGTCCGGATTATTCTTGTTCAGGCGACACCACATTACCCCCCACCTAGATTGAGGAGGAAAAGGAAACAGAGGAAGAGAAAGTTACACGTTTAAAAGATTTAGAAGAATGATTTGGTCCAGAGTGTTTAAGGATTGATTTAAGAGATGTGGTGTATGGAATAGAAGAATTAGAGTGTAATTGTTTTGTAAAGGAAGTAACTGAAACTTGTGGTGTATAGCTAGGTTTAAGTCGATCGATGGAAACGCAATCGTTTCTGCCGTTAACATTTACCGTAAAAAAATTAGAATTTCGACTGATAATTTCGAAAGGGCCATCGTAAGAATTTTGTAACGGCCGTTTTGCGTGATCCTTCCTTATAAAAACATGAGTGCATTTTTTTAGATCGGGGTGTATGAAAGATTTGCGGTGGGTTAGGCGAGTAATTGCGGGGCTAAGCGTCTTCATCCTATCTCTCAGGTCGTCGATAAAATTTGAGCCTGAAGGAATGAATTTAGAAACAGATTTCCGATCCGAGTTCGAATTTATAGCAGAGATCAAAGGTTTATGATCTGTAAAGATGATAAATTCGCGACCTTCAAGATAATATTTGAACTTTTTAATAGCCAAATAAACAGCAAGCAATTCACGGCCAAAAGTACTGTATTTGCGTTCTGTTGTTGAAAAAAATTTGGAAAAGAAAGCGAGCGGTCAAAGAACGCCAGAATTATCCTTCTTCTGCAAAACCGCGCCAGCAGCGGAGTGAGATGCGTCTACCATAATGCTTAACTCCGCAACAGGATCTGGTAAACCAAGCATAGCACAGTCGGCGAGTGCAGCCTTAACTGTCGTAAATGCTTGAAGAGCGGGTTGGGACCAGACCAGTGGTTTGTTGCGTGGAGTTGTTGCAGCAAGCTGGTTGAGCGGTGCTAGGATACTCGAGCATGATTTTATGAACCGATGGTAAAAGTTCACCATGCCGAGAAAGCGTTGCAATGCTTTTTGGTCAGTGGGCTGTGGGAAGGACAAAATCGCATCGACCTTGGACTGTAGAGGTTTGATTCCCGAATCACTAATGCTGTGACCTAAAAAGTCTATTTTTGTTTCACCGAAAACACATTTGTCAGAGTTAATTTTTATTCCAAAAGAAGTTAATCGCTCAAAAATTTGTTGCAAGTGACGAACGTGTTCATGTTCATCCTTGCTGAAAACGAGAATATCATCGATGTACGCGAAGCAAAATGGTAGTCCGCGTAATACCGAGTCCATAAACCTTTGAAACGTTTGAGCGGCGTTTCTTAAACCAAAACTCATCCTAGTGTATTCGTAAAGAACAAAGGGTGTTGTGATTGCCGTTTTCGGAATGTCTGCAGGATGAATTGGAATTTGGTGATATGCCTTTACTAAATCGATTTTTGGAAATAACGTGCAACCACAACAATTGTACGTGAAATCGTGAAGAATAGGCAAAGGATATCGGTCTGGTATGGTAACTTTATTGAGTCCACGGTAATCGCCGCATGGGCGCCAAGAGCCATCTGATTTAGCTACCAGATGTAGTGGCGTCGCCCATGGGCCGGAAAAGGGTCTCACGAAACCGAGCTGTAACAATTTATCAAGCTCGTTTTTTGCAATTTGAAATTTGTGAGGTGGTAATCGTCGCGGTTTGGCAAAAACTGGTGGTTTAGATGTTTCGATGTGATGTTGCACATCATGCTTGACGGGTTTAGCTAGGTAAAAGGGGTTGTTAGATCAGGAAATTGTTGCAATAATTTCGAATAAGGTGAATTTTGGGTAGACAAGGAACACATTTTGAGTTTTTCTGATGGGCCGAATACATTCCTTACGAGACGTTCGTGGGCAATATCAACAATGATGTTGAAATGCCGAAGGAAGTCGGCGCCCAGAATGGAGTGGTTAACGTGTGCAAGCACGAAATTCCACGCAAGTTTTACGTCCAGACCGATGTGTACTGTTAATTTTGAAGAACCAAACGTGGGTATTAAACTACCGTTAACGGTGGTTAACGAAAATTTTGATTGGCGATGAGTGTTGGCGAAGAGTTGATCCACCGCCAAAATGCTAACCTGGGCTCCCGTATCTACTAAAAATGTTGTCCCAGAGTTAATGTCACGCACGAAAAACAACGGGCCTGGAGAGACAGCGGAGGAATGGGCCGACATTAGCCCCGCTGTTCGTCGTTTCCCCACTGGCATGGTGGAGTGCACTTCCGTGCATCACCACGAAAATTGTGATGGTACCAGCACAGTTTGTGTTGCGGGTCATCGCCTAATTGCCAGCGGTTTCTTGATGCTGACCGACTTCTGTTCCGAAGTTTGTTTTTAGATTGCTTCGTCAAAGCGGTTGTTAATGAATTTAAATTTTGTGTCAGCTCAGAAATTTGGGATTGCAGTTCTAAAATTCTAGTGTTGTAAGATGTTGGACGTTCAATTGCCGAGGTGTGAGAGACGTTGGTGTTATTAATGATGGTGGGTGCCGAAATTTCTAAAATTTGATCTGCCATTTCTGCCAAGTTTGTTAATGAGGTGGTTTTTGCAGACACTAGAATTTTTTGCACATCTGACGGTAAACGATTTAAAAAAATTTCGCGTAGGAGATTGTCGTCTATTGGCGTTGTTCCCAGCAATTGTTGCAATTTTCGTAGTAGTTGTGAAGGCGTTTGGTCGCCGAGCTGCAAACGCTTTTTTTCGGAAATGGTGGTTCGTTTGATTATCTCCACTTTGAGCGTCTCATAAGGAAGGTCAGCGGGAGGTTCAATTAGTAAATCCCTAACTTCGATGGCAATGTCTGGGGGTAAGGCGGCTACGACTCGATAAAACTTGCGACTAGAATTTGTAATGCGCGAGTTCAAAAATTCCGCTTCAATCTGCACGAACCAGATTGAAGGGTGCAAATTACATCTTACGGTGCCAACGGCAGCATCTAATTGTTCTTCCATGATGTGTGATTGAAAATAGGAAAGGTAAGGAAAGTAAACAGAGTAGTAGAGAGATGAAGGTTGAGAAAATAGTGGAAGTATTTTCCTCGAAATACGAGGGGGGCTAGTAAATGTCACCTGTCACTTCAAAATCCAAAATCCTGGTTGGGGGTGGGTGCTGGCGGCAAATGGCAAGGTTGCAGGCTGTGTCGGCTCGGTACCCTGGTTAGGAGCGGGCGCCGCGGCTGGCGGCTGTTGACAAGGTCCGGTTTTCTGCACTTGAAACAGAGCTCCGTCGTTGATGCTCGATGCAGTCAGGAATTCGTCCAAAAAAGGGTCCTTGGCGTCGACGTCTGATGCTGGCGGGTATTCCTGTAGTCAGCTCGCCTTGTAGATCCTGAATCTTGATGATTCCCGTGACGAAGATCGTTGTGGAAAGATCACGTCGGGGTCACCAATTTATAACGGCGGTCATAGGTGCATTTGGTTGCAGTTATAGGTGCATTTGATTCCGTCGTTATACTATGAATCTTACCACAGGAAAACACAAGAAATGCAGGTACTTGGGGAGTTTTATTTATACTTAACTATGTCACGTACAAAACCGAACTTTAGCACGCGTTATTCTCTAAAATTATTTTTTTATTATTTTTTTGTGTCCACGGCAACCTTCCTATCTCTCCCCGCCGTCCGGATTATTCTTGTTCAGGTGACACGACAGTATATTAAAATTTAGACTTGACAGAAGTTCGCAACAATCAAATAAGCTGTTAACTATTTTAAACAGTGCACACAGATCTGCATGGATACGTCTATCTCTCAGGGGTATCATTATTAACTTCAAAATTTTATAAAAGCGTTCCTTTTGAAGTTTCAACCGAGTGTTTCTACTGCCAGATTAAGCATGAAGTAACATTTTTAGTTTAGAAGAGACTTAAAATTTGGTTTTTTTGGACTCGAAATGTTACTTCATGCGGCACGCGTATAAAACTCTGAAATATTGTGAAGTAGAAACACATTAAAAACTTTAATCGAAATATTCAAACAACAAAATGTTTACAATGTATCAAATTAACTTATTTGGTAATTTAATAACAAAAAATTAGTAATATTAATGGGTTAATTAAAATATGAAGATTCTGTATAAATTTAATACGATATTTTAGTTCTTCTGAAAACTTGTAAAAACACTATTGCTTAAATCTGCCCGCATGATTTTCTAAAGTTTTGGGGGGCGGGCTCGTGCATCCCATTGGCTACGCCCACAAAATAGCACATATTGGTGATGGTTTATAAAATATTAAAGACTATGAAATTTATAATATTCTTATTAAAATCAAGTTTATTATGTTTTTCCATTTTGGAAAAAAATATACAACAGAGAGCAGAATGTGTGTTTTCTAATTTTTCTAAAAATGAAACTTCCCTGCAAATACATAATAACACAAATTTAAACATAATTCTCTACTTCTATACTGAATAAGCCATTCAAGTAATGTTACTTAACATTACAACGTTTTATGTTGTTGTAATGTTCAAGAAATATTAGTTTTCTTCATTCGATGGGATATACATTGACTATATAAAAATGTTACAGATTTTAAACTTAAAATACGGTGCCCGCCGGCAATGCGACGTACATTCATTAGCGCTTGGTGTTGAGTTCGTTCTTGCGCAGTGTGTGCGTTTCACGCTATTTTGCTCTTTAACAGATCCCGTTTCTGGCCCATACAGTGAATAGGGAGTTAGCGGTATAGAATAATAAGTATATGATGAAAGTACAGCGAAACGGAAAGAGAGGTTATGATAGACTCAAAAACGTAACCAAATACAACGTCATTGTTCTCCTCTCAGGAACTAGTGCCTGCGGGGAAAGGGGTAGGGGAATACATGGAAAGATACAATTCTGTCATGCCTTGTAACACATATGTGTTATGCTATTCGACGCATAGATTAAATTAGATTGATAACTCGTAGGGGGCTCCACGTATCATAATTTTAGATAACCGACCCACTCGATGAGACGGCGCTGCAATCGCAAATGACGTCATTGGGCGCGGAGAGCGGGCGGGATTCTTGCTAAGCGGGGTGTGCGGTGCAAGGAGTCATAACATTGAATGGTGGGTGCGGTGCGGGGAACATCGGTATTAAACGGTATTAAATTACCGTGCGATCCGAAAAATACCATAGACCTAATGAATATGTTAAATGTATATTTAAAAAGTTATTACAAATATATTTCGCTACATGTCAAAACCTAATTACATTTCACTTCTCAACAAAATGTCTGCAGTTCGTCAAAAAATGCATCTTAGAAATGAAATAAGAGGTCTCCTTATCTGGATAAGGATGTTGGCGTAAGTAGTGTTCCATACAGTGAATTTTTCTTTAAGGTAAACATATGCATAAGCTGTAAATTCTCCGACATTCGTTATTTTTTAAAAGACTTCAATATAAAGTTTTAAACGAGTGTTTTCCACTCCCAGACTAAGCATGAAGTAAAATTTCGAGTTTAGAAAAGCCCCGTGAATATTTGTCGAGAGTCGCGCAGCGCCCCGTGACAAATTTTCTGGGCTTTTCTAAACTCGAAATTTTACTTCATGCGCCACGCGTATAAAACACTAAAATATTGTAAAATTTATGTATATTCTAATTTCACTGTGTTTTATACGCGTGGCGCATGAAGTAAAATTTCGAGTTTAGAAAAGCCCAGAAAATTTGTCTCGGGTCGCTGCGCGACCCTCGACAAATTTTCACGGGGCTTTTCTAAACTCGAAATTTTACTTCATGCTTAGTCTGGGAGTGGAAAACACTCATTTAAAGCTTCAAATTGAACTTTAAAAAAAAACAAGGAATATCTAAAGATTTACAGAAAATAGGTTGAATTTGAAATACGTATACTTAAAAGAAAACTCCTTGTATGTATAAATACAAATAAAATATTTCCAGAAGAAAGTTATTGTTACTGCAAAAATGTTCAGCAAAAATAAGTATTTGGTATATAGTGAAACTTATTTCGTAAATCGAGAAATCTTTTGACTTATATTTGACAAGGTGAAAGAAATTTGGGATATAGTGAATCTCATTTAATCAATAGTGAAATGCAATAGAAAAACCGTGTAATTGAATTTAAGACATTATCTTATGTTCTGGGATCGTACTTTGTGACTAGATGAAATTTCAGGATTGCTTGATCCAACAGCAACGGGAACATTCTCCATGGAAGTATGCTCCTAGGCCGGTGTGAAGAAAATCTCCACATCCGTGGTTGTTTTATGCATAGTACTTGAAGTTATTCACGAATGCTAGGAAGAAATAAAGAGAAATAATGTAGACACACTGGTTTTAGATGTGTTTGACTGCAGATTTAATTAAAAGAATAGACAATGGCTTAAAAACTTAAAATATTACATAAACTTACGGTTTTAATTATTAATTTTAACCCATCCCCAAAGATTCAGAATTGCTTAATCCAACAATAACGGGGATATACTCCACGAAAAAATGCTCTTAGTTCAGTATGATGAAAATATCCACGAGCATGGATATTTAGTATACTTGAAGATCATCCACATGTACTAGGAAGAAATAATGTAGTAACACCCTGGTTTTAAATTTGTTTGACTGTACACTTATTTAAAATAATACACAATAGGTCAAAATTTAAAAATATTTTACATACTTACGGTTGTAATTATTTATATTTATTAATGCTCATCTCGAAACGATTTCGTCTTATCAGCAGTTTTGTGCCTTCATATCTAAACCAGCAAATTTTGAAGAGAGACACCCTCTACAAGCGCAGGAGTATAATGAAAGAAAAGAAACCACAATTTATGGTGTGTTGATGTTACAATTTATGACTTTATCTGTTTGAATAACAGGTAGTTTCTCTTTTTGCCCTTTTTAAAGCGTTTTAAACGGTCGTTCGTGTTCATTTGATGACCAACAATTTAACTCATTAATCAATATGTTATGCAATGGTATTATTTGGTTACGTTTTAATCAAATCGATTAAATAGAGCACGCTAATCTAGCAATAAATAATATGCAGAATAAGGTTATGATCTGGGTTTAAAACGTGTTCAAAACATGTTTAAAACACGTTTAAAACGTGTTTAAAACAGAATACACAGAGCGTTTTTCTTTTGAGTATACATACCCCGATAATTACAGCGTTTTAAAAGTTGTGGGAAATCGTTGTTTTAATGCGGTTAATTTGAGGCTTTAAACGAGTGTTTTCCACTCCCAGACTAAGTATGAAGTAAAATTTCGAGTTTAGAAAAGCCTAAAAAATTGGATTGGCCGCGTACCGAAGCGGAGCGGCCAATCCAAATTAGGCTTTTCTAAACTCGAAATTTTACTTCATGCGCCACGCTTAAAAACACTGATTTGCAGTGAAGTTCAAAAAACACACACTTACAACAACGGTTATAGGCAACCTAATATACGTTAGAGTTTATGGGTTGCCTATAATCACTGCTTTAAACAATTTTTTCAGCGCAGAATTTGACTCACGTTTTATCCACATTTACATATTAGATTGCTAAAGCCGTATATTTTAAACATTACGATATTTCAGTGTTTTATACGCGTGGCGCATGAAGTAAAATTTCGAGTTTAGAAAAGCCTAATTTGGATTGGCCGCTCCGCTTCGCTACGCGGCCAATCCAAATTTTCAGGCTTTTCTAAACTCGAAATTTTACTTCATGCTTAGTCTGGGAGTGGAAAGCCCTCGTTTAAAGATTCAAATTGAAATCTTGAACAAAAAACAACGAACGTCGAAAAATTTACAGTGTATGCTTATGTATGCCTGAAAGATAAAATCCCTGTATTTAGAAACCACATCTATGCACACACAGTTTTATTGTGATAAAATGTTATGTTTGATAATGTAATTTTAAATATCTTCAACAATTTAGCTAGAATTTAAAAACAAACAAAAAACTTTAATGAAGTAATATAAAATATAATTTAGCAAATATTTATTTTTAGCAGTTAAGATAATAAAAAAAACGGTTTTAAACAAATCCAACGTTTAAAACATGTTTTAAACCAAGATTAGATTTAAAACATGTTTAAAACACTATTTCAAAACAAAGTGTTTTAAACATAACAACCCTGGTTAGATTGATCATCTAACGAGTGTTTCCAATCCCAGATTAAGCATGAAGTAAAATTTTGAATTTAGAAAAGCCTGAACATTTGGCTCGGGCATAGCGCAGCAGAGCGACTGAGACAAATTAGGCTTTTCTAAACTCGAAATTTTACTTCATGAGTGACTCGTACAAAACGCTGACTTAATGTGAAATGGTCCATAACCAACCAATTAGCAAGTGAAATAAGTTTAGTACGACAATCATCAATGCTTTAAATGACGGAAAAAGTGCTATAATGAACATATATATTATTTTTGTAATAACGACGTGAACACTATCTACTGTCAATAGCACTGCTCAAAAATTGACAGCAGATGGCGTTCACATCGTCAATTTATATGTAAATTACACATGACTACTAAAATGGTTATAGATGTTTAGTTTTCTTCTGGATTTTAAACAGCACAATCAATTGACATTTATAATAGTCATTTTGTGAGTACAATAAACAAGACTATTGGCAGTAGATGGCGTTCACGTCGTCAACCTAAATATAAATTACATATGACTATTAAAATTGCCAATTTATAGTGCAATTTGAAATCCAGAAGAAAACTAACCATCTTTATTCATTTTAATAGTCTCATATGTAATTTACATTTAAAATAACGACGTGAACGCCATCTACTGTTAATAGCTGTAACGATACTACTCAAAAATTGGCAGCACATCGTCAATTTATATGAAAATTGCATATGACTACTAAAATGGTTATAGAAGTTCAGTTTCCTTCTGGATTTCAAAATGCACAATCAATTGACATTTATAATAGTAATTCTGTGAGTACCATCGACAATGCTATTGGGAATAGATGGCGTTCACGTTTTCTGGATTTTCTTTTGGTTTTTGATATTTATTTTAAGAATATTTTTTTCTGAATTCAATGATGTATCACACTTATAGTTTATTATACAGGGTGAGCGAAACTCGATGTCTCAGCTCTATTATATGAAAAGGAAAAACGATAGAAAAATCTGAAATCTAAAATCAAATGACAACAAAACAATATTTGTTAACCATTAGTTAAATTAGTGACAGGTGCGGCTTTGTTATTTGCTTCCAAAGGCTACTTGTTTAAGTCGTGACAATTTGGAATTTTTGATAATACTTTTTTTTAAGTTTGCTTTTAATTTTTTACCGAAATAAGATAGCAATTTTTTTTCTCTACAAAGTTCAGAAAAATTAGCTCTTTTGAAATATCCAAAAATATAGGTATGTTTCTGGGGAAAAAATATTCGATGACGTCATTACTTCACTTTCAAAATTTAGAAAAATATGCAATTTTGGATTAAAATGAACCTTACTCAATCCCAATTATGAACCTCTTTTCAGATTTTTTCTATCGGTTTTCCTTCCCTTTTAATAGAGCTGAGACATCGAGTTTCTCACCTTGTACATTTTATATGTAAAATGTTAATCTTTTGTTTTCGTAAAGATTGCCTTGGAAACAGTTGAGTAACTCACTTATTTGACAACTCCTAAGACCCATAATTTGCTTACATATTACCCCTGAAGACGGGCATCCAACGATACATATTTTACCAATTGTGATGTATTTTAAACTAACGAGTGTTTTCCACTCCCAGACTAAGCATGAAGTAAAATTTCGAGTTTAGAAAAGCCCCGCGTAGAAAATTTGTCGAGGGTCGCGCAGCGACCTGAGACAAATTTTCACGGGGCTTTTCTAAACTCGAAATTTTACTTCATGCGCCACGCGTATAAAACACTGATTTAAAGTGTAGTTAAAAATGCACTGAAAACCAACAAAACTTCGATATTTTTTTCAAAATTAGATGTCGTATCCATGCAGTAAACCTTCAGATTTTCGTTGTTTTCAGATTTTCGTTGTTTTCTTGTAAAAAAACTTCGATTCCCTGTAGTCCTTCGGTCTCCGAAGACCATGATTGGTCCTTCGAGCTGTAACCTTTGTAAAATTGTAATAAACTTAGTAAACTTAGTAGAGCGATTCTTTAATTTAAAACTTCTAAGAACGAGTGTTGTCCACTCCCAGACTAAGCATGAAGTAACATTTCGAGTTTAGAAAAGCCCCGTGTAGAAAATTTGTCGAGGGTCGCGCAGCGACCCGAGACAAATTTTCACGGGGCTTTTCTAAACTCGAAATTTTACTTCATGCGCCACGCGTATAAACCACTGATTTACAGTACAGTTAAAATATATAACTTTCAGATGTGATGATCAATATTTACCGAGATGTAAACGTCAGATACGTTTTCAAAAATTCTATTGACCTAAAATTGTACACGTAGACATAATTTCGACTTTATTTTACAAATGTCGTATTAATTATAATTACATTTTAAATAATTTCATAAATATCAAATAAATATTCCTATCAAAACCACCCGAAGTCGGACAAAAGATAACGCTACGCGCTGGCTGAAAACAAATAGACTTCTTACTACCTGCTAATATCGGGTTGACATTGACATAAAAAAATGCGGTTGGAGTTCATAATGGATTACCCCCTGAGTGCTCGGTCTCTTTCCCCTTACCCTCCAACATTTTAGGAAAGAGATAGAAATCTGAAAATTTTAGATATTTTCGTGTCGTCGCCTTCAGATCCGACGGATCTGACAGTTGTTGAATGAAAACGAGCCCACGTTAGAAATTGCGGGAAATTTGAAATTCCGACATATGCGCCCTCCCATCGAGTGGGTCGGTCAACTATATATGTGAACTTATAGAATCATATGGAGTTGACTGGGTCTGATTCGACACACCTTGGTTTAAAGAGTGCAAATTCTATCAATTTGTATCAATATTATAACAGGTTTCTACTAGTATCATAGTTATTCGTATCCACGCTAGATGTCACCTAAAAAAGAAAAAGTCTCGTTTTTAATCATTTAATTAGAATTAAGCATTAATTAATTTTGAACAGTAATATAAAGTTTGTTTATATGTTTTTGAAATGTTACGATATTAATTTGTGTAAATTCCAAGAATTCTATTCTATGACACTTGTATTTGCGCTAGCGAATAGCGATCATATGATTGTTTGTGTTGGTCACACTGGCAGTCATATGATTTCTGGTGAAGGTGTAATACAGCAAGGAAAATCCATAAGTGAAAATGCTGAGAGAATTGCTGGGTTTTTCGTTATTTATAGCAACGGGTGAGTTTATACTTTGGTGATAATTAATCTGAAATTAATGAGCATGCGGCATTTGCGTTTCTTCCATTTTTTTTAGAATTTTTGATTGTGCTTTGGCCCTACCCTGAATTTAATTATTAATATTTCTCGTAAATTAAACCGCAGGGGCTTTGGTTTCCCCACAAATAATTCAGTTGGAAAATGTTAAATTTTGTTTTTAATTTGTTGGTAATTTCATGCGAG
This sequence comes from Philonthus cognatus, assembly GCA_932526585.2. Lineage (NCBI taxonomy): Eukaryota > Metazoa > Arthropoda > Insecta > Coleoptera > Staphylinidae > Philonthus > Philonthus cognatus. The sequence continues at coordinate 61,471,187 of OW052243.1, read as the reverse complement.
GCAAACTCTTGTATTTTATAAAAGTTGAGTTGTTTTACTTTTTTGAATTGCTTTTGTAAAAAAATAATGATGGTATAAATTTACTTGGTTGTGTCCTGCACTGAACGCGGGCAGTGCCATCATTCTGCAGTCTTTGTTTTCTAACCGCCAAAATAACTGCACTGGAAATATAGCACTCACTACATGGGCCAGTGTCGCTTTCTTGACCTCAGTCGGCTCGAATGCACATTTTTATGTAAAAAGTTCGGAAGCAGAAAACGCGAAACCTCAGCGAGGCCAACAAATATTGACAATATTTAATATTGATATTTGAGTGTTAAAAAATTCAATAAGAAAATGCTGAAAGATGACTTGTTTTGTAGATAATATCAAGAGACGTAAGCTCATTTTGTCCATTATGAAAGTTGATTTGTTTTGCCCTATTGAATTGCATTTCTGAAAAATACCTATTAATAATGATGTTAATTTAATTGCAAATTAATTAAGACAATGGATGAAGAAGACACATTTGTAGTGTAAATGAATTGATTGTAATCGTATAATTTTACTCAATGTTTTATTTCTACTTTTCATTCAACACACTAAGTGTAGTGTAAACTTTTGAGATTTCTATGTAACTGTGTTACTGTGTGGAGTATTTTAAATGAATTCTGTTAGCAAAATATTAAATTTAATGTATATGTTATTCTGTCACTTCACCCTCTAAGCGGATTTAGTATTTGTTCAGTATAGTTAGAATGTGAGGTGGATTTCCGCTCTGAAGCCCAAACAGAACGGACGTCAAGCGTGAATAGTGCCTCCAATTCCTGCTCGCGTTTGACCCACACGTGGTGGTTTCACAAATCCTTTTTTTTCCTATCTATTTCATCCTTTACAATCACATATATCCTTAAAATCCCTTTATTTATTACATATCCTTACAACCGCATGTGTATTTTCCATAAATCCCTTTTCTTTCTTCAGGGATACTGAAACTCTATTTATTAAAATAATTAATTACTGCTGCTCAACAAGGCTTAGTTGCCAAGGCCATTAAATATGTGAAAGAAGAATTAGAATGTGAGGTTAAAGAATAACATATAATGGGTAAGAATCCGGACTAAATTTTATTTGAAGTTCCCGTTATATTTGAATTCAGGGTTAGTGCTAATTGGCGCTAAAGTTAGCTAAACATGTCAGTAACCCAAGCATGGAGTATGATAGAAGAGCGGTGATTACAGATAGCCAGCTCACACGAGCCATTTAATGCAAAATTTTCTCTCTGACAATGTTGAAATGTTTTGGTCGAAGGACTTTTGACCTCTTACCCATCCCAACCTAAACCCTCTGGACTACTACGTGTGGGGCGTACGTACCAACAAGTCTGCTGCTATAAATGATTTGATTAAGTCACAAGTCAAATTTGATCCAATTAAAGTTATTCGCCTGGGAAGGGTTGGTGTAAAGCCACGGCTGATGAAACTTATATTTGCTACTGCTCAAGAATCACTTGATATTCTAAGGGTGACTCATGCAATTGATACTGGTAATATTATATTTAACAATGACAAAACTGAAATGCAGTGTAATCACCTGAGGACTCTCAAAGATGAACTGGATATGCGGAAAAAGGCAGGAGAAACCGATATAACTATTAAATATGTCAACGGCCACCCTTCCATTGTTAAATCTGCTTCTAGGTATAGGTGGCATCAAAGATAAAACCTACCTGACTGATAAACGGGAAAATAACAGGATTTTGCGACCTCCCTCACAATATGCACAGGCAAATGAAGTTTGTTTGGACGTACGATCATTAGAATTACAAAACAAATGTTAACTTGTTAACTTATCACCATCAAATACGCTTGTTTTTGATAATTTTCTCAATTTTAAAGTTGCATGATTTTCATCAAATTTTCCGAACAATAACATAAATTTATTTATACAATTTTAATTTTCCCTATATACCATTTTGTATATCTCGGGAAGTATTAAGAACATCAAAAAATAAAAATAAAATGTAATTAAAATGTTGTAAGAAATACTGGATATTGGTTATTTTTTTTTTTTTTTAAATAACATTGATACAAAATCCATATTTTCCTAAATATTGTTTATATGTTAAAAAATTATATTAAGTGTAGATAATCAAAAACATTTTGTTAATAATGTCTTCAGCGCAATATCTATATGTTCTAATTTGTATGTACCTATATATTACCATTTTGTTGTTAGACATTTTTGTAATACTATGAAAAGGAAATATCCGTAAATAAATAAACTATTTAAATGAAATATATAAGTCTAGGCAACCTAACGACAACTTCCTCCGGGCCGCTATCCAGGTAGAATTTATGTCCATGAACAGCGATCAATTGATAACAGCGTGCTCGCTTTTTAGGGCAAGAATCAAAGATGTGATAAAGGTGCAGGGTGGTTACATAGAATAAAAGTTCTTAGCGAGGATCCTATAAATGAGATATATCAAACAATTTTGATATCTTTGTATATTAGCTTAAATAAACAACTTTTTGCACAAAACATTTTTTGTCCGGATTTTAACGATGCACCCTCTACATTAAATTTAAGTTTTTTTATTACAGAATCGATCTGAAAATGTGTCAAAGGTTATTTGAAGACATGATTAAAATGTAATATCAGCTTTATGTCATTTAAGTGTTATAATTTAACATTTAATAACATTTCATGCCATTAGAATATTTAAAAATATCTCACATGATACAACTTGCATGATTTTTGCAGGTACTTGCTGTAACTTTAATTGATTATATAATTTTTGTAATAGGTGAATTTCAAGGTTGAAAGACATTTCAATGGATTTGACGTGCAATTTGTGAATTTCGGATTTAGAGAGATTTGACATGAATTATTTTTCAGTGTATGCTGCCGGTGAATTTACTGTCCTTACCAGCCCACCTAGCACCCTATTCAAAGGACATGATCACCTGAAAGCGAGCCTCTTACCTGAGGTCTTTACTGCCTCATTGGGTTTCACTACTGAACAGGTAATTTGTGTTCTAGCCAATGTTTATTGCGATAACATTTTTGAAAAAGGAGTGGACATAAATATCAAAGCTTGATAAATGTTTGATAACAATGATACAACTGATTATGAATGTTCTTGATATATTAGTAATAAGAATTTTATTATTGCCATTTTGCATTAAAAATATACAGGGTGAAGAAAAAAAATCATTTTGTTCAGGGGCTCCTTTAAAGACAAAAGGATAAAAAAACATAGTTCCGATTTTCATTATTTACATTACTACAGCTGATTTAAATTTTGTGAAATATATTTATTTATAGGTTTTTACACTAAATTAACACAAATTATAAATAGTGTGAACAGAACATAAAATATTCACAAGTGAAAAGAAATATAACAATAATTACAGCAAGAAAACATAATAAGTAATTATAATGTTGCACATTACAAAAATTATATAAAAACTAGATGGGAGCTTATGGGTTTACTGTCTATGTTCCCACAGAATTTTGGCCAATAGTCTCTCTTGGTCTTTTTTATGGCATTGTATGCTGTTTTTGGCTAAATTAAATAGCTGTCTGGTGCATGCCTTTGCTCTGCCAAGGTTCCTGCTCGACCGAGTGACCTTGGTTGAAGCAGGTTTGCTAGGTCTTGGGCAGCTTGTTTTAAACGCAGTTTTGATGAAATCAGTGAAGGAATAAACCATGATTTCCAACTGATTTGTGGGCCAGTACCTCACTGTATAATTCTGTCAGACCTCCTCGGGTTTCTTTTTCGAGACACCAGTGGTTTGTCTGATTCAATATTAAATATAATATGTACCTATGGACTGTATCATTTCACTCGCCCGGAGATGATACAATAATAGAACATAACTGAATAATAAAACAAACTTGGTTGCAGAATATTTCAAATCAATATTTAAATATGAATTTAATTGCTTCAATGGGTGTTTGAATTTGTTTTTGTAAGATAAATTAGTTATAGATTTGTGTTTGAATGGTTTTAATAAACAATTAAAAACAAATCATAACTTCATATTAAATCAGTGTTTTATACGCCTGCCGCATGAAGTAAAATTTTGAGTTTAGACAAATGAAATTTTAATTCATGCTAAAGGGTTAGAATGTAAAAAAATAAAATAAAACAGTAATAATTGACATTTCTTAAGATTTAAATAACCAAGTGAACCTTATCGTGTCATTTTGGTTTATTTTAAAGTAGTTCCACGTAGAAGTAATTATAGATAAAAACTAGAATATTTGAATCCTTTGAGATGAAAATGACACAAGTTGATAGAATTTTCAATGTATTTCAAACCAAACCAAAATAACTCGTTATGGTTTTTATTACGAAAGAATATTACAAACAAAATATTTTAACACGTTAATCGCCACGCGGCATTCACTCACCGCGGCATGTACTTTGTGCCGCATCCAGAAATAACTTTTAAAACATCATGCTGCCCGTGCCGCGGAACTAGTATACAGATTGTCTAAAGACTCTATATTGTTCACTTGTACGATCTCATCTCGAATACGCGTCTTCAGTGTGGACACCATATAATTTAACATGTGGCCCGACTTGAAAATGTACAAAAGACATTTTTAAGATGTATTGAATTCAAATCGTGTCAACAACATGTTCTTGGGAAATATGAAGGCATAATATATAGACTCAGTTTAAAATCGCTAGAGAACCGAAGAATTATAGCGCACCTTTGTTTTCTCCACAAAGAAACATGGGGAAAAGAAAGAGAGCAATTAAAGCAAAGGATAGTAGAGCTGGAGAATCAGGCGGAGAAGAGGAAGAGACAGGAAAGGAGGAACAACATAGTGATCAGGGGAAAGGTTTTCCAGGAGAAGAGAGAAGTGGCGGGGTTTCTGAAGGAGACGCTGGGAGTAGAGGTGGAGGTACAGGAGAGTCATGTTGTGGATAGGGTTGGAAAGTTGGTGGTGGTGAGACTCGGGAAGCTAGAAGACAAAATTAAAATTATGAAGAATAAAAGTAGGCTAAAAAGTGTACAAGAAACAATTTTCATAGATGACCAAACGAAGGAGGAGACGTTGTGAGGCCACACAACACAAATCCAAATTTTGTGATAAGTTATTTTATTATTCAGTTATTTTAAAATTGTTAAATTGAATCAATATTAATTCTTTATTTTGCAAAAATTAAATCAGATGTTCTTTTGCAAATGATGAAAATCGACCTATATTTACTTAGCTTTTTGTCTTCGAATGAGCCTAAGAAAAAAAATGTGATTATTTTTTACACCTATTCTAAATCACCCTGTATATAAAAATATAGAGAGTACTGTTAGATTACGAAGATTAATATTTTCATTGAAAATGTTTCATGCAGATAGAAAACCCAAGAGGCTTTTTGCAAACAAAAACAAAATATCAGTTTATGGTGTAATTTTTTATATAAAATTAAAAAAAGTTCAAATTACACTTAAATGTTGTTTACTTGTGTAACGTATAACATAATTACATTTAAACGTTACGTTTAGCGATATATATCGTCAGATATTTATCATTATATATATCGATATTTATAAACTCCGATATATATCATTGATATTTATGTGTATTTGACCGTCACACGTGTTTTATACGAAAAAATCAAATTAAAATTTCTTATTAAAAGTACATTTTCTTTGACGATATTGTGATTAATTAATTGAATAAGTTTATAAATTTACAATCGCTACTTTTCTTTCTCACCAGTATTTGGCATTTTCACAAAAAAAAGGAGGTTATTTTAAAAAGTTGGGGAATATATCTTAAACCGGGAAAGTCAGAGATATTTAACATTTCAGATTGGTCGTGCCAAAGCGTTGGCCCGTTGCGTGTCACCGTAACGTTGCACCTAGAGGATGCAGGAGAGCGTTGCGTTGCACCGTGTCAAATCACTGGTTAAAATAAGAAATCCGTTGCACACCACCACATGTTACATTATGTTAACACGCAATAAGCAAATGTTCTAATCGAAACGGGCCTTTAGATTCCTAAGTATTTTACAATTTAAATGTATCTAAAATGTTATATTTGTTGTTATTTTGAAACCAACTCTGTTTTTTTGCAATAAATGAAAGTAAGATAAATAAAGTATTATACAGGAAATATTTATTTTAGGTATACACATGCGTTTACTGTAAATCTTTAGGTATTTATTGTTTTTGAAAAGAGGTGGAATTAAAGCTATAAAGGAGTGTTTCCCACTTGGGAAAGCCTGGGGGCTAAGCATGAAGTAAAATTTCAAGTTAAGAAAAGCCTGAAAATTTGGTTTGGCCGCGTAGCGCTACACAACCAAACCAAATTTTTAGGCTTTTCTTAATTTGAAATTTTACTTCATGCGCCACCGGTAGAAAATACTGATTTAATGTGAAGTTCAAAATATATATCTTTAGCATAATGCTTCAGTAGTATATTTTGAACAATATTAATTGGGTTTTGGTTTTAGCTGCGGAATTAATTCAAAAAATAAAATTATCGTAGAATGTTTGTTATTTATTTTTTATTTTAAAACACATTTTTTTTTTAAATATGTAAGTGCCTTTTTTTGCCAAAATAAATAGTATAATTTGAACTTCACTTGAAGTCGGTGTTTTATACGCGTGGCGCGCATGAAGTAAAATTTCGAGTTTAGAAAAGCCTGAAATTTTACTTCATGTTTAGTCTGGGAGTGGAAAACACTCTTTTCAAGATTCAATTTGAACTCTATTTAAAAAGGACGAATATCTGAAAATTTCAAGTGTATGAAGTATATTAGAGTATGTACACTTTAAAGATAAACTCTTTGTATAACTAATAAATGTTAATATTTATTAACAAGAATAATTATCAAGATGTTGATATAACCAATATTTTGATATTTATATAAATATCATATTACGCATTAAACTCGTTCAATTATGTTTTTCGAAATATTTGAAAAAGTCTTATTGGGAGTTTTTTTTCTTTAGGATTCGAACTGGCAAGGAATGTATATTAGTGACCCGTTCAATCTGGGCAAGGCTGTCGTGACGATCGCCGTGGACGGGGTTGCCGACATCGGACAGGGCAAAGGACACCACTTCCCGCTTAAAACAGACCAAGATGAGAGCGACATCTACGACGTAATGGTAAGAAGGATTGAGGACCATCACCCGACCGGCGGCAGCCAATTCATCAGGATCGAACTCGATCAAGGACTGTACGGTGTAAGTGTTCCATTTATACCAAATAATAATCATTTTCTTTATATCATATCATATACTCTTTAAATTCACGAGTCGTCAAAATTTTGAAAATTAATTAAAATGTTGGAAATTCACGAAAATTAACACGATTTGAACAAAAACTTGAAAACCCTCAAGAATTTGCAAATGAATGAAAATTTTGTGAAAAGCCAGTGATTACTTCCACTCCTACACTAAGCATGAAGTACAATTTCGAGTTGAGAAAAGCCTGAAGAATTTGGATTTGGACCAAATTCTGGCATTGTTCAATTCAAAATTTTACTTCATGTGCCGCTTGCATAAAAACACTGATTAATTGTTAAGTTTAAAATATTTAAAACCTTTTTTTATTACAGATTATCACTTTTCGACACACTTAAAATTGTTGTCAAATTTCAATATTCCTTGACATTTCATCACTTTTTGACATTGTATCAACATTTTCTCAAATTCAATATTTCATCGTTTTTTGAGAATTTTCGATTTTTTTCAAAATGTTGACAAATTTCAACATTTTTACTTTGAAATTTCATCAATTTTCCATGGTTCCACTGACAGAGCATAACATTCTAGATAAAGACAATAAACTCTATTATTATGAGTTAGTTTGAATCATCTAAAAGCATTTATAATAAAACCAAGATTTGAATCGTACCCAGCTCTGGTGTTGACATTAATTTTGTTTCTTAATTGTTATTTATAATTTGACAGATTGATGGAGTAAAGATGTTCAAGGGAATAAAAGACATAAAGCCGACAAAGACTGCCGGAGGCTCTCTTAGTTTGGACATTGAGGAAGACAGGGATTTCTTGGAGGAAATCAACTTATTGAATGCTATTGCTGATAAGGTAACTTAACTAAAAGAAAAAAAACATACAACTTAATTAATATTAACTTATTAACACGTTGACTGCAACAGTGAAATTGAACAACTGTGCTGGTGTGCGCTACTGGTCCCTGAGGACCCGTAATTACATAATTTTATAACTTTATTTATTTGTTTTACGCATATACTGTACGACCCATGATATGTATTTTTGATTTATTTTATTACTAATGAAGGGTGTCTCAGCAAGAGCGCCGGATTTAATTTACAAGAAATACACATTTTTGTCTTCATTTCGCCAATAACGTGCCGTATCTTAGCCGAGTTTTTGTAGCCCGAATTGCATCGAATTGATGTGGAGGATATGTTTATCCAACAAGACGGTGCCATACAGCATGCGAAACAATGGTGTTACTGCGAACCAAATTTTTAGACCGTTTTATCTCTCAGTTTGGCGATCAAAATTGGCCACCAAGATTGTGCGATTTAACACCAATGGACCTCTTTTTCTGAGGCTATGTGAAGGAAAAGGTGTATGCGAACAAGCCATAAACAGTTGCATGCCTTAAAGAAGAGATACGGCGCATTATTGGTGAAATAGAGCCACAGTAATGCAAAAACGTTATCCAGAATTTCATGAAAAGAATGACATTGTGCCAGAGATTTTATGGTCTTTATTTGCCGGATGTTCCATCTCATGTTTAATCACAACTATTCCTCTTTACGTTGAAATATAAATATTTGTGGAATTCGAAAAAAAAACGTGTTTTTCTTGATAATTAAATCCGGCGCTCTTGTTGAGACACCCTTTATATGTTACTATTTACCTTTGCAGTTGTTTCACTCAATGATTATATTAAGGAAATGAAAAGTCCCGCAAGATATGAAAGTTTGCATAAATATCACCCCCTACCACAACGAAGATTAGCACCAATTTCGGGTTCTGGGTGGCCGGTAACGTAGTCAACGTGTTAAATATAGCTAAAATGATTATAATTTTATAATTTGATTAAAATAATTAAAAAATGCAAAACGTTGAGCTTCCATAATTCTATTTCACAGTTGAAGAAATTTGTTTCTGTTACTTTTAATGATTTTTAAAATGCAACATGATAGTTTTCTGATAAATTGTTTAATATTGTAATTTTTATATGGCCAACTATATGTAGTAAAAAAAAAAAAATAGAAAATTGTTAATAACTCAGTTATTTTAACAAAAAAGTATGTCAAGTTCAGTTTAAAAAGGAAAAAAATCCCTTTTTAATGATGACATAGCCAACTATGGCTTCCATTTAAAAAAATGCAAGCTATATCTCGAAAAATAATGTCAATGTAATATATCTGATAACATTTTATGATTCAGTGTAAAATTATCTAAAAATTTGCCATTTATAATTTTTTTATGTTTTAATAGCTGAGAAAAATCGATTTAAAAAAATTGTAAATTCACTTTTTTTAAAATATTTAGTTATCTTTGACTTTTTCAAAAATGCTACAAGTATCTTTTTATTCAGTTTGTAAATCTGCACTACTTTGCGTATTTAACCATTTCTCTATCTCTTATAGTTTCCGAGATCTTCATAAAGAACATGAAAAAAAAACTCACCCTGTATATTGAAAGTGGTTTTTGTTATCCTAACGAGTGTTTTTAACTGCCCGATTAAGCACAAAGTAAATATTTCGAGTTTAGAAAAGCATGAAAATTTAAATTGGACACATAGCGAAGTGGTGTGACTAATCCAAATTTTCAGGCTTTTCTAAACTTGAAATATTTACTTCATGCGCCATACATATAAAACACTAATTTAGTGTAAAGTTCTAAAAACACTTCATCCAACTCTCCAATGAAATAACCAGATTGATATTTTACGTCTTGATAAATCGTCAATTTTTATTTCGGTCCATGTAATTTGCAAAAATATTGAATACTCAGTTAAAACTAACTTCTCACTTGTTTACCACACAAAAGCGTGTCTTTTATACTTCACAACAAGTTTACTACATCCTACATCAGTTTTAAGGTTATGTTTTTTCAGTTAAAATTTTTGTATGAAATGTATGTTGCATTAATGATGACATTAATGCAATATACATTTCATACGTAATATTTATTATTTCGTGCAAATTATGCATGTTTTCTTCTTTTCATCTCAGTGTAACCACTGAATTTCCAAAGTTGCCGAGCCCTGCTTAAAGAAAAGACTTGGGGGGGGGGCCCAAACTTCTAGTTACTCCGCTGTAAAAAGTTATTATTTTATATTTTTGCCTTTTTGATAAAACCAGCTTTTCAGCACTTTTATTTACACTCTTTTATACTTCACAGCAAGTTTACTACATTATACATCAATTTTAAGGTTATGGTTTTTCAATTTAAATTTTAGTATAAAATGTATGTCGCATTAATGATGACATCAATGCAACATACATATTATTCATATTGTGTATTTTCATACATATTATTTAGTATTTCGTGCAAATTAGGCATGTTTTCTTCTTCTTATCTCAGTGTGCCCACCGAATTCTCAGAAATAGTCTTGGGGGGGGCCCAAAATTCTTGTTACTTCGCTGTAAAAAGTTATTATTTTATATTTTTGTCTTTTTGATAAATACAGTTTTTCAGTTGACTTTTTCTGACTTCGTCAAGGGTTAAATATTTTAAATTTACAAATGTAATTATAATGCTTCATTTGATTTAGAAATTTCACAAATATTATTTATTATTAGATATCATCGTTGCGACCTAAACCTGGTTATGAGCCTGATGTGTTCTGGTTCAAAGTGACGGGCCTGCATGCCGTGTGCGACCTGCATGGTGAGAACTCGACCGCTTTCAAGGAGGCTCAGCACCTCCTGCAGGTCGCCAACGAGCGCCTCAACGAGGCCTTCGGAGCGTACTACGAGGGGCGGGTCTTAGTCAGCGTGATCACGAGCGACGCAAGCCACACCAGGAGGGTGCGCCGAGACACCGATGCAAGCAAAACCGACATCAGCAAAATAAACTTGTCAAAAACCTATGGCGCCAACTACCCCGTCATCTTCAACATAATGCTGTGGTTCGGTGTCGCCATGTTCTTCTCCCTTTTGGCTATTTGCATCTTCATCGCAAACATGGATCCTGGCAGGGATTCAATTATTTACAGGATGACCAGCACTCGTATGAAGAAGGATAATTAAGGTTTGTTTTGATGAATTTCACTTGGGAATATACAGGGTGCCCATTTTTCGAGCAGGATCTCGCGTATTTTAGTGCTTATTAATAATCTGCTTTCATATTTGAAATACCTTTAATTGTTTCGGACACCCTGTATAATATGTAAAGTATCTTATTTTATAATTATATATTTGAAGATTGCTCTGATTATATGATTTTTATTTTCAAAAATATTACTTCTGTATGATATATTTCAAATTTATGTAATAAAAAAAAGTCACAGAAAAAAATTAATACAGATTTATATTCCTTGAAATGTTTATATTTAAAAAAAACTCTATTTTTTATCACATTTATTGAGGTATTAAGAATACGCAAAAAATTACAAATAGTAAAAAAAATACAGGACATAGATTATACTGCAAAGAAATTGTAATTATTTCAACCAGTAAAATGTCTGTTCCAAAAAGAATCGAACACTACGTTCTTGCTTTTTAATAATAAATTTATGAGGGGTGGACCGTATTTCACATATCAGTGATTTTTTACTAATAAAATCACACATCACAAGTCGTAACTGTTATTAATAGGTGTATTTCAAGCCGATTTTTTTGGGCCCGGCCCGCTAGCAAATTTTGCAACCCCAAATAATTGACATGAGCCCAGCCCGGCCCGGTCCGAGTAAATAATAGAACAGGCCCGGCCGAGCCCTATCAATATTTTAGTCTTAGTAATTCAAAATTTTCACGGAGTTTCAATTTATTTTTATGACACTTGTAAATACATATTTACTTATTTATAGATATAGTTTGCAATTAAAAATAAAAACAAACTTTAGAAAAACAGTCAGGCTTCTCTCGGTCTCGTCTGATATTTTGCATTGGAAGCCCGGCCTGCTAGAAAAAATTCTAGGAACAGGCCGGGTCAAAGCTCGGCTTCGTGCAGTGCTCTAATTGCAAGGGTTAGTTAAACCGTGATTGCCCCTTAAAATCTCAATTGTTACCTAAACTGTGATTGCTACTTAAACTGTGACTTAAAGCGTGATTGTTACTTAAAATCACAACTGTTACACAAACTATGATTGTTATTTAAACTTACGAATGTTACTTAAAAGTGATTAAAACATTTTGGTTTTTATCTGGAATTACTTGTATGTGCAACTACGTTTTTTTTTCATTTTAATTAAAACAAACAGTTTTTTTATAAAACGATTTTTTTCATTGAAAGGGCGTTTTAAACATTTACAATTAAAAACATGTTTAAAACGTGTTAAAAACATGTTTAAACATCTTTAAAACGTGTTTAAAACATGTTTAAACATCTTTAAAACGTGTTTAAAACATGTTTAAAATGTGTTTAAAACGTGTTTAAAACATGTTTAAAATGTGTTTAAAACGTGTTCAAAACATGTTTAAAATGTGTTTAAAACATGTTTAAAATGTGTTTAAAATATGTTTAAAATGTGTTTAAAACATGTTTAAAACATAACATGTTTAATACCTGTTTAAAACATAACATGTTTAAAAAGGGTTTCAAGTCATATTTATGAACTTACAGTTGTGATAAAATTATATGTTTAATAATGTAATTTGAAATATCTTCAACAATTTAGCTAAAATTTATTTTGAAAACCTTATTTACAATACTGCAGGTAAATAAAATTTTACTAAATAACGAATTATTATTGATAGAATTTAACAATTTAAACATAACTAAATAATAACAACACAAACAGAAAAAGAACAAATTTAAACCTCACATTAAATCAGTGTTTTATACACCTGGCACATGAAATAAAATGTCTAGTTTAGAAAAGCCTGAAAATTGGGATTTAGGCGCGGAGCGAAGCTCCTCGAAATTTTACTTCATGCTTAATCAAGGACAGGGAACCCTCGTTTAATACATAACAAAATAAAACTATAGGTAGCACTTTTACTTTAAATAATATCAAACTAAACTTGATTATTCGGCAATGAATCACTTCCAATTTAATTTTTATTTATTAACGGAATCTCCAATTTAATATTACAATAATACATTTACATTTTATAATGCATTGAATTGGCAAAAAAAAATAACAAAATTTAAACTCATACCACTACAAAAATATTTCCAAATAACAAACAACAAAAAATATATACTGCTGTATATAAAAGATAAAATGACATATTACTGTGCTACGGCAAAAGCAAATTATCCTATAATGAACATAATGTGTAAATAACAAACACGTATTGGATCAAATACGTGAATGATAAACTGCGTTTATTTAATAAACATATAATAGATCTATTTAATTATCACGCACCCTTAGTCTCACATAAAGCATCTAAAAGATGTAGTCCTTGGTGACGAATAATCAAAAATGATTAGAGTTACGAGACAGGGCAAAATTGTGTTACAGAAAATCTGGTGATACATCACATTGGGACCACTATAAGAGCTTTAATACCATTGGAATTAAAAAAGTGTAGCATAAACAAGTTTTAGCTCATAATGAAACACCAATTTTTACAGTGATATATTTAATGATGATAGTGTATATTTTTTTGTTTTTAAGTTTAGATTTTTTTGTTCCTATAGTTTTTTGTTTCTTTTTATTTTCTCTTATGTATATGTAAATACTCTGTAGTAAATAAATATACTGCCTTTCAAAAAAATCAGAACACCAAGTATTTATTGCACGATTTTAATAAAATTTACACAATTTGATCATGTAAACGAACTGTATCGATGATCAAAAAATCAACTTGAAAAACAAAAAAACAAATGAATAAAAATTAATAATGTGTTGGGCCTCCACGATTTCCCAAACACTCATTAACACTTCGAGGCATGCTAGAAATCAGGCTGTCAATATCGACTTGGGGTATTTCATTCCAAACTTCGATAATTTGACCTCTAAGTTCCATTACAGTGTTAGCGGGGCGCTGTAAGTTACTTATTCTAACACCTATCATATCCCAAACATGTTCTATTGGCGATAGATCTGGAGAACGAGATGGCCAAGGTAACAAATTGATTTCGGCACTATCAAAAAACTGTCTTGTAATGGCCGCTGTGTGAGGTCGAGCATTATCTTGCTGAAAAATGGGGTTCTGCAAGCCATTTACATAGGGCACTAACACTGGCCGTAAAATGTTGTCAATATACCGAATCGCGTTAAGACTTGCTTCTAAAAAAACTAGAGGAGACCGACTACCATATGCTATCGCCCCCCAAACCATAACTCCCTGTGTAAGAGCCGTATGTCTTTCAACAGCAAATCGTAAAATTCTGCGTTCACCGCGTCGACGTCTCACTCTTCTGCGACCATCATGAGCCCATAAACAGAACCGAGACTCATCGCTGAAGATAATGTTATTCCATTCATGGGTCCAATGTTGTTTTTCCCTGCACCAATCAAGTCTTGCTCTGCGATGCTGCGGAGTAAGAGGTAGACACAATTGTGGACGGTAGGATCTTATACCAAAACTGCGGATTTTTCTGTAAACAGTAGCCATGGATACTCTTTGGCCATTTAGAGCCAACCAGTCATTTCCCAATGCCCGCGACGTTGTAAATCTGTCCCTTAAAGTTGTAAGACGAAGAGCTCGATCTTCACGCTCAGTGGTGCTTCTTGGACGTCCTGATCCAAGTCTACGTAGATTCTCCCCAGCTTCGGACCATCTAGACCAGCAGCGTATGATCACCGATACACTACGGCCTACCCTTTCAGCAATAGCACGAACCGAAAAACCCGCTTCTCGCATTCCAATAATGCGACCCCTTTCAAATTCACTCAGATGATGATATTGTGCAAGCCGACGAACACGGGGCATCTTTTTATGTTTTACAAACTGAAACGTCAAACTACTCAGAGGCTACTTGGATATTAGAAGCAATTACATTAAAAAATCAGCAGCTCTTCATAATGGTGAAATCAAGGAAAAATACCATTAAATAGTAACCAAAACAATTGATTTTTTGATCATCGATGCAGTTCATTTACATGATCAAATTCTGTAAATTTCATTAAAATCGTCTAATAAATACTTTGTGTTCTGATTTTTTTGAAAGGCAGTATACATTGTAGTAAATGAAACTACAGTTCTATTAAGTCTCTTACACTTACTTTTATATAACATGTTATATCTTTTTCTTCTCGTATTTTGAATCTTAGTAATAGTAAGGTTTGGGGTGTACTCCAAAACTGAATCTTGCCTCAAGATAAGCTGGTAGTAATATATTTGTTTCGTATTGCTTTCATTTATTGAATACCACTGTATGTTATTACCATTTAACAAATAAAGGAATTTATTATTATTATCAAACAATAAATATGCATATCCTGAATATAAAATTATAGAATAAATAAATAGAAAGAAATAGTTTTACGTTACATCGACGACACTGGGCAAATCGACGTAATGTAAATGGGTTTTAAAAACAGCAAAAGAAGATGTGAAGAGGATAAAATTGGATATATGTGACATAGCATTTGCCTGCCTTATCATGCGGTCGATGGGGTTGTTCATACTATAGTTAGTTGTATGAAATGCTAAACGAAATAATGTCTTGATTGAAGGCCCCGGGGTACATTGTAATTTACAGCACTCACCAATTCGCTGCAATTCACAAACCCATTTACCAGCTTGTATAAAAACGACAAATCTAGAAAAATTCTTCTTTCAGCAAATCATCGCAAATTTAATACTGATAACATTTCGCTATGACTAAAATTTATCAAATTTTTTCTCATGCGAAAAGCCATTATCTTCAAAAACTTACCTTGAACTATCTCAATCTGATGAATAGAGTTCCTTGTGTAGGGTGACCAAACTATTGAAGCATATTCCACATGTGGTCGTATCAGAGACAGATAGAGAGTTTTTACTGTCACAAAAAGTTTATTATTATTAAAATAAATGTTCAGTCACTTGTTGGTTCTATCAATTAATTTGAAATTTTTAATGAGTGTTTCCACTCCTTAATTAAGCATGAAGTAAAATTTCAAGTTTTCAAAGCGAGCGCCCAAATCCAAATTTTCAGGCTCTACTAAACTCGAAATTTTACTTCATGCGCCACAAGTATAAAACACTGAATTAAATTGAAGTTGAAAAAATACTTCTCAAGTTTAATCTCACGTTAATAAATATTACAAATTTTTATTTCATGTTTTGTTTAAATTGTGTTTAATAACGATTCTTTATTTCACAAACTTTAAATCAGTAGTAGTTTTGAAAATCGGACCCATGTTTATTAACAAGATATCCATTTTTTTTTACACGTGTTCTGAATCGCCCTGTATTGGATTGGAGTTTGGATTTGAGCGCAGAGCAAAGCGAGTGTTCTGAATAGCCCTGTATAATTGAACACACAGTGATAAAACGGGGCAGGTGGTGGCCGAGCGGTAATGTCGCCGAATGGTAAATCGCTCGGCGAGCCACAGAACCGGGTTGGATTCCCGTGCACGGGGAGTTGTTATTTAAATGTGAATGTGTTGTGCCGTCTAATATATGTTAATACAATTTACAAAATTAGTTATAAATTAAATAATATAAGTTAAAAATAAATAATTGATGTTGGCCAATAGTCAAAGCAACTAAGGCCAGGCAAAAGCCAAAAAAAAAAAAAAAAAGTGATAAAACCCAATTTAAAATATCTTCAACAGTTAAGCTAAAATTTAAACAAAAAAATCTGAATAAAGCAATATAAAATACAGTTTAGGTAATTTCAGATTATAAAAAAAAAACGTTTTAAACATGTTCTAAACAAATTTAACGTTTAAAACAAAACCGTTTAAAACATGACTTTTGTTTTTAAACATTTTTAAAACAATGTTTTAAAATAAAGTGTTTTAAACATAACAACCCTGCTTAAAACTAAACCAAAATGATATGATACAGTTTTAAACTTAAAAGAATATTACAAAGAAAATATCCCAAACTTGGTTTAATAAAATCTTAAGAAATGTCAATTATTAGTATTTTATTTTATT
This sequence comes from Philonthus cognatus, assembly GCA_932526585.2. Taxonomy (NCBI): domain Eukaryota; kingdom Metazoa; phylum Arthropoda; class Insecta; order Coleoptera; family Staphylinidae; genus Philonthus; species Philonthus cognatus. Next base: position 61,454,015 of record OW052243.1, on the reverse strand, counting down.
TTTTAACATAGGTTTCCACTCGTTGTTTAAGACTGCGCTCAACCTGTAGTGTCGTTTCAATTTACAATCGGTTTATAATATGAAGGCACATCGAGTTGTGGTTTAAAAATATATATTTTGGTACATAACTGTGCACTCTTGCACAAAAAAAATGTAATTATCAAATAAAATGGTCTGGATTAATATTATAAACGATTATTTTTCAAAGGGAAAAGTAGATTACGTGATAACTATATATTTTATGAGAAAATAGTATTAGAATTATATAATCACAAAATCATTGTGAAGGCCATAATGAATTCAAATTTTAGTTTTTTAAATTTTATTATTATTAATACTAATTAAAATCAAATCATCATGCCCTCTGCAATTCAGTTTTAGACAGACGTATAATGGAAGAATTAAAAAATTCAAAATTATAACAAAAAAGTCAGGGTAGAGTGCACACTTAAGCATGAAGTAAAATTTCGAGTTAAGGAAAATCTAAAAATTTCAATTTGGACACGGAGTGAAGCACCAGGCTTATAAAACACTGATTTAAGTTTAAGTTCAAATTTGTTATTTTTATTTTGTGTTATTTTATTGTATTTAAATTGTTGAATTGTATCAATAACAATTTTTTATTTTGTAAAATTTAAATCAGTTATAATTTTGTAAATAATGAAATTCAGATTTATGTCGAGATGGAATTTGTTTATACCTATTCTGAATAACCCTGTACATTAATGTACATGAATCGATTCATATAATAAGATTAATGTTTACATAAGACCATTTTACAATATACAATGTTAGGTTAGGTTTTAGTGGCTACACCGCCCAAGGAGGTGCACACTTGTGATACCACCACTTCCATCCTCTCACAGGAACCACTCGGAGCTGATGACAAACCTTGCAAGATCTCTGATGTCTAGACTCGAGATCAGAGAGAGAACTTCTTATTCCAGCCAGAGAGGGGCATTGACAGACAATATACAAACTCTGGTTTAAATTATTGATGATTGAAAATGTAACACTTTTTGAGTTGATGATGATTGAGTTTGTTTATATAACTATGATATTTTAAATAAATTTGGTATTATCTTTTACATTCAAGTATCTGACATTAACCCTTTCTTTGTGGTATTAAGAATACACTTGAATGCTTGGAGCCTGGAACTCTGAATTAGTGCCGTGCCCAAGTTAGTTTGGTGCAAATATTTAAAGTAGCCCCTTTTTGTTTACTTTTTATTGCAATACAAAAGAAGGGTATTGTTTTGTTGAAAATTAGCAGTTAGAATTTTTTTTTAGGAAATTAGGGGCGGATTTGTATCAAGAAGCCCTTTAGAAAATTGACATTGACATTTCGCACACGCAACTTGACAAACATGCTTGTACAAGTGTCAGTTTATGGTTGAACCATTTCGAGTTCGGACAACGATGCACTTGCTTTGACCGCCCTTCTTATCGATAAATGTAAAAATAAAAAGAAGAGGCTTTCCATTTGGTGCAAAGAACGCCTAAAAAAAGAAAAACCTATTCCCACATTAATTTATTGACTGAACTAAAGACATGTCTTCGGGATTGGCACAATTATGTCAGAATGAACGTAGAAACGTATTTGAACCTTTTATGCAGGGGACATCCTAGCATTATAATATGTCCCCTGAACTCTTTTTCTTTTCTCTTCGGTAGTTCGCCCTGAAGCTATTAATCTTTTAATAACGGCATCCTTACTAGCTTTTGGATCTAATAAATTATATTTCGCTAATAATAGATCGCATCCCTTTTAGGTTTATTGTGGTAATCATTCGATTTAATATGCCATAGACATGGGTGATTATTGTATATTTGAATGAAATCCTCAAGTAACACCTGGTTTTGTTTTTTCAAATCACTAGAGATAGCTCAAATTTACTTAGTATGACACCACTTCAACTACTTTTGCATGTACAAGCTTTCACATTCGCATTCACATTCAAGCATCCATCATGACATTTCCATCAAGCCTCAAGCCGCTTTTACAATCAATATGCTTGCGCTAAATTCTCACACACACGCTTGAGCATGCATGTACAAAAAGTTTGTACACGCATGCTTGTCAAACTTACAGTTGCGTGTGTGGCTACCTTAATGTAATGATTTTTAACTGGCGTCCATGTCGGCTGACATCTACTCATGTCCGAATGTTTCTATAAACGTCAAAAGTTGCACGTCAAATGTCAAAAGTGACGCCACAAACTATCATAACTTACATCAAAAATACGAAAATTGTTCTAAAATGTGTCAGTAGTGAAACATCGTGTTCAAAATGTGTGAACATTTTATGCAGAGAAAGTTTCAGAAATGTCACAAAACTCTCAAAAAGGAACAATTTTAAGACTCACTTGTCATAAAATCAGTTATCTTTTGTCATTTGGTAATCAACATACTTCAATTGACTGCCTGACATTAAAGCACTCTTATCAACCATTTTTTTTTTATTTTCCCCATAACTCAAATATCTCAATTGGTTTAGTTAGGTTAGACGTCAATGTTAGATATCAGTCACTAGTGTTAAGTTAACTTAGGTTAGGTAGGACAGTCACTAGTGTTAAGTTAGGCTACACGATACCTTCCTTGTACATAGTACAGCAAACATTACTTGCCGATGCGCAGTTGTGTAAATTGTGGTGGGAAAAAGAATGGGTGCACTCAATAGGTTCGTGGCGAGTTCGGTCTCGCTCATGTTTGCTTTTCGCTTCTTCTCTGCACGTCTGTCCAACTTATATTTGCCGTGCTCAATCGAACAATTTCTAATCTAACTTAACATTATTAGATTCTGTTTTTTTCAATTAGTCAATTTCCACGTTTGGCTTAATATGTGTCAATATCTTACATGAAAAAGTAACGGTGAAGACAATCAAAGGGTACACAGAATGATCAAACAAAAAAACAAAAAGCACAAACAAGAAATATGTAATTTCTTGTTTGTGCTTTGTGCTTTTTTGTTTGATCATTCTGTGTACCCTTTGATTGTCTTCACTGTTACTTTTTCATGTAAGATATTGACACATATTAAGCCAAACGTGGAAATTGACTAATTGAAAAAAACAGAAAATGATGTAAAAATGATAATTTCAAGACTAATAACGACAAGAATCATGAAATAAGCAAACGGACAGATAAGATAAAGTAGTCAATAATTAAAAAAGAGTCAACAAAGTGAATTTATGTCGAAATAACAATAAACAGTATCCGCTACGCTCTTCAACTGTCTTTATTTATTATGTCACGTCAGTTTTTACAATCACAATCGATTCGCTAACCAATTCCAAATTTTTTAATTGTTTTCAGCTCCTCTACTTTTAACTTCTTAGTAATGTGATTGTCATTGACAATGCCACTATTGAGCATTAGATAATGTAAATATTGAAATTTCTTAATAGTAATGTGATGTTGACAATTTTCGAAATTCTGCAGACAAAACACTATACTATTCTGACTGCCACCTATATAAACTACGATTACATTGACTTTTTTGGCCATAAACGTAGAAACGTCGAAAGCATGAACCTTCATACGTGTCGAAAGTGATGAAATGTCAAAAGTAGGGTTAGGTTAGTTTTCTCATTGTCATGTTAGGTTAAGTAAGATTTCACTCTGTGGGAGAACTACTGACATGGGTACTGCAATCATCACTATAATTAAAAATGTTTTTTGTTCGTACCCCAAAGTGCAATTTGGCGTCCCCCTGTTCTAGGCGCTTTATCAAATCAAATCAAATCCTCAACTAGTATTCCTCAAGGGACCACACTGAGTTAATTTATACCATTTTTTGGAAAATCTGTCAATCCGATACAGCAAAAACTAGAGATGGACAAGATCAAGTGAATGAAGAATCAAGCTCAATGATCGAGCAGTTGAAGTATTTTTCAGATTTTTAGACGTGGTGCCCCCCATCTATTGGCACTTGGTGCGGTTGCACTGCTCGCACCCCCTTACAACTTTGAATTAACTACTAAAATATACCACACAAATAATTATACTATGATTCACACTAAAGGGTATCACGTTTTTTTTGTAAATCAACCTGTTAAATGAGCAATAATATACTGTTAAATTTGGTCATGTAATTTTTGTGTGATGTAAGAAATCAGCTTAAGGTTTAATTCTTCAATTTCAGCAATATCTGTAGACATTCTACTTCTTTTACCTTCATTTACTTTGCAGCAACTTAATCACATTTATTTATTTAAGTTTTTTTTTTTAGAAAAGCAATTTCTCTTTGGATCCCTGAACATCAGTGGGGATCGGAGTTCATCACAGGATGGATGTGTTAAAATAAAAAACTTAATTTACACTTTTTAAAAAAAATAGTATTCCTCATTTTCAAACAATTTTCGAAGGTTTTATTAATTCAACTAATTTAAACTAAACAAAAAATAGTGTTCATATTACTAATTGTTATCGTTAAAAGCAAATCGATTCATTCCAGTTCACTTGATTGTATGTAATGTTATATGTATATAAATGTAATTTAAAGATAATATCGATTGTAATTAAAAACAAACAAGAAGCTAGTTTCCTCCTTGATTTCTTAGTCTAAGGTTAGGTTAGTCGTTGCACAGGTGTGTTATAGTTATTGTAATTTTATTGTAAATGTTGTGTTGTGCGGTTTGTGAAAATAAAAAAATCAAATTGGATGTTGAACAAAAGTGAAAAATAGTTTTTTTTTTAAATGTATTCCTAATGCCACCGAAATGTACCAAAAATTGGACGTGGTCATCCCAAGATGAAAAATTCTCTTAGAGAATATTTATAAAAGATAAAGTGCTAAATCTAAATAAAATCTTTTTCAATTAAAATAGTCAAAAGACGGTCAACTAGAATGTTTATTATGTTAAAATAGTCAATCGACAATAACGTTTTCTATATGACTGTCGACTCAATAATATTCGATTTTTTTATGGTAAACATCATTATTTTTAATAGAAAATTGATTTGTGTGACTTTTGTACTATCTGCAATATAGTCATTAAACAGTCGATTGATGCGATTAATGTCGAAATACTGGAGAAAATTAATGTCAAATTACCAAAATGAATAAAAGCTGAGTCAACTTGAGTAATTTTATGTCATAATTTAACTTAAGTGTGATATTATATTCTTGTAATCATCGAACTAAATGGAAGGCACAGGTGATTTTCAATATAATTGGTTAAAAGGCTAAAATTGTTCTACTTTGATTATTATTATTCCAAAACTATTCACAAAAAAAGTAATTCTTGTATTTTTTCGCTATATCTCGGTAAATAGTGATCACCATCACATCTAAGCGTTATATATTTTTAACTTTACTGTAAATCAGTGGTTTATATGCACGACGCATGAAGTAAAATTTCGAGTTTAGAAAAGCCCCTTGAAAATGTGTCAAATTTTCTACAAGGGGCTTTTCTAAACTCGAAATTTTACTTCATGCTTAGTCTAGAAGTGAAAGACCCTCGTTACTTTAAAATATGTCATAAGTGCTAAAATGTGTATCGTAACTGTCACAAAGAAAATAAATAACATTTCGATTAGTAATAGGAATAATCGATTATTTTGAAACGAGATATTTTAATAATCGATTAAATTAGTACTTGAAAATTAGTAGTTAACCTTTAAGTACAAAAATATGATATTACAGGCAAAGTTTTTTATGGGTGGTTGTTTCGAGGGGTGGTATTTCGAAGGGGTTGGTATTTCAGGGAGTGATTTTTATGGAGGAGTTTTTTTGGGGGACGAATTTCAGCAGTAGTTTTCCGTAAGGATGATTTTCAGGAAGATTAGAATTTTTATATAATTATTATTTAATGAAATACAAAACAACCGTCAAATCAGTCAATAACTAGCAACTAGGCTTGTTTGTGACAGCCTATGCTGATGATCTGGCCATATTAGTATGTGGTAAGTTTGAAGACGCCCTATGCGACCAGATGCAAGGAGTTCTAAACATAGTTTCTAGGTGGTGCAATGATCACTCCCTATCGGTAAACCCTGCCAAAACGGAGATGGCCCTGTTCACCAAGAAAAGGAAGGTGTCGAAAAAAGCACCAAAATTATTGAATACGATGTTGCAGTACAGCGACGAGGTGAAATACCTGGGCATCACTCTCGACAGGAAACTGAGCTGGAAAGCGCACATCGACATCAAAACAGACAAAGCTATAAGGGCCTTCTGGCAATGTCGTCGGGCAGTGGGGAAAACCTGGGGTTTGAAACCACGCACGACTCTGTGGTTGTACACAGTTGTCAAAAGGCCCATGCTGACTTACGGAGCTTCAGTTTGGTGGCCCAGAACCAAACAGAAGGCCACGAGGAAGCAAATCTCGCAAGTGCAGCGGACAGTCTGGCTTAGTGTAACAGGCGCCATGCACACTACTCCGACGATGGCGATGGAAGTCATGCTATGCCTTCCACCACTTGATATCCACGTGGAGAAGCAGGCCATGGCGACTATACTTCGCCTTCGGTGCAGTGGGATTTGGTACAGTAACAGCTGTGGGGAAGTTAGAGGACACCTCTGGAGGAATGTCTGTAGAGATATACCTCTTTTAGAGGCTGTTAATGACTGCTGTGTACCAACACTAATACGGAACACACCCTACAACGTTACTATTCAATCCACTAAGCGGATAAGAGAGTCTGCTATAAGGATCTACACAGATGGATCTAAAAGGAGAGAAGGATCGGGCCTTGGAGTTTTCTCTAAAACCCTAAAAATCCAAGCAAAGGTTCCGATGGGAATTCATGGAACCATCACGCAACTGGAGCTGATGGGAATAACACTTGCGGCTGAGTACATCATAAACCGCAAGGTGACAAATGTAGCCATACTAATCTTAACGGATAGCAGGCAAGCGATTCTGTCTCTGCAGAAAGCCTATGCTTCGTCAGAGACCGAAATAGAGTGCCACGGGAAACTCAGACAGGCAGCAATGCACAACAACATTGAAGTCTGCTGGGTGAAAGGGCATGATACAGACACAGGTAACGGGAGAGCTGACGCGCTGGCAAGAGCTGCGGCTGGGATGAATCTACTCTCACCGGAGCCGCTAGTGCGGTTAGCTCCTCTCTTCCTGTGTAACATGTTACAAACCAATGCCCTGGAGAAATTCAGGATGCGTTGGGATGATATCGAGGGCTGCAAGCTTTCTAAGGAAACACTTGTGTATCCCAATGAGAGATCAGCGAAACGGTACCTGCAGCTGGCTAGAGGGAATCTCAGGCGCTTAACTGCCATCCTTACTGGTCACTGTGGACTAAACGGGCACCTTTATAGGATGGGGATAGTTTACTCCCTATCTTGTAGAGGTTGCAGCATGGAAGACGAGACTGCATGGCATTTTCTTTGTGAATGCCCGGCACTATCGTCAATCAGGGAGTCCATATTGGGTGATAGACGGCCTACAATGGCCTACATAAGAGATCTACCCACCTCAGCTATGCTAGAATACCTAAACAAGGTGGGCTGGCTAAACTGAGGATGGGTGATCTACGGGAGGCACAATGGGCCTAATGAGGCCTAAGTGCAGTGCAGAACTGCACACTCCCCTTTGCACCAGAACCAGAACCAGTCATTAATAATATTACTATATAATAATTAGTAGTCTTGTCTACCGGGATAATAACCGATACATTTTTTTATTATAATTAATAGTCTAGTCTACCGAGATAATAATTAAATTAGTATATACTATTTTACCCGATCAAATAAACGCTTAAATTAGTATTTACTAATATACCTGATCAAATAATCGCTCAAATTAGTATATACTAATTAACCCTATCAATTAATCGCCTAAATTCGTATTACCATTTTTCCCGATTAAATAATCGCTTAAATTAGTAATTACTAATTTACCCGATCAAATAATTGCTTAAATTAGTATATACCAATTTCCGCATAATAATCGATTATATCGATATATTTGAATAATCGACTAATTACTAATTAGTATATCGATTATTTCCATCACTAATTTCGATCTCATTGTAGTTCAATTCAAGCTCGTGTAAAGTTGGCACGATTGGTTAAATGTCGGCTTGCGTCGACTTACGTCAACTATTATTTTAGTTTAAATTTCGGCTACCGCCGACTTAGGTCAAGTGTTATTATAGTCCAAATGTCGGCTAGCACCGACTTATATCAACTGTCATTATAAAGGTCAAATAAAATTAAGTATGCTACTAGATTCCTCACTAAAAAATATCCTGAGAACAAAAAAAAAAGATTACAAATTTATGTTGAGATTATTATTGGTCTCTAAAGTACGCAACTCTGCCTCAACTCTATCTCTTCAAATAACCGAGATCCCTTATGCATTTTTACAAAATACAGACACCATGTATAATAATAATAATATCTCTCGCGGAGATCCTACCCCTACAGGGCGCGTCCTCAGGTGGCGGATAGGGGAACGCCGTCACTCGTTGACGGTAGGAGGATTGGCCTCCCACGGACCAACATGGAAGGAGGGAGTGGAGCGATGTTAAGATGCCGTATAGGTATCCCACAATTGGCGTAGCGCGTAACCTTACGCTACCCAACCAAATTTTCAGGCTTTACTAAACTCAAAATTTTACTTTATGCGCCACGCGTATAAAACATTGATTTCAAGTGATGTTCAAAATATACTACTCATCAAATTAGTGTATTATATTTCTTGAATAATTTTCTCACTTATCACTTGGTGAAACATTTTTAAATATTGATAATGAAGATTTATACGCTTGGCGAAGTAAAATTTCGAGAAAAGCCTGAAAATTTAGTTTGGTCGCGTAGCACGTAGCCCTACGCGAACAAACCAAATTTTCAGGCTTCTCTAAACTCGAACTTTTACTTCATGCTGAATCTGGAAGTGGAAAACACTCCTTTTAAGCTTTAATAAATTCCCTGTATATTATTTATTGAATGAATAAAACACGAATAGTTAGTCTTAGAAATATTAGAATTAATTATTGACTACTAAGCAAATGTTCGATTTTATACCGACTCTTCTTTGACAAGCCGGTGTGGACGAAATGAGTAGGTCCTTACCTTTTTTTCTAATCTCATCAAATGTTTTATAGTTTTGTACTCTTTTGATATCTGGTAAACATGTGCGTGTGTTTGTAAGAATAATGTGTGGGTGTAATGTATAAAACTTACGCTCAAGCTTAATTGAGAACGCAGATGTAATCAATACTTAACGAGTTTAACATGCTGAAATTACGCAGATATAAGCTTGAGATTTATATTCATTAATTATCCAGAGTGATATAGCTGAATTGCTTGGCTTACGAGGTTTACTGTTAATAAACTGATTACTTTTAGTATTTTTAGACTCAACATTTTTTTGCGTTAGATATTCACAAATATACTTTGATTTTATAGAATAGTTATGAATGCTTAAAATGAACTATACAGGGTGAGTCAGTAATTGTAAAATGAAATCACATCATTAAAGTCGAGTAGCATTTTTAAAATTCGCACAAATTCTTAGAAAATTGAAGAAAATAACGAAGATAGTAAAAGCTACCAAATTATAACATTTTAAAACAGTTGTAACTAGTGATATTAGTGGTAAATTAAGTGGTAATATCCCGGCAATTACAGTATAAAAAATAATATAACCTTTATTTGGCATTATTTTCCATTTTTCCATATAATGTATCGCCTCTATTCATATTTACAATTGTGTATTGCTCCTGCCATATTTTTACGGTATATAAGCCAGCTGTTTCGGTAATATTTATAACATTCTTTTGTGGGCATTTGCAAGAGAAAATTAAAGGTAAAACATATATTCTTAGAGAAAATACAATTTTATTTAATTTACTGTTACTGTTACATAACGATGTGTTTCTTTTAAGTATACATATGCAAACGCTTCAAAAAAGTTCAATTTGAAGGTTTAAATTAATGTTTTCCACTCCCAGACTAAGTATGGAGTAAAATTTCGAGTTTAGAAAAGCCTGAGCGTTTGGATTTGGACGCGAAGCGTCCAAATCCAAACTCAGGCTTTTCTAAACTCGAAATTTTACTTCATGCGCCACGCGTATAAAACACTGAAATAATATGGAATTCATAATATTCTTGTTTAGCAGTATTTTTAATACTGATTTAGCAGTATATTGTTTTAATTTCAAAATATTTTAATGTTTTATACGCGTGGCGCATAAAGTAAAATTTCGAGTTTAGTAAAGCCTGAACATTTGGTTTGGTCGCATAGCGCTACGCGTTATGCGACCAAACCAAATTTTCAGGCTTTTCTAAAGAGTGCCATGATTTATTATTTAAAAAAAAATAAGTTGACACACATGCTAGAATTGCTTACAAAACGTCAGGTCTTTTGAAAAGTCTCAATGGTTTACAGCAACCAGCAAAAATGTTAACACAATGCGATTTTTTCTTGTGGCCATACCTGAAAAATAGAAGACATACGGCAACGAATTCGAGATTCGACTTTAATTTAATGTTTTACGATTGACAAGTAACATAACCAATGAGCTATGTCTGATGTATGTACCGGGTGTTTGATTAAGCGTGGCCATCAGCTGTATTTCGGAAACTAGACATCGAAGCATGATGCGGTAAAAAATTTCATTATAAAAGTAGCCAACAGAAATAGCTGGAAATTATTTTTAAGTTCATAGCTTTGCCGCAAGAGGGCGCTATATCTATATTAAAGATTAAAACAATTTTTATCAAATAAATCCCAAATTAAGCGATGTGAAAAATATAAAAATCCTAATCTACGGTAAATTTTACCTAATCTCGTTTTTTTTATGTCGTACATAAGATGCTCAGGAGAACGAAAATGTCTAATCATTTAAATGCCTGTAACTTTTGTTAGGTTCCACTGAATTTCATAAACTTCGGCTCATTTGATAGATAATTGAATGCACTTTAAAACATAATTCACTCTGATTTATTTTAGTTTCGATAATAAGCGCCAGAGGGTGCTATTGTGACTACGTGTTTTCTCCATTTTCTTTCAATTTGCAAATTGGAAGGTATACGTAAGTTACGATAGTAAATTAAAATGACAAATAGTGTGAAAATGGGCAAAAACCACATCCCGATATCTTCATCCTAACCGGGGATATATTTAAAATTCGGCAGAATGGGGTATTTTGTACTAATAGAACCCTCTGAACCTTACTATAAACACTAAATTAAATGAAAATAAATAGTGTTTTCAATTATTTATAAATTTAGTAAAAGTTTATTAAAGTCGGTTAAACCTAACTAAAGTTACAACCATTTTAATGATTAGACTTTTCCATTTTTATCTGCATCTTATGTAAAAGCAAAAGAAACGAGAAATTAGTTTAACACAATAAAACACTTTTAACTTTGTTTGTATAACACAATGTATTTTTATGTGACTGCAGTTTTGTATATATACCCGTATTGTTTCCAGTTTTAGACACTTCATATTTGATAATGGCAAGCTGAATTTGCCGAAACTGCAGTCACATAAAAATAAATTGTGTTATACAAACAAAGTTAAAAGTGTTTTATTGTGTTAAATTAACATGTATAACGAAGTAGAAGCCTCCACAATTCAAAATATGAGAAATTAGTTAATTCGAGCAAAATTTAGAGTAGATTAAGATTTACATATTTTTAACATATGCAGCTTAATTTGGCATCTTGAATAAAATCTTGTTTTTATCCTTTGCGGTAGAGATTGCGCCCTCTACCAGCGAAGCTAGGTTTAATTATTGTATTCGTTTTATTTTCTGATGTTTTGTTTGTTATTGTTTCAATAAAGTGTTGTAATAAGTGTTTTTAATTTTAGTAAATATACGCTGTTTTAAACATGTTATTAATCTCATAGCCTACACTATTTTGAGATTTTAAATAATCATGGATTTACTTACATATTCGCTTTCCAAAACATATAAATAGGGAAAAGTGATCTCCGTTATTCTTTAAATTATTGCTTTTGATCTCTTAAACATAACACAAAAAAGCCTGAAGGCCTACTAGATTTTAAAATATATTTTTATATGGTGCGCGGTTGAAAATTTGAAAATCTACCAGACTTTTTACTATATCTTTGGCTAGGATCAAGATATCAGGATGAGGTTTCCACTAATGTTTCAGCATTCCTTCCTATAATAAACTATCATAGGAGAACTATAGCTTATAATTTGAAAATCTAGAAAATATAGCTGTTGTTCAAAAAAAGCCCTCTGGTACTTTCTATAAGAACTAAAGTAAACGATAGTAAACATTGATTTAAAGTGCTTTCAATTACCCATCCAATGATACTGACTTGATAAATATGGGATTATCCTAACAGAAGTTACACGCAGTTTAATAATCACACTTTTCCGCTCTCCCCTGCTTCATATATGCGAGATAAAAAACAAGTGAGTAGTTAAAATTGAGTTTAATTCAGCGTAGATTACGATTTGTATATTTTTAACCTAGCTCAATTTAGCAGTTTTTTGATAAAAATCTGTTTTTGTATTTAGCGATAGATTTTACGCCCTGTAGCGGCGGACGTAGGGAGTTAGAACTAATTTCCAGTGATTCCTTTTGGCCACTTTTACCCTGCAATTTTTTACCCCAACATGCTACGCTACATAGTTTCTGAGATACAGCCAGTGGCCACGCTTAATTAAACACCCGGTATATGTCAATTCCTAATATGTATGCCAACTTAATTTTTTTAAACAATAAATCATGGCACTCTTGAGATTGTTTTTTTAATTGAACATACGATATAATATTTTCAGTTTAGAAATGCCAGAAAATTTGAATTAACCAGGCTTTCCTAAACGGCTTTTCTAAACTCGAAATATTTACTTCATGCTGAATCAGCGAGTGGAAAACACTTGTTAGAAAACTGTTAAAACATTCAATGACAACATAACACAAGATATTTCACCAATTATTTGACAAATACATAAGAAACTAATTCAAGAACTATAATTTTTTTGTTTTCATATTATTCATTCATTTTCTCTTGTCATTCGCCCTTTTTTGGTATTTTGTTGTTGTTTATGCCTGAATAATAGTTCTGCGTGGACAATTTCGAATTCTAATAAACGTGTCCTGATTCGTGTAAAGTCCGGTTCTGCTTTCGACTTTCCTATGCCCATCTTTGTCGATGAATCGTGGGCTTACGCCAATGACCAACTGACCATTCATAGCAAATGCCATTCAAGACATTTTCTTTCTCTCTCTATCTCTATTTTTCCGACATGTGCATTTTTTTTTTAAATAAAAAAACGTGACCACAAGGACGTAACACAATAATATATTGGCAATTAATTCATTTACAAATTAAACTAGAAAAAAATGGGCCAATGTCATTTTTTGATTTACAAGTATTAGTTTAAAGTTTTAAGGGTTTGCGCCGTGTTTAAGTGCTATTTAAGTTTAAGGAATTTAAATATTTGTTAGTAGATGGTTTTCCTTTCTTTCTTAGTCATTTTAAATACTCGTACCTTTTTCGATAAACGAAATATTTTGATAAAATTATTATTTTATTTAGTTTAGTTATGTCGAACAATCAAACCATCAGGCTACTTTATGAAAATGGATTAATCATTTTTTATTTATTTCTTATGGAAAAAATCGTTTAGTGTATCTCCTGTTTGATGTAAATCCAAGAATCTGGAAAAATTCAGAACGTTTTATTTAATTTATTTTGTTAAATAACTTTTTCATGAGAATTATTCTTTTACAGCAATTATTACTCAATTGTTTTTGAATATATATTTGTTTTATTTTATGTATTTATGCGATAGGTACAAAATTTACACAAGTCAGAACATATGGGATAGATAATTATACATGAGAATATTATCACACCTAAACATATTAACATAAATTCCGTTAAAGAAAATGTTAAACATATAAATTGAAATGAAAACTAAACATTGTTAATCAGTTAAAATTGTATACGGGACTATTTCACAAACTTAAATATTAGACAGATTAAGAATACTAAACATATTAGGAATATAAATAAAGAATTTAAGAACAATAACTTCAAATTTGGTGAAAAAAAAATAGTTGTTTGGTTCCATGATTTAATTTTCAGTTTCCTAACGTGTTTCGGTCTTTACAAATCATTCTCAAAGGTTAAACTCAGTTTAACCTTTTATTTTCAGTTTCCTGACACGTGTTTCGGTCTTTACAGATCATTCTCAAATGTTAAACTCAGTTTAACCTTTGAGAATGATCTGTAAAGACCGAAACACGTGTCAGGAAACTGAAAATAATATCATGGAAGAAAACAAGTGTTTTTCTTCACCAAATTTGTACATCCAGTTCCATAAGAGTGTTGCGCAACAGGCATTTTAGTACACTTAATTCGCAGCAAGTGAATAATATTACTAATTTTAATTCTGTGACTTTAGACCTAATATTTCTTGATGCATACTTTGCTAGCCAGCATACTGTCTCCAGAGCTGCTTTTGGTATAATTCCCTGTGATCAACATCATCCTGCTATTGTTCTCGAGATTGATTATTTAAATATATCTCAGCGCAACTCTAACTGGAATTCTAAATTTGTTTATAATTTTTCACGTGCTGATTACAGTTCTATAGCCAATAAAATTTTAAATACCTCTTGGGATAGTTTGTTTCTAAATAATGATATAAATACTAATGTACATTTATTTTATACTGAGTTATATTCGATTATCGATTTATATACTCCTAGAACTTTAGAATAACTATCTACCTGTCGGAAGCATCAGTTTCCGAAGTGGTTAAGCTTGGAACTTATTGAACATATTTTCCTTAAGAAAACTCACCACCTAAATTTTAAGCGTTCAGGCTTGGAATTAGACTATGACATTTTTAAAGAAACCCGTTCACGGTGTAAAGAATTGTCCAAGATTTGCTATAGGAACCATGTTCAATCTGTTGAGGAATCTCTGCTTCATAACCCCAAACTCTTCTGGAATCATGTGAACCTAAATCGATCAAGCTCGACTATTCCTGGTACTTTTGAACACGATGGCGTTCTAGTAAATAATATGCAGCATATTGTAGAGTTGTTTGCTAATCATTTTGGTTCAGTTTATAATACACTCCTACACAATGATACTTTGCCTTTGTCTGTAATATATTCTTACAATCACATTAATTATAGCAAAAGTGATAAAATACAAATTACAGATGTCCTAAACGAACTAGCCAATTTAAAAGATTCATACTGTACGGGCCCTGATGGTTTACCACCAATTCTGTTAAAACAATGTTCTTTTTCCCTTAGTCGTCCTCTATGGACACTTTATAACCAATCCCTAGTTTCAGGCTGTTTTCCTTCTCTTTGGAAAAGTGCCATAGTTACACCAATTTTTAAAAGCGGTAAAAAGAACGTTGTTTCAAACTATCGCCCGATCTCTCTTCTATCGCTTGTACCAAAAATATTTGAAAAATTAATCATTACACCCCTATCTGAATGTGTATCTAGTGTCCTATCCGATAAGCAACATGGTTTTAGAAGTGGGTGTTCGACTTCCACCAACTTACTGACCTATAGTAGTTATATTGTTGCAGCCTTAGAAGCGGGATTTGAAGTACACTCAATATATACCGATTACTCTAAGGCTTTTGACACAGTAGATCATAGCATCCTTCTTTCGAAACTTAAGCTTATAGGAATCGGAGGATCCATGTTAGATTGGATACAGTCTTACTTATCCGGAAGGTCACAGGCCGTGCGGATTGGTAGTGTTATATCGTCTGAGATACTTGTAACCTCAGGGGTTCCCCAGGGATCACACATTGGACCTCTTTTATTTAATATCTTTATAAATGATGTGGTTGATTGTTTCCATAATTCCCAGTGCTTGCTATTTGCAGACGATTTAAAATTATTTTTACGAATCGCGGATGATAGATCTTCTGGGTTGTTACAGGAAGACTTAAATAGATTTTCAGTTTGGTGTACTGACAACCGTATGAATCTCAACCTCAAAAAATGCAATGTTATAACTTTTACTAAAAAAAGGGCCTCGACAATGAGAAATTACTATATTTCTAATGTCCTTTTAATTCGCGTTGCAGTCATTAAAGACTTGGGTGTATTATTGTCTCACAACTGGAACTTTAGCAACCATCTACGCAATATAACTGCTAAGGCATACCGTGTTCTGGGTTTTTTAAAACGTAACAGCAGAGATTTCTCAAACATTCATACCCTTACGACCTTGTATGTATCCCTTGTCCGCCCCCACCTTGAGTACTGTTGCACTATTTGGAATCCTTATAGCAAATCGGACGTAAAAATGGTTGAGAGGGTCCAAGTTAAATTCACAAAATTTATCTCCTACAAGTTCGGGATTGCCGGCTCCTACAATGACGTCCTACAATCTTTAAATATCCATTCGTTGGAGCAGAGACGAAGGAATGCAGACGTAATGCTAGGATACAATTTAATAAATGAGGCGATTGATTGCCCCTATTTACTTAGCCAACTTAAAATCAATGTGCCAGCTAGAAGTTTGCGTTCCTTCGATCTGTTCCATGTACCATATTGTAGGACGGACTATGGTAAAAATTTTGGTATATCCAGAATCGCCAATAATTGTAACGCCATCAATCCCGACTTTGGTGCAATTAGCAGGAATGCTTTGAAGAACATCTTCCGACAGGGTATATAGTGTACATCTGTTGTTTGTACCTAAATGTGTTGTTTGTTTTTTACTCTTTTATGTACCTTTATATATTATGTATTTGTATTTATATTTCATTTATTTTTATTTTTAGTTTTATAATTTTATTGTACTTAAATGAACATCCGTTAATAAATAAATAAATTAACCATACAATAACTTTATTTCATTCATTAATTTCATTTCATAAAATCAAAAATTTCATTCATTACATAATTTTTTATTATTTAGTTTTTATAATTTTTTAAACAGATAGTATTCCTCGTTCTATTGTTTCTATTATTATAACTTATTTAAAATTTGCGATATTTTTATAAAATCAGCTTATAATGATTCTCAAATAATCAAAGGATAAAGTTCATTGCTGTAAATTATACTTAACTAAATGTTTATAAAACTTTTAATAATAGGTACTATTTAGAAAATGGGCAATACATAATTGTAGATTTACGTGAAAATAATTAAGATATATTTATGAAGTTAATAGCAAATGATGATAGTTTAAATACAATTTAATTTTGTTACAGTCACAAAGTGGAACTTCACTTTAAATCATTGTTTTATACGCTTAGATTGGTCGCTAAGCGACCAAGCCAAATTTTCAGGTTTTCCTAAGCTTGAAATTTTACTTCATGCTTAATCAAGGAATGGAAACACTCGTCAGAAGCTTTAATTGACAGCTTGTATTAAAACAACGCATTTCTGCAAATTTACTAAACTCGGTAATTATCAGGATATGTATACTTAAAAGCAGGGTTGTTATGTTTAAAACACTTTGTTTTAAAACAGTGTTTTAACCATATTAAAAAACAGCCGTCGTGTTTTTAACGGTTTAGTTTTAAACGTTAAATTTGTTTAAAAACGTTTTTTTATTATTTTCTTAAACTTGCTAAATTATATTTTATACTACTTTATTAACATTTTTAAATTTTAGATAAATTGTTGAAGATATCTCAAATTAAATTATTAAACCTAACATTTTATTACAAGAAAATATCACAACTGTGTGTGCATAAATGTGATTTTTAAATACAAGGAATTTTTCTTTCAGGTATACATAAATTTTACGAAATTCGTTGTTTTTTTAAAAGATTTCAATTTAATCTTTAAACGAGGGTTTTCCACTCCCAGACTAAGCATGAAGTAAAATTTCGAGTTTAGAAAAGCCTGAAAATTCGGATTGGCCGCGTAGCGAAGCGGAGCGGACAATCCAAATTAGGCTTTTCTAAACTCGAAACTTTACTTCATGCGCCACACGTGTAAAACACTGAAATATCGTAAAGTTTAAAATATACGGCTTTAGCAATCTAATATGTAGATGTGAATAAAACGTGAGTCAAATTCTGCGCTGAACAAATTGTTTAAAACAGTGATTATAGGCAACCCAATAATTCTAACGTATATTAGGTTGCCTATAATCGTTGTTGTATGTGTGTTTTTTGAACTTCACTGTAAATCAGTGTTTTTAAGCGTGGCGCATGAAGTAAAATTTCGAGTTTAGAAAAGCCTAATTTGGATTGGCCGCTCCGCTTCGCTACGCGGCCAATCCAAATTCTTAGGCTTTTCTAAACTCGAAATTTTACTTCATGCTTAGTCTGGGAGTGGAAAACACTCGTTAAAAGCCCTAAATTAACCGCTTTGAAACAACGAATCCCCGCAAATTTAAAAACGCTGTAATTATCCAAAAAAAAGCCCCGTATGTTCTGTTTTAAACACGTTTTAAATATGTTAATGTTTTAAACGCTGTTTCAATGAAAAACTGTTTGATTTAATTAATTTTCTAAACTCGAAATTTTACTTCATGCGCCACACGTATAAAACACTGAAATATCGCAAAGTTTAAAATATACGGCTTTAGCAATCTAATATGTAGATGTGAATAAAACGTGAGTCAAATTCTGCGCTGAAAAAATTGTTTAAAACAGGGATTATAGGCAATCCAATAACTGTAACGTATATTAGGTTGCTTATAATCGTTGTTGTATGTGTGTTTTTTGAACTTCACTGTAAATCAGTGTTTTTAAATTTCGAGTTTAGAAAAGCCTAATTTAGATTGGCCGCTCCGTTTCGCTACGGGGCCAATCCAAATTCTTAGGCTTTTCTAAACTCGAAATTTTACTTCATGCTTAGTCTGGGAGTGGAAAACACTCGTTAAAAGCCCTAAATTAACCGCTTTGAAACAACGAATCCCCGCAAATTTAAAAAACGCTGTAATTATCCAAAGAAAAAAAGCCCTGTATGTTCTGTTCTAAACACGTTTTGAACATGTTTTAAAGGTGTAATGCTTTAAGCGCTGTTTCAATGAAAAAAAACACGTTTTGTTAAAAAAAACTGTTTGATTTAATTGAAATAACGTTTTTTAACAACCCTGCTTAAAAGAAAATGTGTTGATATTTTCGTTTTTTCTTTGTGTACATTTTATTGGAAAAGAATTGAAATACTTTGACAGTTCTGTCAATTTGTGTCATTTTTATCTGAAAGAATTACAAAATATTTTGGTCTTTATCTAGAACTCCTGATATTATATAAAATAAGTTTAATGAAATGTGTACATAGCAATTTATACAACAAAAAAACCTAATACTAATTTCCAGGTAGCAAAGTGAGTAGATTACATAATTATGATGTTAGATAGATCGTTAAAAGTAACTGACCAAGAAAAATTACGTTCTTAGTACGTATTCTACGTCATTTTTGTAACTGAATATTTTATAATCATCTTAGTCGAAATATTGTAAAGCGTAAACGCCATCTAACTGCCATTACCTTAAGTAGCATTGTCAATAGCTGGCAAACTAAATGTTTGTATACAGCAATTGTTCGTCTATTGTAATTAAAGTGTATGTGTATTTTCAAACTTCACAATAATCAGTGTTTTATCGCGCCTGGCGCATGGAATACATTTTTCGGCTTTGTAAAACCTTGAAATTTTTTTAAAGGTTTTCTAAAGTCGAAATATTTAGTCCATGCTTAATCAAGGAGAGGTAAACACTGAATCGTCCTTTGTTTTCTGGAAATATTAAAATATTTATTGAAATTAAAATTAAATCTAACTGAACAGTTCAATTCGTTTTTTCTTCATTAAATTGTATTCACATTATCATCATAATTTTTTATTTCAAAAGGAGCTAAATTAGAATTAAATAACAGATGAAACACGATTTTAACTTTGTATAACTGAGACTTTATTAAGTGACTATAGTTTTTACTAGTGATGGGAATAATCGATATACTAATTAGTAATTAGTCGATTATTAAAATATATCGATATAATCGATTATTATGCATAAATGAGTATTACTAATTTAAGCGATTATTTGATCGGGTAAATTAGTAATTACTAATTAAGCCATTATTTGATCGGGTAAAATAGTAATACGAATTTAACCGATTATTTGATCGGGTAAAATAGTATATACTAATTTAAGCGATTATTTTCTCGGGCAAATTACTAATTAGTATACTAAAATAATTGATTATTATCGGTAGACTGGACTATTAATTTTTATAAACAAATGTATCGCTTATTATCTCGGTAGACAGGACTACTAATTATTATATAGTAATATTAACAATTGATATGACGGTTGTTTTGTATTTCATTGAATAAATCAATAAATAATAATAATTATATAAAAATTCTAATCTTCACTACTAACAAACATCACCCCCAGGAAAAAACGCTAATGAATCCACGGGCTTAAAAACAAACTCTAAAAATCACTCTCTCAAAAAACTACACCTTAAAAGACCACGCTTTGTAGAAACTTTAATTGAAAATCACACCTACGGAAATAAACACGTTATGAAAAACTACCCCATGTAAAAAGATTCCTGGAAAATCAGCCCCACTCCCGAAGAAACATCTCCCGAAAGGAACAATCATCCTTACGAAAACCACCCATAAAAAACTAAAACTTTGCCTGTAATATATATCGAATATTATTGTCAAAGCCTATCAGCTTCTCGGATTCGTAAAACGGAACTTCAGAGAGTTCTCGGGTTCGAAGACCATACTTATACAGGGTGGGGCAGAAAAACCTATCCGATTTCAAAACGTTATAAAATTAAAACCACTCAACTTGACAAAAATTTTGTTTTATTAACATATCGCAAATTTTATGCCATTTTTAAATTTAAGTTTTGAAAAGCACATCACTCAAATGTCGCCCTTGGGAGCGGATACACTGATTTAGGCGCTCGCGGTAGCTTTCCATGACTTTCACCGTCATTTCCACAGGAATTTCTTCAATTGCCCGGGCAATTTCCCTTCGTAAAGCAAGAAGGGTCCTTGGTCGATGCTGGAATACCTTCGATTTGAGGTAACCCCAAAGGAAGAAGTCACATGGAGTGAGATCCGGTGAGCGCGGCGGCCAGCCAATATCATCTCTCAGAGAAATGAGGCCTCCGGGAAACATTTCCCTGAGAATGTCCATTGATCGTCGCGATGTGTGGGCGGTTGCACCATCCTGTTGAAACCACACATTTGCCACGCCATTTTCTTCCATTTTGGGTTGAAGAAAAATTTCCAGCATGAAACAATAGCGCTCGCTGTTGACCGTTACGGTTTGCCCATTTTCTTCAAAAAAGTAAGGCCCCCAGACGCCTAGGCGGGAAAGAGCACACCACACAGTCACTTTTGGGCTATGGAGGGGTTTCTGATGGATTTTCCGAGGATTTTCGTCACTCCAATATCGAAAATTCTGCCTGTTTACGGCGCCACAAAGGTGATAATGGGCTTCGTCCGTGAAGAGCACAACATCGTCTATTGGGAGTTCTCGGAGATCGCGACACAGGTTCATACGGGTTTCAAAATCCCTTTCAATTAATTCCTGTGCAACAACCATTTTGTAGGGATGCATTTTGAGGTCCCGGTGCAAAATTCGCCGAATACTGCGGTTGGAAATCGCCAAAGCGAGCGAATGTTTTCGTGCCGAACGACGCGGGGAACGTTCAATCGCGGCTCTCACATTGGCCACGCTTTCAGGTCCTGTTGCTGTCCTGGGACGTCCAGGCGACTTGTTTTTCAATGCTGAACCCGTCTGTCGAAAATTTGACACCCACACTTTAATCGTAGCGTGATGTGGAACAGGATCATGACGCCCGAGTCCGAAAAGAATTCGAAAAGCACGTTGTGTAGCAATTATCGAACGGTCGTTTTCGATAAACCGCTAAATAAAAAAGCACGATGTTCACCAGACCAAGGCATGTTGACTAATGAAAAATGGCATAAAACCGGCTTTCTAACGGTTTTTATCCCACTACTCTACCTGATCCCTCTTCTGAGAAAAAGGGATTTGAAATCGGATAGCTTTTTTTGCCCCTCCCTGTACTATACTACACTTAAGTACGTTTCCATTTGGAATATGGCTCTTGCGTTTGATCTCCATAAACGGCGGTAGACAAAGACAGGATTGAATGCATCCAAAGAAAGTTCATTCGGTTTTTAGGTTATAGATTTAACATTATCGGAAGCACTGCTTATCTCTGTAACCATTTCGGCATCAAGCTTTGGATGCCAGTTTAACTTTGACGTAACTCATGTATTTAAAATCGTAAATGATCAATTCGATTGTCCGGATCTTCTAAATTGGATAGGAGTGCATGTTCCCGCTAGAAATTTAAGAAAAAATCAACCTTTTAACGTTCCATTTAGAAGGACGGATTACGCTTTGCACTCGGCCTCTACACGTATTTTAAGGAACGCCAACGAAGTCAATATTGACTTCTTTGTTGACTCCTACAACACCTTACTGCGCTTATTGAAATCGTTGTGAAGTTTGTGTTATTTTGATTTGTCCCTAATTGGTATACACTTTTAATATTAGTACCATGTTTTTATTGTGCTGATTTCTGTATTGTATTATTTATTTATATGTTCTTATTCTGTATGTTTATATTTATGTATTGGCCGGCCGTTCAATAAAGATTAAAGATTAAATTTTTTGTTTTACAAGATCACTTAATATCGCTTGTTTGTACTACATAATTATTTAGCCCCCTCGCTCATTATATATTTGAACTGAAAGGTTAACTACTAATTTAATCGATTATTAAAATATGTCGTTTCAAAATAATCGATTATTAAAATATATCGATTATTCCCATCACTAGTTTTGACAACTTTAACTTGTTATTTTCGAACTCAAACTTTGAGTTTGAAAAACTAAATTGATGGTAATTGCTTGTCTCCATTATGAAAATTGAGTTAAGGTTAGAATGTCCTTTTGAAGTTAGAATGTCCTTTATTTAATCTCTTTTCGAGTAATTTTAAATAGACGAAATTTTAGTAAAATTATTTTTCAAGGAAAAAAGTAGATGAAATATTTCGAGTAATAACATATTGTAAAGTTTAATTTGAATTGTTCATCGAGGGATTTCCACTTCTTGATTAATTAAGCATGAAGTAAATATTTCGAGTTTAGAAAAGTTTGTAAAATTTGGATTTGTGAATCATTCGTTGTTTTTTTAAAAGATTTCAATTTAATCTTTAAACGAGGGTTTTCCACTCCCAGACTAAGCATGAAGTAAAATTTCGAGTTTAGAAAAGCCTGAAAATTTGGATTGGCCGCGTAGCGAAGCGGAGCGGCCAATCCAAATTAATCTTTTCTAAACTCGAAATTTTGTTTATGCGCTACACGTGTAAAACACTGAAATATCGTAAAGTTTAAAATATACGGCCTTAGCAATCTAATATGTAGATGTGAATAAAACGTGAGTCAAATTCTGCGCTGAAAAAATTGTTTAAAACAGTGATTATAGGCATCCCAATAACTCTAACGTATATTATACACATACAACAACGATTATAGTTGCCTATAATCGTTGTTGTATGTGTGTTTTTTGAACTTCACTGTAAATCAGTGTTTTTAAGCGTGGCGCATGAAGTAAAATTTCGAGTTTAGAAAAGCCTAATTTGGATTGGCCGCTCCGCTTCGCTACGCGGCCAATCCAAATTCTTAGGCTTTTCTAAACTCGAAATTTTACTTCATGCTTAGTCTGGGAGTGGAAAACACTCGTTAAATACCCTAAATAAACCGCTTTGAAACAACGAATCCCCGCAAATTTAAAAAACGCTGTCATTATCCAAAGAAAAAAGCCCCGTATGTTCTGTTTTAAACACGTTTTAAATATGTTTTAAAGATGTTAATGTTTTAAACGCTGTTTCAATGAAAAAAAAAACTGTTCGATTTAATTACTTTTCTAAACTCGAAATTTTACTTCATGCGCCACCCGTATAAAACACTGAAATATCGCAAAGTTTAAAATATACGGCTTTAGCAATCTAACATGTAGATGTGAATAAAACGTGAGTCAAATTCTGCGCTGAAAAAATTGTTTAAAACAGTGATTATAGGCAACCCAATAACTCTAACGTATATTAGGTTGCCTATAATCGTTGTTGTATGTGTGTTTTTTTAACTTCACTGTAAATCAGTGTTTTTAAGCGTGGCGCATGAAGTAAAATTTCAAATTTAGAAAAGCCTAATTTGGATTGGCCGCTCCGTTTCGCTACGCGGCTAATCCAAATTCTTAGACTTTTCTAAACTCGAAATTTTACTTCATGCTTAGTCTGGTAGTGGAAAACACTCGCTAAAAGCCCTAAATTAACCGCTTTGAAACAACGAATCCCCGCAAATTTAAAAAACGCTGTAATTATCCAAAGAAAAAAAGCCCTGTATGTTCTGTTTTAAACACGTTTTGAACATGTTTTAAAGGTGTTAAGGCTGTTTCAATGAAAAAAACACGTTTTGTTAAAAAAAAACTGTTTGATTTAATTATAATAAGAAAAACGTTTTTTAACAACCCGGCTTAAAAGAAAATGTGTTGACATTTTCGTTTTTTCTTTGTGTACATTTTATTGGAAAAAAATTGAAATACTTTGACAGTTCTGTCAATTTGTGTCATTTTTATCTGAAAGGATTACAAAATATTTTGGTCTTTATCTAGAACTCCTGATATTATATAAAATAAGTGTAATGAAATGTGTACATAGCAATTTATACAACAAATAAACCTAATACTAATTTCCAGGTAGCAAAGTGAGTAGATTACATAATTATGACGTCGAAGATAGATCGTTAAAAGTAACTGACCAAGAAAAATTACGTTCTTAGTACGTATTCTACGTCAATTTTGTAACTGAATATTTTATAATCATCTTAGTCAAAATATTGTAAAGCGTAAACGCCATCTAACGCCCATTATCTTAAGTAGCATTGTCAATAGCTGGCAAACTAAATGTTTGTATACAGCAATTGTTCGTCTATTGTAATTAAAGTTGATGTGTATTTGCAAACTTCACATTAATCAGTGTTTTATCGCGCCTGGCACATGGAGTACATTTTTCGACTTTGTAAAACCTTGAAATTTTTTTAAAGGTTTTCTAAAGTCGAAATATTTAGTCCATGCTTAATCAAGGAGAGGAAAACACTGAATCGTCCTTTGTTTTCTGGAAATATTAAAATATTTCTTGAAATTAAAATTAAATCTAACTGAACAGTTCAATTCGATTTTTCTTCATTAAATTGTATTCACATTATCAAGTATCAAGTATCAAATCTTTATTCACTTAGGCTATTTACAATAAATTAAATTAAATATTATCACAATTACAATACCATCTTAAAATAAAAGACATACATAACTAATTCAAAAATTCGGAAATTGATTAAAAACATTTATCGACAAGAAATTTTTTCAATTTATTACGAAAAGTGTTTCGATTTGCGGTTGACTTAATATCATCAGGCAATTTGTTATACATTAGTGTGCCGACATAGTATGGTGATTTCTCAAACTAACGTGTTTGATGTTTTTCAACTCTCAACAACATCCTAGCCTAGTATTATGTGAGTGGTTTGTTGAGTTCTTAGAGAAAGAATGGTAATTATCTTTAACAAGTAGAATACCATTAAGGATATATATGCATGGTAAAGTCAGCAAACCGAATCTTATAAAATAATGTCGGCAAGAGTCTCTGGGTTTTAGATAGCAAATTAGGCGTAGTATTTTTTTCTGGAGAACAAATACCCTTCGAATATTAGTTGCGTTACCCCATACTAATATATTGTAATTCAGAAACGAGTACGCCAGCGAATAATAAATAGTGAAAAGAGTGGCCTTGTTCAGAGATGACTTTAGTTGCCTAATTGCAAAAAAAGCACTCGAAAGTTTCTTGCAGACAAAACTAATATGGTCATCCCATCTTAAGTGTGTATCAACTATGGTGCCCAGAAATTTTACTGTTGCCGACAACCCAAAACCTATAAGACCTACTGATGGCGCACGCCTATTCGAGAAATATACATATTCCGTTTTGGTGTTGTTCAGTATGAGCATATTTTTGGAACACCATGATTCAAAGTCTCTAGTAATGTTCGTTACCAGTCTATGAAGTTCCTCAGGCGTCTGCGCTGAGACCACTATTGATGTGTCATCAGCATACATAATCAAGTTCCCTGATGTTACATATAGAGGTAGATCATTGACATAGAGCAAAAATATTAGTGGTCCCAGCACTGACCCCTGTGGAACCCCTATATCCACTGTAAACTCATCAGAGATGGTCTCGCCTAACTTAACCCGAATTTTTCGGTTGCGCTGGTAGGAGTCGAGCCATTTTAAGAAACAACCACGAAAACCAAACGACATTAACTTATTTATAATAAAGTCAATCTTTAT
Source organism: Philonthus cognatus (assembly GCA_932526585.2). Classification (NCBI taxonomy): domain Eukaryota; kingdom Metazoa; phylum Arthropoda; class Insecta; order Coleoptera; family Staphylinidae; genus Philonthus; species Philonthus cognatus. The sequence goes on along the minus strand of OW052243.1, from coordinate 61,427,694 downwards.
CGTGTCGAAGGCACGGGACAGATCGAAAAATAGACCCATGACTTCTAGGCCATTATCCAGGTGTTCATATATATGTTTGACTAAATGGTTAGTGGCAGTTGCTGTTGATCTACCAGGTCTGAAGCCGTGTTGACATTCGTGTAGTAGATTGAATTTTGTTAAGTAATTAATCATTTGATTAGATACTATGGTTTCGACAAGTTTTGAAAAAATACTGAGTAATGCGACCGGACGATAATTACTACATTCAGTTTTTTCACCTTTTTTTGTGAATAGGAACAATAGACGCGATTTTTAGAAAATCTGGAAAATAGCCATTAGATACGGCTAGGTTCACGATATATGTTAGATGTTTCACAATACCACTTGCCACGAATTTTAAAACTTTTTTTAACCTTTTTTAAATTATTTATACACTTCAACATTTCATTCTCTGAAATTGGGTTGAAGAAGAAACTGGTGTTGTTAAAGTTACCAACTGTGCAGGCGTTTGACATATTCTTAGAAAAATGCTTTCGCAGTTGTGTATTATCTACTGATGAAAAGTAGCTCGCAAACTGATTCGTGATATCGCACTGATTGTATATGTGTTTATCGTCAACTTTTAATGAGATATCGCCGTGGCCCCCCACTTTTCTATTTAGCTGGTTGTTAATAATGGACCAAGTTTCTTTTATTTTGTTAGAAGCGTTATTGATTTTACTTGCAAAGTAATTGCGTTTTGCTTCTCTTATTGTTTTATTTAATTGTTTTTTCCTATTTCTGTACTCGTTCCATAAAGTTTCGTTTTTAAACTGTCGGCACAACCAAAAGATATTTTTTACTTCCTTACTATTGTTTATGATTTCCTGAGATATCCACTTCTTTGAGTTTATATTACTACTGCTGTATTTATTGCTTGTCTGAACGGGACATGCTAATACAAACAAATATTGGAATGTTTTGAAAAAGTAACTGAAAGCAGAATCTGCATCCAATTCGTAGATACTGCTCCAATCTACGTTCTCAATCAATGATTTTATATATTCTAAATTTGAGCTGTTTATAAGTCTTTTCCTGATTGATTGTTTTTTTGGTGGATTAAGGTTTGTGGGCGATAATACGGTTATTTCTAATAAATGGGCAAAATGATCAGCAATTAAGGGGTTTACAATCCTGACTGTATAAATATCATGGGGTAGGTCGGTTACCATGTAATCGAGAGCCGAAATAGAAGTTTGGTTATTTATCATCATAATTTTTTATTTCAAAAGGAGCTAAATTAGAATTAAATAACAAATGAAACACGATTTTAACTTTGTATAACTGAGACTTTATTAAGTGACTATAGTTTTGACTAGTGATGGGAATAATCGATATACTAATTAGTAATTAGTCGATTATTAAAATATATCGATATAATCGATTATTATGCATAAATGAGTATATACTAATTTAAGCGATTATTTAATCGGGTAAATTAGTAATTACTAATTTAAGCGATAATTTGATCGGGTAAAATAGTAATACGAATTTAACCGGTTATTTGATCGGGTAAAATAGTATATACTAATTTAAGCGATTATTTTCTCGGGCAAATTACTAATTAGTATACTAAAATAATTGATTATTATCGGTAGACTGGACTATTAATTTTTTTAAACAAATGTATCGCCTATTATCTCGGTAGACAGGACTACTAATTATTATATAGTAATATTAACAATTGATTTGACGGTTGTTTTGTATTTCATTAAATAAATCATTGAATAATAATAATTGTATAAAAATTCTAATCTTCACTACTAACAAACATCACCCCCAGGAAAAAACGCTAATGAATCCACGGGCTTAAAAACAAACTCTAAAAATCACTCTCTCAAAAAACTACACCTTAAAAGACCACGCTTTGTAGAAACTTTAATTGAAAATCACACCTACGGAAATAAACACGTTATGAAAAACTACCCCATGTAAAAAGATTCCTGGAAAATCAGCCCCACTTCCGAAGAAACATCTTCCGGAAGGAACAATCATCCTTACGCAAAACCATTCTTGAAATTCATCCCCCGAAAAAATGACTCGCTGAATTACCAACCCTTTGAAATAACACCCCCGAAACAACCGCCCATAAAAAACTAAAACTTTGCCTGTAATATATATCGAATATTATTGCCAAAGCCTATCAGCTTCTCGGATTCGTATAACGGAACTTCAGAGAGTTCTCAGGTTCGAAGACCATACTTATACTATACTACACTTTAGTACGTTTCCATTTGGAATATGGCTCTTGCGTTTGATCTCCATAAACGGCGGTAGACAAAGACAGGATTGAATGCATCCAAAGAAAGTTCATTCGGTTTTTAGGTTATAGATTTAACATTATCGGAAGCACTGCTTAACTCTGTAACCATTTCGGCATCCAAAGCTTAGAGCAACGTCGGTTTAACTTTGACGTAACTCATGTATTTAAAATCGTAAATGGTCAATTCGATTGTCCGGATCTTCTAAATTGGATAGGAGTGCATGTTTCCGCTAGAAATTTAAGAAAAAAACAAACTTCTAACGTTCCATTTAGAAGGACGGATTACGCTCTGCACTCGGCCTCTACACGTATTTTAAGGAACGCCAACGAAGTCAATATTGACTTCTTTGTTGACTCCTACAACTCCTTACTGCGCTTATTGAAATCGTTGTAAATTTTGTGTTATTTTGGTTTGTCCCTAATTGGTATACACTTTTAATATTAGTACCATGTTTTTATTGTGCTGATTTCTGTATTGTATTATTATTTATATGTTCTTATTCTGTATGTTTATATTTATGTATTGGCCGGCCGTTCAATAAAGATTAAAGATTAAATTTTTTGTTTTACAAGATCACTTAATATCGCTTGTTTGTACTACATAATTATTTAGCCCCCTCGCTCATCATATATTTGAACTGAAAGGTTAACTACTAATTTAATCGATTATTAAAATGTATCGTTTCAAAATAATCGATTATTAAAATATATCGATTATTCCCATTAATAGTTTTGACAACTTTCACTTGTTATTTTCGAACTTAAACTTTGAGTTTGAAAAACTAAATTGATGGTAATTGCTTGTCTCCATTATGAAAATTGAGTTAAGGTTAGAACGTCCTTTTGAAGTTAGAATGTCCTTTATTTAATCTCTTTTCGAGTAATTTTAAATAGACGAAATTTTAGTAAAATTATTTTTCAAGGAAAAAAGTAGATGAAATATTACGAGTATTAACATATTGTATAGTTTAATTTGAATTGTCCATCGAGGGATTTCCACTCCTTGATTAATTAAGCATGAAGTAAATATTTAGAGTTTAGAAAAGTTTGTAAAATTTGGATTTGTGAATCATTCGTTGTTTTTTTAAAGATTTCAATTTAATCTTTAAACGAGGGTTTTCCACTCCCAGACTAAGCATGAAGTAAAATTTCGAGTTTAGAAAAGCCTGAAAATTTGGATTGGCCGCGTAGCGAAGCGGAGCGGCCAATCCAAATTAGGCTTTTCTAAACTCGAAATTTTACTTCATGCGCTACACGTGTAAAACACTGAAATATCGTAAAGTTTAAAATATACGGCCTTAGCAATCTAATATGTAGATGTGAATAAAACGTAAGTCAAATTCTGCGCTGAACAAATTGTTTAAAACAGTGATTATAGGCAACCCAATAACTCTAACGTATATTAGGTTGCCTATAATCGTTGTTGTATGTGTGTTTTTTGAACTTCACTGTAAATCAGTGTTTTAAGCGTGGCGCATGAAGTAAAATTTCGACTTTAGAAAAGCCTAATTTGGATTGGCCGCTCCGCTTCGCCACGCGGCCAATCCAAATTCTTAGGCTTTTCTAAACTCGAAATTTTACTTCTTGCTTAGTCTGGGAGTGGAAAACACTCGTTAAAAGCCCTAAATTAACCGCTTTGAAACAACGAATCCCCGCAAATTTAAAAAACGCTGTCATTATCCAAAGAAAAAAGCCCCGTATGTTCTGTTTTAAACACGTTTTAAATATGTTTTAAAGATGTTAATGTTTTAAACGCTGTTTCAATGAAAAAACACATTTTGTTAAAAAAGAACCTGTTTGATTTAATTACTTTTCTAAACTCGAAATTTTACTTCATGCGCTACACGTATAAAACACTGAAATATCGCAAAGTTTAAAATATACGGCTTTATCAATCTAATATGTAGATGTGAATAAAACGTGAGTCAAATTCTGCGCTGAAAAAATTGTTTATAACAGTGATTATAGGCAACCCAATAACTCTAACGTATATTAGGTTGCCTATAATCGTTGTTGTATGTGTGTTTTTTGAACTTCACTGTAAATCAGTGTTTTTAAGCGTGGCGCATGAAGTAAAATTTCGAGTTTAGAACAGCCTAATTTGGATTGGCCGCTCCGTTTCGCTACGCGGCCAATCCAAATTATTAGGCTTTTCTAAACTCGAAATTTTACTTCATGCTTAGTCTGGGAGTGGAAAACACTCGTTAAAAGCCCTAAATTAACCGCTTTGAAACAACGAATCCCCGCAAATTTAAAAAACGCTGTAATTATCCAAAGAAAAAAAGCCCTGTATGTTCTGTTTTAAACACGTTTTGAACATGTTTTAAAGGTGTTAATGTTTTAAGCGCTGTTTCAATGAAAAATGACACGTTTTGTTAAAAAAACTGTTTGATTTAATTAAAATAAAAAAAACGTCTTTTAACAACCCTGCTTAAAAGAAAATGTGTTGACATTTTCGTTTTTTCTTTGTGTACATTTTATTGGAAAAAAATTGCAATACTTTGACAGTTCTGTCAATTTGTGTCATTTTTATCTGAAAGGATTACAAAATATTTTGGTCTTTATCTAGAACTCCTGATATTATATAAAATAAGTTTAATGAAATGTGTACATAGCTATTTATACAACAAAAAAACCTAATATTAATTTCCAGGTAGCAAAGTGAGTAGATTACATAATTATGATGTCGAAGATAGATCGTTAAAAGTAACTGACCAAGAAAAATTACGTTCTTAGCCGAAATATTGTAAAGCGTAAACGCCATCTAACGCTCATTACCTTAAGTAGCATTGTCAATAGCTGGCAAACTAAATGTTTGTATACAGCAATTGTTCGTCTATTGTAATTAAAGTTGATGTGTATTTTCAAACTTCACAATAATCAGTGTTTTATCGCGCCTGGTGCATGAAGTACATTTTTCGACTTTGTAAAACCTTGAAATTTTTGTAAAGGTTTTCTTAAGTCGAAATATTTACTCCATGCTTAATCAAGGAGAGGAAAACACCGAATCGTCCTTTGTTTTCTGGAAATATTAAAATATTTCTTGAAATTAAAATTAAATCTAACTGAACAGTTCAATTCGTTTTTTCTTCATTAAATTGTATTCACATTATCATCATAATTTTTTATTTCAAAAGGAGCTAAATTAGAATTAAATAACAGATGAAACACGATTTTAACTTTGTATAACTGAGACTTTATTAAGTGACTATAGTTTTGACTAGTGATGGGAATAATCGATATACTAATTAGTAATTAGTCGATTATTAAAATATATCGATATAATCGATTATTATGCAGAAATGAGTATATACTAATTTAAGCGATTATTTGATCGGGTAAATTAGTAATTACTAATTCAAGCGATTATTTGATCGGGTAAAATAGTAATACGAATTTAACCGATTATTTGATCGGGTAAAATAGTATATACTAATTTAAGCGATTATTTTCTCGGGCAAATTACTAATTAGTATACTAAAATAATTGATTATTATCGGTAGACTGGACTATTAATTTTTATAAACAAATGTATTGCTTATTATCTCGGTAGACAGGACTACTAATTATTATATAGTAATATTAACAATTGATTTGACGGTTGTTTTGTATTTCAATAAATAAATCATTAAGTAATAATAATTATATAAAAATTCTAATCTTCACTACTAACAAACATCACCCCCAGGAAAAAACGCTAGTGAATCCACGGGCTTAAAAACAAACTCTAAAAATCACTCTCTCAAAAAACTACACCTTAAAAGACCACGCTTTGTAGAAACTTTAATTGAAAATCACACCTACGGAAATAAACACGTTATGAAAAACTACCCCATGTAAAAAGATTCCTGGAAAATCAGCCCCACTCCCAAAGAAACATCTCCCGGAAGGAACAATCATCCTTACAGAAAACCATTCTTGAAATTCATCCCCCGAAAAAAACCCTCCATAAAAATCACTCCCTGAATTACCAACCCTTCGAAATAACACCCCCGAAACAACCACCCATAAAAAACTAAAACTTTGCCTGTAATATATACTCAATGACATTAGAAGCGTAACACCCAGAAGTAGTTATTATTTTAACTTGATTTTTTGCCAGTATGGTAGTCTTACATCAAGAATAAAATGATTACATTTTCAAGAAATTTTATTAAAAAACAATCTTAAAAAATTAATAATGTGTTTGGCGACCCCTATGCTGTATATACTCCTGTAGACGTCTGGGCATCGACAAAATGAGATGGTCGATGTCTTCTTGAGGCATCTCGTTCCAAGCAACTTGAATTTCATCGATCAACTGTGCTAGAGTCTGTGGAGGATGGTGCAAAGAGAATATTCTTCTTCCCATGATATCCCACACATGTTCAATGGGATTTAAATCCGGCGAACGGGGCGGCCACGCCAAAACATTAACACCAGCTTCATTAAGAAAGTTCGTAGTTCGACGAGCAATATGGGGACGTGCGTTATCTTGTTGAAAAAGTACGTCTGGGCGGCCATCTAAATAAGGCAACAAAGTCGGTCGTATGACGTCTTCAACATAACCCGCAGCTGTCATACTGCCTCGAATGAATACAAGAGGTGATCGACTACCATAAGCAATAGCCCCCCAAACCATTACTCCAGCAGTCCTGTGTACATGCCTCTCAATAGCAAACCTAAGATCAGGTCGTTCTCCACGGTAGCGTCGTACCCTTCTACGGCCATCATGCGTGCCTAGACAAAATCGTGATTCATCGCTGAATACGACATCGTGCCATTCTGCCTCCCAATGCTGCCGTTCTCTGCACCAGTCCAACCTTTGGCGACAGTGTCTCGCTGTTAAAGGAAGCACTACTCTTGGACGGTACGAAAGAAGCCCAAAGGATTGAATGCGGCGATATAAGGTTCGCATACTAACGGGCCTACCTTCTTCTCCAATCCATTGATCACTGATTTGACGCGTAGTAGCGAAACGGTCTCGCAGGGCTATTTGTCTTAAGCGCCGATCTTGACGTTCTGTGGTACGCCTTGGTTGACCAATTGGTCTTTTTCTTGCTCCTCTACCTTTTTCTATCCATACCTGATACACACGTATTACAGTTGCTGCAGTGGAATCAATACGGCGGGCAATTTCGCGATAGGACATACCGACATCTCGATAAGCAACAACTCGACCCCGATCAAAATCGCTCAAATGGTGATATTGTGGACGTCTTCGGACTCGAGGCATTTTATTTAAGCTTAACACACTCAACGGAAACACGAAAACTAAAAACATCTGTACTAAACAGCTCATATAAATAGTTTTATCAAAAAAGAAAAAGTGAAATATTTTTTTTTCACAATAAATATAAAAGGCACAAGGTTGAAATTGTTATCAATGTATGCTTTAAATATAGTCACTCTGTTGCTAAAATATGAATTCAAAAAAATCATTCCTTCTTGGTGTTACGCTTCTAATGTCATTGAGTATATATCGAATATTATTGCCAAAGCCTATCAGTTTCTCGGATTCGTAAAACGGAACTTCAGAGAGTTCTCGGGTTCGAAGACCATACTTATACTATACTACACTTTAGTACGTTTCCATTTGGAATATGGCTCTTGCGTTTGATCTCCATAAACGGCGGTAGACAAAGACAGGATTGAATGCATCCAAAGAAAGTTCATTCGGTTTTTAGGTTATAGATTTAACATTATCGGAAGCACTGCTTATCTCTGTAACCATTTCGGCATCCAAAGCTTAGAGCAACGTCGGTTTACCTTTGACGTAACTCATGTATTTAAAATCGTAAATAATTAATTCGATTGTCCGGACCTTCTAAATTGGATAGGAGTGCATGTTCCCGCTAGAAATTTAAGAAAAAATCAAACTTTTAACGTTCCATTTAGAAGGACGGATTACGCTCTGCACTCGGCCTCTACACGTATTTTAAGGAACGCCAACGAAGTCAATATTGACTTCTGTGTTGACTCCTACAACACCTTACTGCGCTTATTGAAATCGTTGTGAATTTTGTGTTATTTTGGTTTGTCCCTAATTGGTATACACTTTTAATATTAGTACCATGTTTTTATTGTGCTGATTTCTGTATTGTATTATTTATTTATATGTTCTTATTCTGTATGTTTATATTTATGTATTGGCCGGCCGTTCAATAAAGATTAAAGATTAATTTTTTGGTTTTACAAGATCACTTAAAATCGCTTGTTTGTACTACATAATTATTTAGCCCCCTCGCTCATTATATATTTGAACTGAAAGGTTGACTACTAATTTAATCGATTATTAAAATATGTCGTTTCAAAATAATCGATTATTAAAATATATCGATTATTCCCATCACTAGTTTTGACAACTTTAACTTGTTATTTTCGAACTTAAACTTTGAGTTTGAAAAACTAAATTGATGGTAATTGCTTGTATCCATTATGAAAATTGAGTTAAGGTTAGAATGTCCTTTTGAAGTTAGAATGTCCTTTATTTAATCTCTTTTCGAGTAATTTTAAATAGACGAAATTTTAGTAAAATTATTTTTCAAGGAAAAAAGTAGATGAAATATTACGAGTATTAACATATTGTATTGTTTAATTTGAATTGTCCATCGAGGGATTTCCACTCCTTGATTAATTAAGCATGAAGTAAATATTTCGAGTTTAGAAAAGTTTGTAAAATTTGGATTTGTGAATCTTTAGAATTTAGAAGCGAATTTGGATTAATAACTCTCATTAAATAGGTACTAAAAATGTGTCGAGCTTATTGAGTACTTTATCCGAAAAAAATGGATTAATTGAACGTAACTGCTCGAATTTATTTATCGCTCAATTACAATCAATTAAATATCAATATAAAATAAGTAATTGCGTTTTAAGAACTGTTCATTTAATTCAATTAAATATAATAATGGAAATCAAACGAACATTTTAAGTTTCATGAAGCATTTAGCTGTGTTCAAAAACGTTGTAAACGTGAATTCGTTTTCAGTTTACAAAAAAATATTCGAAATTATAACTTTGTAATATCTTTTCCATCATGAAGAAATAAAATAGATCAATCGCAAATGAGAGTATCTCGTTTGAATAATATATTGAATATATTTAATATGTCTACTGATATTAGAAAATTAAACTTTTTACCAGTGGCGGCACGTGAGAATTTTTATTGATGGGGCTGCAAACATACAAGGAATTCAGGTACATATTTTGATGCGTATGTTTTTACCATTAAACATTACACTGCCAAAAAAGATTATTTCGAGTTGATTGAAGATTATTTTGAATTTCACAATATTTCAGTGTTTCATACACCTGGCGCATGAAGTAAAATTTCGAGTTAAGGAAAGCCGGAAACACTCGTTAGTAGCTTCAAATTTAACTCATTAAAAAAACAACAAATGCCTTAACATGCAAGGAATTTTAAGGCATTTGTTGTTTTTTTAATCAGTTCAAATTGAAGCTACTAACGAGTGTTTCCGGCTTTTCTAAACTTGAAATTTTACTTCATGCGCCAGGCGTATGAAACACTGAAATATTGTGAAATTCAAAATAATCTTGTTTGGCAGTGTAATGTTTAATGGTAAAAACATTGTTTTTGCTCATACAGGGCTGCTTTTACAAACAAAAATTTAACATTTTGAAAATTTCAGAGGGGTTTGTACCCCTATATCCTACGGCCTTGGATCAAGTGAAATGTAGACAAAATCTCTATAGATTTCTCTAAATTTTATGTTCATTTAAAAATCTGTTAAATTTTCAAACAAAATATTCGCCTTATTTAATCACTTTTTTACAAATTCAAATCAATGCTTGCTTGATAATATTGAAACACAAGACTTTTTTTAGGAAGTACCTATTTAATTATTCAAGTAAATTTCAAATAAAATTAAGTATTTACTTTGATTTCCTGTTCCATGTCATTTTAAGCAAAAAAGTTCATATTGGAACGGGTCCCATTCTCAAAAATAAGCGAGTGAACTTTAGATTTAACTTTTTTTAATTTTACACACAGTTTAATTTTTAAAACAGTAACAAATTTTATTAGAAATAAATATGCGAAACGTTCACGGTACTCAGCAGCGGCAGCAGTCGAATTTCCATTTGCAAAACCAAAAATTAACACCATATCGGCGTACTCCTCCGTAGTAAATGTAAAAGGCATTAAAGAAAAATCAAACAAGGCACTTTATCGTACACACAAATAGACTTAAGCAGTCAATACGAGGGTTGTTAAAAAAAAGTTTTTATTTTAATTAAAAAAAGCACCTTTTCTACAAAACGTGTGTTTTTTTCATTAAAACAGTGTTTAAAACATTAACAATTAAAAACGTGTTCAAAACGTGTTTTAAACATAACCAGCCTTATTAATAGCCGTTAGAATACAGCTTTAACACAGTTCTAAGGATGATATCGACATTTTCGGATTAATAAAACGTTTTAGTAGATTACTATTGTAAGTTTACAACTAATAATTTAATAGCCCTAGTTTAAGTCTTATACATAAACTCAATTGTCATAACAAAATAGGGTTATTTAGAACTTATTTAATAATCCAATAAATCATAAATGTGTAAACCGTATCAGAATATTTTGAACTTCACTTAAAATCGGTGTTTTATACGCGTGGCGCATGAAGTAAAATTTCGAGTTTAGAAAAGCCTGAAAATTTGGTTTGGCCGCGTAGCGCTACGCGACCAAACCAAATTTTCAGGCTTTTCTAAACTCGAAATTTTACTTTATGCTTAGTCTGGGACTGGAGACACTCGTTAGAAGTAAATTTCAATCTAATAATTTATCAGAAGAAACACATTTTCACGAACATAAAAAAACAGTGAAATATACCTTCTAAATTACGTGTTAACAATGAAGTTAGAACACATGAAAATGTAATGTTGACAGGTTCATTTTGTCATTATTTTAAAACTAACTAATAGCATGTAGATTTTGCTCTATTAATACGAAATGTTAGTATCGTGTTTGAATGCGTTTAGTAGAGATTAACTAGCATTAAACTGTAATGATATTAAGGAAAAATTTATTAATAAGGCTAAACATGCTTAAAACACGTTTTAAATCACATGTATGCACACATAATTGTAATATTTTATTATGCCAAAATTTTATTTTTAATAATGTAATTTGAAAAATATCTTCAACAATTTAACTAAAATTTGAAAACGTAACCAAAAAATGTTTAATGAAGTAGTATAAAATATAGTTTAACTAATTTAAAATAATAATAAAAAAAATGTTTAAACAAATTTAACGTTTAAAACATGTTTTACACGAGTTTAACATTTAAAACATGTTTAAATCAAAACCATTTAAAACACGACGGCTGTTTTTAAACATGTTAAAACACTGTTTTAAAACAAAGTGTTTTAAACATAACAACTTTGGTCGATACGTCAAAAGTGATGTAATGACAGGCGCCACCTTGCTTGAACGCTCCTATCATCAAAGACAGCCATGCGAGGTGCAGAAATACAAATATCTACTATCTAGTTTCGCGACCAGACCAAAAAGTCTAAAATCTTCCGATTTCTATCTCTTTCCTAAAATGTTGGAGGGTAAGGGGAAATAGACCGAGCACTCAGGGGGTAATCCATTATGAACACCAACCACATTTTTTGGGTGTCAATGTCAACCCGATATTAGCAGGTAATAAGCAGTTCATTTGTTTTCAGCCGGCGAGTGGCGTTATCTTTTGTCCGGTTTGGGGTGGTTTTGATAGGAAGATTTATTTGATATTTATGAAATTATTTAAAATGTAATTATAATTAATATGAAATTTGTAAAATAAAGTCGAGAATTATGTCTACGTGTACAATTTTAGGTCAATTCATTTTTTTAATACGTATCTGACGTTTACATCTCGGAAAATATTGATCATCATCACATCTAAGCGTTATATATTTTTAACTTTACTGTAAATCAGTGGTTTATACGCGTGGCGCATAAAGTAAAATTTAGAGTTTAGAAAAGCCCCGTGGTAATTTGTCTCGGGTAGCTGCGCGACCCTCGACAAATTTTCTACGCGGGGCTTTTCTAAACTCGGAATTTTACTTCATGCTTAGTCTCGGAGTGGAAGACACTCGTTAGTTTAAAATACATCACAATTGGTAAATTATGTATCGTTGGATCAGGGGTGATATGTAAGCAAATTATGGGTCTTAGGAGTTGTCAAATTAGTGAGTTAATCAACTGTTTCCAAGGCACTCTTTACAAAAACAAAATAATAATAAGTAATAATAGTACATTTATTCCATAAATCAGCAAATACATACATATATACATTTATAGAACAAGTCAAGAAAGGAAAAAAGAAAAACATGTGAACATTAGTCTAATGAACAATTTAAAAATTCGTCTATAGAATAGAATGCGTGTTTTATGAGCAATTCTTTGACTTTTTTATTAAAGTGGTATCTAGACTCACAGACTTTTAAAGAAGTTGGCAGGTGATTGTATAATATGCAAGCATTATATGCTAATGATTGTACATAGATAGCTTTAAAATGGGCAGGCATGACGATATCATTTCTATGTCTAGTGTAATAATTGTGCAAATCCGAATTTAACTTACAAGAAAATTTGCCAGAATATTCAAATTTTATTATTTCATAGATGTACATACACGGAACAGTCAAATATTATATTCTCTGAAACTACTTTTGCAAGACTCGTATTTTAATTTAGCAATGATCCGTAGCGCCTTTTTTTGTAAAATAAAAACTCTCAAGATGTTACTTTTATTTGAGTTTCCCCAGAACATAATTGCATAATTTATAAGAGAGTAGATTTTCCCAAAGTAAAATGTTTTTAAAGCGAATGTATCACATTGATTTGAAAGTATGCGCAGAACATACAATTGCTTACTTAATTTAGTAGATAGATCATCGATGTGATCATTCCAGCGTAGGTGATTATCTAAAGTCGTTCCTAACAGTTTAGTTTTAGATGACAGCTGAATTGTTAGGTTCAAAATATTTATGTTATTGGGAATAGATAAACAAAATACAAGATGTTTTCTCTGAATTTAGAATTAATTTGTTGTTATCTATCTACAAGTTTGTCATATATTGTATTAGCTTCATTTGTGACTTCATCAATATTTTCGCCTATAATAAATATGTTATTATCGTCTGCATATGAAACTATTGCATTGTTGCCAATATTAAGGGACTTTGCCAGATCATTTGCATAGAGTACATATAGGGTAGGACCAAGAATTGATCCTTGGGGGATCCCCACTTCAATAATTTCCTTAGGTGATCTGTATTTGTACAATTCTACAAATTGTTGACGATTTTTTAAATACGATTTAATCCAATTTAAGGGATTTTCCCGAATTCCTATATGTTCTAGTTTCTTTAGGAGAATAGGATGGTTCACGCAATCGAAGGCTTTGCTTGAGTCAACAAATAGGCCTAAAACGACTTTGCCATTGTCCAAAGATCCTAATATTAATTTTAGCATATCTTGGAGTGCTGTGTTTATATCTCTCGATTTGCGAAAACCATGCTGCGCCGCTGAGAGACCAAATGTTTTTGTGACAAAATTAATTAATCGACTATTCATTGTTTGTTCATAGAATTTTGAAAATAATGATAATATACTTATTGGCCTGCAGTTTGTATAGTCTCGTTTACACCCTTTTTTATATACCGGTTTAATCATTGCGGTTTTTCGATAGGTAGGAAATTCTCCACACGTAAATGATAAGTTGATAAGGTATGCAATATGATTTGCTATGGGAGATATACAAATCTTAATTAAAGAACACGGTATGTCATCAAAATCGGCACTTTTTGTATTGTTGAGATTTCGAGATATATCAATTATCTCTTCAGGAGTCACAGGGTGTAAAAATATGCTCTTGAGATTAGGTGTTGATACTTGATTTAAATATGACAAATTTATATCCTTAGGCAGTTTTTCAATTAATATTTTAGGGATATTTGCGAAGTAATTGTTAAATAGATCAGCCGCTTCATTATCAGTGAGTTCAATATTATCAGCATTTATCTTTATGTTTGGCCTAGCAATACTTGGACAAACTGAGCTTCTTTTAATTATATTCCATGCTGTTTGCGATATATTCGATGATGTTGCAATTTGGTTATTATTGTAATTAATGATTGATGATTTTAATTCATTACTATAGATGGTGTTATAATGTTTAAATAAAGGTTTAAAATTTAACGAATAAAGCACTAATAACCTTTCTTCACACTTTTATTTGAATTACCAAATGTACATTTCGGACACAAAGTGACCATTATCAATGGATTAACACTCCATTGTTAATCCATTTATAATGGTTAATTTGTGTCCGAAATGTACATTTGGTAATTCAAATAAAAGTATGAAGGAAGGTTATTAGTGCTTTATTCGTTAAATTAATTTGATCTTCACGTAACTCACAATCAATTTAAAGGTTTAAAAATTTGATACTTTTTTGATAATTCAGTTAAATTAGAGACTTTATTTTTCAATTCTAATAATTCTGTGGTGATCCATGGAGCTGTTTTTACTAGTGTTTTACATACTCTTTTAAGTGGAAAGCAAGTATTGAAACATTTTCTAAGTTGGCTTATAAACAAGGAAAATGCGTTACTTGGACATGTTTGATTATAGACTTCAGTCCAATCAGCTGTGTTTAAGGCATCGCTAAAAGACAATATGTTTTCAGAGGAGGTAAAGTTTCGTTTATATGTGGTCTTGATCTGTTCCGTAGTATGTTCACCTAAGAAAAACACTAGTAATTGGCTTAGATGATCGGACAAGCAGTAGTCCTTACAAGAACCTGTAACATTATTGAGAGGCAAGTTGGAAATGAAATTATCAATGCATGTTTTATTGTTTGTGTGAGTTGTTCTTGTTGCATCATCAAAGATAACACAGATCTTTTTTAAAGGAGCAACTCTTAAAGAAATCTATATTGAAATCACCTCCAATTACAATTATTTTATTTTCTTTATTAGCTAAATCTAACATATCATTTAGAATATTTAGAAATAAATAAAAATCACTGCCAGGTGGTCGATATGCGGCAATTATTATTATGCGCTGATACTCAATAGAGTAGCATTCGATAATATTTTCTATTGAAAGGTTACATATGTCATTTCTGCGGCGCACTGTAAGGGCTTGTTTGTGATAAATAGCAGTCCCTCCGTATCCTTTATCTCTACGAAAAGTTGCACCAATTTGATAATTAGGGATTTGCAATAACTCAATATTTTCTTTTGTTTGCCAATGTTCACTTAACAGGAAAAAGTCAGGATTTTCTTCATAAATTGCTACTTCCATTCTTTGTACTTTGTTTTTTAGACTTTGAATGTTTTGATGTAGGATCTTATAACTCCTTCTGTTTACTTGTTTAATATTCTTCAAATTCAATTTGTTTTCTACTTTATTTGTCGAAAGAAGAAAAAAACGGTCGACATATATACCTTTCGGCCACATAGACGGACTTTTCAGATCATTCAGATAATTAATTGGAAAGGACAACTTGAATGATTTGTATTCGAGAGGATACTTAGAAGTGATTTCTTCACACGATACGTTCGATATATTTTTTCCATTGAGATAATCTTTAATCATTTCAGGAGTTGTTGATAAAGCTGCTCTAGAGAGATGTAAGTAGCCATATCTTGGAGCGCCTTCAAACATTGCATTCTCACTTGTTCTCTGAATTCTGTGATCTTTTCGTTGGTTACGTTTTCTTGCCGGTATCCATCCTTCTTCGTGATTTGGTTTTTCCAAGTGTATTATTTCATTCATCGGGTTTTCTTGATACTTTCCTAGTTCAGTTTCTTCTGTTGATTTGGGATTGTTAACATTTTTTATTCTACTCTCCTTTTCTAACGCAGTTTGGGAATCAGATGATTTGGATTAGGAAAAAGATTAACATTTTACATATAAAATGTACAGGCTGAGCGAAACTTAATGTCTCAGCTCTATTATAAGAGAAGGAAAAACGATAGAAAAAATCTGAAAAGAGGTTCATAAATGGGATTGAGTAAGTTTTATTTTAATACAAAATTGTATATTTTTCTAAATTTTGAAACTGAAGTAATGACGTCATCGAATATTTTTTTCCCAGAAACATACCTATATTTTTGGATATTATAAAAGAGCTAATTTTTCTGAATGAACTTTGTAGACAAAAAAAATGCTATCTTCTTTCGTTAAAAAATTAAAAGCAAACTTAAAAAAAAGTATTATCCAAAATTCACAATTGTCACTACTTAAACATGTAGCCTTTGGAAGCAAATAACAAAGCCGCATCTGTCAATAATTAAAGCAATGGTTGACAAATATTGTTTTGTTGTCATTTGATTTTAGATTTCAGATTTTTTCTATCGTGTTTCCTTTTCATATAATAAAGCTGAGACATCGAGTTTCCCTCACCCTGTACAATAAACTATAAGTGTAATAAAACTATAAGTGTAATAAATCATTGAAATATTTATCCAAAAAATATGAAAATCCAAAATGGCGCCCATAAGAAAAATAAAAGTTTACCCAGGGACCATGAGTAAATTTTATAGTTATCTTAAAATAAAATATGTGACTAGATTAATCCTTAAAAAGTGCCTGTATAATGTCAAAGTTGTAAATGTCTGAATTCAATAGTTTTTGAATAAAAAAAAATGAAATTTCAAAAAATCTGTTTTTTGACAATACCTCAAAAACGAAAGAAGATATTTCAAATTTGTTCTTAGATTATTATTGGGCCCAACATTACGGAACTTTGCCCCAATTTATCCGACTCTCTATCTATTCAAATAACCGAGATCCCCATACATTCTGTTCAAATATATAGAAAACGCAAATGGCAAGTTTTTTATAAATAAAAGTTGTTTTGTTTGATTTTTCGATTAGAATGCGAAAAGTTCAGTGAGTAATGCTCAATAATTATTTTGGATTAAACCAATATTTTTTAAGAAATTTGAGTTTATAAATGAGGATTTTCTAATTAAAAAAAATAATATCTCGAAAATGTTTGCAGATCTATTTTTTAAAGACCATCAAGAACCCCCACCCCCTCCTTGTGTGATCTCAATTTAAATTAAAACACTGTTAGAACTAAGGTAAGCTTCTTTTGTTTTAAACCCGTTAGAACAATATTTTAAAACGAAAAATTAACCTACCGTGGTTAATTTTTCCACTGTTAAAATATATTGCTATTATTTGTTTTTAATAAATACCATCATATATACCTTGTTTTAGTAGCGTAGATAGCTTTTTGTGATGCGGAGGGGATTGAAAAATGATTATATGTTCATTATAGCACTTTTCCGTCATTTAAAGAATGAATGATTAACGTACTAAACTTATTTCACTTGCTAATTGGTTATAGACCATTTCACATTAAATCAGCGTTTTATACACGTCGCGCATGAAATAAAATTCCGAGTTTAGAAAAGCCTAATTTGTCTCAGTCGCTCTGCTGGATTTTTCTTTCAGGTACACATAAGCATACACTGTAAATTTTTCGACATTCGTTGTTTTTTTGTTCAAGATTTCAATTTTAATATTTAAACGAGGGTTTTGCACTCCCAGACTAAGCATGAAGTAAAATTTCGAGTTTAGAAAAGCCTAAAAATTTGGATTGGCCGCGTAGCGAAGCGGAGCGACCAATCCAAATTAGGCTTTTCTAAACTCGAAATTTTACTTCATGCGCTACGCGTATAAAACACTGAAATATTGTTAAGTTTAAAATATACGGCTTTAGCAATATAATTTGTAGATGTGGATAAAACGTGAGTAAAATTCTGCGCTGAAAAAATTGTTTAAAACAGTGATTATAGGCAACCCAATAACTCTAACGTATATTAGGTTGCCTATAATCGTTGTTGTAAGTGTGTGTTTTTTTAACTTCACTGTATATCAGTTTTTTAAGCGTGGCGCATGAAGTAAAATTTCTAGTTTATAAAAGCCTGATTTGGATTGGCCGCTCCGCTTCGCTACGCGGCCAATACAAATTCTTAGGCTTTTCTAAACTCGAAATTTTACTTCATGCTTAGTCTGGGAGTCGAAAACACTTGTTTAAAGCCGCAAATTAACCGCATTAAAACAACGATTTCCCACAACTTTTAAAAACGCTGTAATTATCAGGATATGTACACTCACAAGAAAAATGCCCTGTATATTCTGTCTTAAACATGTTTTAAACGTGTTTTAAACACGTTTTAAACGTGTTTTAGACATGTTTTAAACACGTTTTAAACCCTGATCATAATCTTATTTTGCATTTTTTTATTGCTAGATTAGCGTGTTTTATTTAATCGATTTGATTAAAACGTAACCAAATAATACCATTGCATAACATATTGATTAATGAGTTAAATTGTTGGAGTCATGAAATGAACATGAACGGCCATTTAAAACGCTTTAAAAAGGAAAGAAAATGGAAACTACCTGCTTTTCTAACAGATAAAGTCATAAATTGTAACATCAACACACTATAAATTGTGGTTTCTTTTCTTCCATTATACTCCCGCCCTTGTAGAGGGTGCCTCTCTTTAAAATTTGCTGGTTTAGACATTTTGGAGAGGCCCTTCTAGTTTCCCACAACTAACTTATTTTTGAGAATCGGACCTGTGTTCATACGAACTTTTTTTGCTCAAAATGACCTCTAGAATACATCCCTTAAGTGGCGGAAAAACGTCGTGAATCACCCTAAAAATAAATAACTTTTATTTCCTTTTTACAAGGGCTATCCATCATAGGTTTTTCTGCCCTAATTACTGCTTTTATTTAGTCGGAAAATAAAATGACCTTAATCTAACTGTGTAGACGCGAATATACCTATTTTCATGTACTTCAAATTTACATCTATTTCAAAATGCATATGCATAATTCTAAGCAATTTTTATTTCTCAACATCGAGTACTCTAAATTGAGGCTTAATAGTAATTGAAACGAAAACGAAAGCACTCCACCCTAAAAATACCCTTATGCCCCTATATGTTATCAACCTGCATCTATTTCACTTCGGAAAAAAGGGGGCAATTAACTCTTATCTGCCAACCCCATATTTATTCACCCACCGTAACTAAACTCATCATCAAAGGATTTCCATCATCTTTTAATTTTAATTTCAATTGATCATTTTCCCTAACTGATCTTTGATTAACATTACAAATACATGAGACGTACGTTATTGTATTGTATTGTATATTTGAACAACATTTCAAAAACATTAAACGATATTGTAATATTTGATCAACATTACGAAAACACAAAACGTATTTGTTATGACCAACATTACAAATACCAGAGCTGGGACTAATCCTCGTAAAAAGGATTTGGATCACGAATTCGAATCACCTATTATGATTCGAATCACGAATTAACGAATAATAATAATAATATTTTTATTTAAAAAAATAAACAGATTTACAAAGAACATGTGTAAATTGAAAAAGTCAAAAAAGAACAAAATAAACAACATAATATATATATAGGATTCGGATCACGAATTCGAATCACCTATTATAATTCGAATCACGAATTAACGAATAATAAAAATAATATTTTTATTTAAAAAAATAAACAGATTTACAAAGAACATGTGTAAATTGAAAAAGTCAAAAAAGAACGAAATAAAGAACATAATATATATATATATATATATATATATATATATATATATATATATATATATATATAAATAAATTAGAATTAACGACCTGCTTATAAGTACCAAATAAGAAATAACAGCGCATTAGGTCATGATGTAAAAGTT
The DNA here is from genome assembly GCA_932526585.2 of Philonthus cognatus. NCBI lineage: Eukaryota > Metazoa > Arthropoda > Insecta > Coleoptera > Staphylinidae > Philonthus > Philonthus cognatus. The sequence continues at coordinate 61,407,667 of OW052243.1, read as the reverse complement.
ATTATTTTTATCAAGTGAGTGTGCAAGGAGGACAGAAGACGACGACGATTGTTTCGCTCTTTTTATGAGCTCCTCAGGCCGCCACATCCATCATCCCATACACACTCACTTGATATGTAGAAGTTGTATATATACTGACTTCGCTAACCATAAGCCGGTATTGACGTCAGTATTTATAAATGCTACTGCATTGATAAGGGCATTGATCTCATTTTGCTTCTACAGTTAGTGTCGGTTTTTAGTTTAAACCGACACTAACTGTAGAAGCAAAATGAGATCAATGCAGTAGCATTTATAAATACTGACGTCAATACCGGCTTATGGTTAGCGAAGTCAGTATATATACAACTTCTACATATCAAGTGAGTGTGTATGGGATGATGGATGTGGCGGCCTGAGGAGCTCATAAAAAGAGCGAAACGATCGTCGTCGTCTTCTGTCCTCCTTGCACACTCACTTGATAAAAATTATAACTTTTACATCATGACCTAATGCGCTGTTATTTCTTATTTGGTATATATATATATATATATATATATTCGAATCACCTATTATGATTCGAATCACGAATTAACGAATAATAATAATAATATTTTTATTTAAAAAATAAACAGATTTACAAAGAACATGTGTAAATTGAAAAAGTCAAAAATGAACGAAATAAAGAACATAATATATATAGGGTACATTACACATACGAGTACATACATAATAATAATAATAATCTTTATTCATACTACGCCATTACATGAATGGATGTACAAGTCAGTTTAAAATATTACAATTAACATACAATATAGATTTACGCAAAATAGTTATAAACAAGGCACAGTTTAATTTTATATATACATTGTTCGTAACACTAATGAAATTCGAGTGCTTAATGGATGCAAAATCGGTCATGATTGATTATTAGCTGTCAAGATATTCTTGAATGCTGCATGGTTCAATGTTTAGAAGTAATTGTTTAATTTTAATAAAGGCTTCGTAAGAGATAAATATGATTCGAATCAAAGATTCGAATCCTGTTTTTTTGAACTACGAATACAAAGCCTTTAAGAATAAATTTGATTTTATTATTTTTTTGCAACCAATAAGATTTTAATACTGCTACTAGTTATTTTAACAAAAATATCTAAAACTTAATTATTTATTATTACTACTAAACATCGTTGATAACTAAATATCTGATTCTCTGTTACTTCTGATTAAAGATGTAATTGTGTGTTTTTGAACTTCACTCCAAATCAGTGTTTTGTACGCGTAGCGCATAAAGTAAAATTTCGAGTTTAGAAAAGCCTGAATTTGGATTTAGACGCTTCGCGTCCAAAACCAAACGTTCAGGCTTTTCTAAACTCGAAATTTTACTTCATGCCTAACCTAGGAGTGGAACTCTTTTATAAAATCGATGAATGCCTCAAAATTACGTAAAAAAAATCACTAAATATCATTTTACCCGGGAAAGTTAGAGAAAAGTAATGGAATTTCATTGAAATTTACCAAAACACTGCAAAATAGCGTTTTAAGTAAATCGCGAAAAGTAACAAAATACACAGAAATTATGAAAAATATCAAAATTATTGACATTTATTAAGAATCATGAAACATTACAAAAAATATCAATACTAGCAGAGAAATAAGAAATCATAAAATTATATAAATACCGTCAACATTTATAAAAATCTGAAAAATTATTAAAGATAATAAACTTGAATGTTAGTTGTGTAATGTTTAATTTTAAAGATTTTTATTTCTAGTTTATTTTATCAATTAGTTTTGTTAGCGTTGACAAAATTTATTGTTGTCATTATTTATTTTTAATGTTGACAATTATCATTATTATTCTAATTATTAATTATACAAATTTAGACAATAACAAATTCTATAAATATAATTTATACTGGGAATAATAAAAAACCACCGCTCATCTCTCAAAAATATTTTCTCTACAAGCAAATCCCCCAATACCCACCCCTCCAAAAACTTTGTACAGACATAAGGACTGTGACATAGACCAAGTGACAGAAGACATTACTAAATTTATATCCATTTACGACAACATTTCAAACACCTCTATTTCCCAATTCCTTACAGTACTCTCTGACTCAGTCAAAAAGAACACTCCGACCCACATATAAATATCCCCTCCCAAAATATATCCTTAGACTGATTAAATATAAAAGACAACTATACAGGGACTTACAACAGAATAACGAACAAACTCTGAAACAAAAATTTAATGCACTAAATAAAGACATTCACAAATTAATCAAAGACTACAAACAAGACAAATGGATACTGGCTTGCGAAGAAATAAACAGACGACAGGGCAAAAACTACTGGAACCAAATTAAAAAGCTATCTAAATACAGAAGAACTGACATACTACAGAAACTACGACATCCGACAACAACCGAAGTGACATGTGACTCCAAAGAAATGGCCGACATAATGGCCGGATATTTCGAAGAAAAGTTTTCTGAAAAACAGACGATGACATATAACGACGATTTTTATAATACCGTAAACTCCTGGTACGCATCCTTCATAAATAACCATAAACCCTTTCTCCCTGATGATGACATAAAAGAGGAAGAGTATTTCAGTGTGCTATATAAAGGTAAAAACAGCGCGCCTGGTTATGATAACATTCCTAGATTAATCCTCAAATCTCTTCCAGAAAACATCCATAAATATATTATCAAAATCCTCAATTTCATTTACCAAACCCAAACTATCCCCCAGGAATGGAAGCAGGGTATAATTACGTGCATATTAAAACACGATAGCGATGCGCTAGAAGTCTCTAGTTATAGACCAATTACGCTGCTTCCAGTTCTGGGAAAAATATTAGAATCCATCCTCAAAAATAAACTCTTAGCTCATATCTCCGAACACATTCCTCCCTATCAATTCCAAAATAGATCAACCACTCAGTATCCTAACCTCCAACTGCCAAACAGCACACCTCGAAAACAAAAAAACAGCTATATTATTCCTAGATATAAAAAAGGCCTTTGACTCAGTCTGGCATCGAGGTTTGCTGTTTAAGTGCAACTCCCTCAATATCCCATTACACCTAATTTATCTCATTGATAATTTCCTAAACAATCGACTCCTTAATGTCCGCGTCCAAAATACCATCTCCCGGCCCTTAATCCCTCAGCATATTTCCTGCTCTTTGCCGATGACACTGCCCTTATAACACATCAACCCACCTTTCCTAAAGCTCTCTCTACTCTCCAGGGGCTAATAGATTCGCTATCTCTTTGGTTTGCCACATGGAGAATATCAATTAATCCAAATAAATCCTATCTATTCATACCCTTCCACAGACCGCTCAATTCCCCATTTAGCATAACCATATCAAATACCGTAATCAGCCCATCCCCTGCTTGTAAATACCTTGGCATCGCTTTCGACCCCAAACTATCCTTCAAACTCCATTCCCAAACCATAAAAACAAAAATTCAAAATAGGGCGCGGCACTTCAGATCATTAACCTTCCAAAACAAAGGGATCACGACAAAAACAGCTGTCCACATCTATAAAATGATCTGCCGCCCCATATTAGAATATGCTTCAATCCTCTTCCTTAACCCTCGTCCCTCAACATTAAATAATATCGAAGTCGCAGAACGATCAGCCCTTAGAATCCTCACAAAAATCCGACACCCCAATAACCCACTCCACAACCCCTCCAATACCTTATTGTATAAAAAAACAGAAACAATCCCTATCCAACAACGACTTACCCAACTGTCCCAAAAATTCGCATCTAACCCACATATCCATGACATTCTTAATCACCTTTGTTTAGTACGAAACCCCAATATTTCTACCAAATTCAACAACCCAGAAACCACCATTCATCAATTCATCTCATCTCACATGAATCATAACTAACTGACAAGAAAAGGACAACTAAAACTTGGGCTGAAAGACTGATGGTCGATAGCCAAGGATCTTTAAATAAAATATAAATGTAAAAATAAACAAACTCTAAATTCTCTTAGTGCACAATAAAGATGTTTATATATACTGAATGACATTAGAAATGCAACACCTGGAAATAACCATTCTTCGTCAACAATTTTTTTGTGCAAGTTTAATGTGTAAAAAGAATGCTATGATAGAAGTTGCAACCTTTTATCTTTAACATTTTTTTGGAAATCCATCAGTTTCATATTAAAATACGTTTAAATAGACGATTCAACTACTAATTTCATCAGTGTTTAAATTTAACTGCGTCGACAAGATGCCCAGAGTACGAAGGCCTAGACAATTTCGGCATTTAAATGATTTTGATCGGGGTAGAATAGTTGGGTGGCGCGATGGTGGTGTTTCGTTCCGGGAAATCGCGCGTCGTTTAAACCGGAACGTAACCACTGTTACGCGAGTGTGGCAAGCATGGACTGAAGAAGGTTGAGAGTCGTGAATAAGGCCTCGTGGACAACCAAGGCGTACTACAGAGCGCCAGGATCGCCGACTGCGACTTATGGCTCTTAGGGATCGATTTTCCACAACAAGGCAGCTTGGTGACCAATGGTTTAATGAACCTACCGTGTTCACCAGTTAGTATGCGAACTCTTTATCGACGTATCAGGTCATTTGGGTTACTTTTAACTTATGCACACCGGCGTCAAAGATTGGAGTGGTGCACAGAACGCCAAGGGTGGAGGGAAGAATGGAACAGAGTCGTCTTCAGCGATGAATAGCGATTCACTTTAGGGATGCATGATGGTCGTAGACGGGTAATGAGACGCCGTGGAGAAAGATCCACTATTGAGTTTGCTGTTGAAAGACATGTACACCGCACTGTAGGTGTAATGGTTTGGGGGGCTATTGCCCATAGCAGCCGATCACCTCTGGTGTTCATCCGCGGCAATATGACAGCAGCTCGTTACGTTAACGATGTCTTACAACCATATCTTGTACCATACCTAGAAGGGCTTGGAAACGTGTTGTTTCAACAAGATAACGCACATCCTCACATAGCACATCTAACGAGGGACTTCTTGGGAGCTGGTGCCATAAATGTTTTACCTTGGCCGCCCAGTTCTCCAGATTTAAACCCAATAGAACATGTCTGGGATATGCTAGGTCGGAGACTGACAAGCTTACCGAACCCTCCACAGACTCTGGCTGAGCTGCAGCAGGAAATTCAGGTTGCTTGGGACGAACTACCTCAGGAGGAAGTCGATCACCTCATCGAATCGATGCCCAGACGTGTTAATGAATGCGTTCGAAATGGAGGTCGCCAAACACATTATTAGGTGTAATTTACTTGTTTGTTTTTTGTTTTGATTCAAATTGTTATCATGTATTAATTAACTTAAGACCCAATAAATAAAGATAAAATCAACTGCAAAAAAACCGTTATTTCTAGGTGTTACATTTCTAATGTCATTCAGTATATAATAATAAAAAAACCAACATTTTAATTGAAAAAATAAAGTAGAAATGACAGAAATCTTCTAAATTAAACATTATACAAATAGTATTTATTAAAAAAAAAACGTTAAAATTGAAAAAATTATTTAAATCAGCCTAATCAGCAAAAAATTGTCAATATTGACAAATTCAAGAATAATACGACGTCAAAAATATTAATTAATAATAATCAACAAACAAAATTTAAAATAAACTTGTAAAAAAACAAATAGGAACAAAATTGATAAAATCTTTATTTCTGTTAATTTTGTTCTCTTTATATGTATTATTATATTATTCTAAGAAGTTATCTTTTTATAATATTATTCTGTAATTGAGTTGTCCTGTTGGGTAATAAATATTATTGTTAAATTAAAAAGACGTAAACACTGAAAATAATTTAACATAATAATTAAAAATAATGTTTTTATTCATAAAATAAATGATAATTTTTATAAATCGATAAAACTTATAGAAGTGATTCTAAACAAATCGTTAAGTTGATAAAAAATAGTCAAACAAATCAAAATCAATAATATTTACATGAATATTCCAAAAAATGACAAAACACATAAACTTTCAATAGAATTGTCAATATAAACAAACAGTGTTAATTATGTTTTAGTGTGCATTTTGTATTTTTAGTTGTACTATATTATGTATTTTTCACTGTCTTGATAAACGGTACAAATGAATTGATGTATAGTGAGAGTAGGATGTTTGTATTTGGGATGGATATTTACCCACTGAACACGGAAACATTTTAAATATTGCACAAATATTGAACATTACAAACATTGTATAAACTTTTTCCGTGCAATATTGATTTATATACATTACCGAAATGTTAAACATGATACTAAAATTCAACATTGTTTTATAACGTTTTAAAAATTTTGCGGCAAAGTAACACAACGCTATATTGGATATATATTGAAAATGGTAAAATTGCATTTTTAACATTGTGTAATTGCTTAAACCACATATGGGCAACCCTCGGCCCGCGGGCCGGATCCGGCCCGCGAGACATTTTGAAAAAACCCAATTAAAAAAATATTACATTAGGTACTTATACTCACGGGAGTGACAGTGAGGCGGCAAACATCAAATTCTTTGATGTTTGCCGCCTCACTCTTTGATAATCGCCGCCACTCGACTTGCTCGATCAAATTCTTTGAGGTTTGCCGCCTCACGGGCGACACATCAAAAGATTTATTGCTTCTGAATTATTCTAAACTAGTTTATTCCAGATTATTCGTTCATTTTGCCTATATAAGCGGGTGGATGGCCCGAACGTTAGTTCAGTTCACAGATTACAGATGCACAACTATGGGGAAAAAAACGGTCGCAACATGGCAAACCACACTGTGGTGGCGCGACAGTCGATTAATGCAAAATATGGCGGTTTTTTTAAATTCGTTTATATTTAATATTATGTAATTTAAATCTAAGTCCATAATAAAATTATTGCTTTCACTGATGTAAGCAATAATTTCATTATGAATATTATTTAAGGGTACACAATAAATAAAACGCATTATTAAGTTAATTTCATTTATTTATTTATATCTATAAAGTCACTTCTATCTGAAACAAAATATTAATACAAATGAAGGAAAATCAATTATAGCAATATTAAATTATTAACAATTTATTACAAAAAAAATATGGGACCTGCTACACGGTTCTGGCATTTGCCATTTTTCAATACTCTGATATGACATTCCTTTTTTTTTAGCATCTTGTAATAATCACATACTTACATTAAAGGGAACAAAACATTCCTTAGAAAAATGCCTGTCGCAGATTCTCCCATTACATCGGGACATATCAGATACAATTCCGAGAATATGTTTCCACGTCTCACATCTAAAATGGTACATTTAAATTAAACACTGTTTTAATCAGCTGAAATCAAGCAAACAAGCATCATATCAGCATTAAATGTTGACAATCATAATCCGATTTTAGGTTGATTATATAACATCACAGGGGGCAGTAATTAACGTCACAACAACAACAAAAATCTACTCCATTTTAGTTCACAATTTGTTAATAAGTAAGTTTAACATCCGTAACTATCGGATTTCTATAGCCGTTTACCAAAATCTATTCTACCAACTTCACAGATCAATTGGATTTAAGTTTAATACATCTCGTCTCAAATTAACAAGAGCACATTATAATTAGTTAAAACAATCGATTCAGCTCATCACATTATATTGAATATGTTTATTCCTAATGTAATAACTGAATTAAACCCTTATAAAATAGATATCACTTCTGCAAAATCGTGCATTGTAACATATTTAAGCTATAGCCCATATTTTAAAATTAAAATCAAAACTCACTTACGTGATTTCACTTTATGTAATTCTGTAATATAAGTATTCGGTGAATATAAATGGTAATGAGGATGAAATGACTAATTGTAAATACTTTGAAACAATTACAATTTCGGATTTCGTGGTAAACAGAACAATTTCTTCACCTTATCTTCTGCAGAACCACAAATCATGCAATATTTCACTCCCTTTCGACTTATATTGCAAATTTAGTTTCAAAAATATCCAGAAAAAACGGTGTAACCTGCAAACAGAGCAAAAGATTAATTACAAATGGCGTGTGACGTGTAGAACATAAAATTGGAGGTAAACAGACAGATGTAGAGACATCTAGTGAATTTTTGTTAGAGCATTTTTGTTAAAGCATTTTCACAGTTTCCTATTATAATTTTCTAGTGGCGCCGCCGGCGGCGCCGTGTTCCTTGGGTGAACCATCGGTGAAATAGAGCTATAGGCATTTTACTGTTGTTAGACAAGGAAGAAATTTTGGTTTCGCAATTCCCTATATTGTTGACACCCCGTGGTTCAGTTCTATTTGAGCTACCGAGGTGATAACTTGGACAAGCGATATCCTAGCGAACTGCTCGAGCCGTCAACTTGCTTTGTGACTTTGTGTGCATCTTGAGTGGTTACTAACTATAGTTTGTTATTAAGTTTATTGTTTCGTTCAATCAACGAGTAAACAAAAATAATGTCTGGTGGAATGAAACGAAAAGTAGATACAGAGGGTCGCCATTTTCAAGAAAAATGGACTGAAGAATTCTTTTTTATCTTGCACAATGGTAAGCCTATTTGTTTGCTGTGTAATGAATCCATTTCAGTAATAAAATAATTCAATATAAAGAGGCATTACTTAACTAAGCATGCTAAGCTGCACTCACTGACAGGACAATTAAGAACAGACAAAATCCAGAAGCTTACCGCAAATTTGGAAAAACAGCAACAAATGTTTCATAAACAAAGAACACATCTTGATAATGTTGTGAAAGCTAGTTTTATAGTTAGCTCAAAATTGGCAAAGGCATTAAAACCATTTGCCGAAGGAGAATTTATCAAGGAGTGTATGTTAGAAGTTTGCGGTATTATGTGTCCTGAAAAGAAAAAAGAATTTGAAAAAATTAGTTTGTCAAGACGAACTGTTGTTCGACGTATAGAAATGATGGCTAATGATATAAAAACAACATTGACTGACCGTATGGCTGGTTTTGCATCATTTTCCATAGCATTAGACGAGAGCACCGATTTGTCTAACACAGCTCAACTGGCTATATTTATTCGAGGTGTTGATAAGGAGTTCACTATTACTGAGGAATTGCTTGCTTTACAGCCGCTAAAAAGAACCACTACAGGAGAGGATATTTTTATTGAAGTTCAAAAGGTATTCACAAGTTTTGGCTTGCCGTGGTCAAAATTAATTGGAGTATGCACTGATGGTGCACCTTCTATGGTCGGCTTACGTAAAGGTTTCATCGGAATTTTGAATGAAAAAGCAACAGAATTAAATGTGCAAAAAGATGATTTGATAGTCCTTCATTGCATTATCCACCAACAGAACTTGTGTTCTAAGTCCATTCGACTCCAGAATGTTATGAATGTGGTAGTAAAAACCATGAACTTTATTCGATCCCGAGGGCTTAACCATCGTCAGCTCAAGGCGTTTTTGGATAAAATATCAGCTGAATATAACGACGTAACATATTATTGTGAAGTCAGATGGCTGAGCAAAGGAAACATGTTGAAACGGTTTTACGAGCTTAGAAATGAGATAGCAGACTTTATGAAAATAAAAGATAAACCACTATCTGAATTAAGTGACCCAAAATGGATATGTGACTTAGCATTTCTGGTCGATCTTACAGGCTATTTGAATGATTTAAATTTGAAACTTCAAAAACAAGGACAGTTAGTAAATGATTTGTACAGCCATTTAAAAGCGTTTCAGATCAAACTACGCTTGTGGGAGTCACAGATGCTGTCTGGTAACTGTTACTATTTCAACACGCTCTCTGCGTATGAAAATATTGCTTATGCTCAATATGCTGAAGAACTCAAGTTACTGTCGGAACAATTTTCGAACAGATTTTGCGACTTCAAAAACATGGAAGACTGTTTCAGTTTATTTGCTACTCCTACAACATATATTGTACAAAATGCTCCAATACACTTACAAATGGAGTTGATCGAGATTCAAGAAAACTCACTCCTAAAATCAAAATTTGAAGACGTAGAGTTGTGCGATTTCTACAAAAAAATACCTAGAAGAAGACAATTTTCCGCAGCTTAGAAAATTCGCAAGAAGATTGATTTGTGCGTTTGGCAGTACTTATAAATGCGAACAGTTCTTTTCATTGATGAAAGTTAATAAATCAACACATCGTACAAGACTGACTGACGATAATTTGGAAAATTCTTTACGTCTTTGTGTCAGTGGAATTAATCCAAATATCGATGGATTAGTTTCCCAAATTCAAGCTCAAGTGTCTCATTGATTTCGGTGTATTTAACTTTCGTAGTTTGTAACAATTGCAAATTTAACGATTTAATTATAATGTACCATTTTTTTAAATTTTATTTTGTTATTTTAATAAATTGTACTATAATAACATTGCTGTATTATTTCATGTCTAATATCTATCGCAAACAATATTATCACTACTTTAAAATGCACTAAGTACTTTTAAACGCGGCCCGCGAACGTATTTGCACGCTAAAGTTTGGCCCTCAACATGTCAAAGGTTGCTCATACCTGCCATAGACGATTGCCGAACGAGTGTCTTTCACTCTCAGGTTAAGCATGAAGTAACATTTCGAGCAGCGACCAAATCCAAATTTTCAGGTTTTTCTAAACTCGAAATTTTACTCCTTGCGCCCGGCTCGTAAAACGCTGATTTATTCCGAAGTTCAAAAACACACACAAACTTCAATCAATAAGTTATTCCATGATTTTGTAAAAAAAACAACCTTTATTGGAATAAAGGAATTCTACATACAAAATCAAACTATTTATATTCTAATGGTTCTTTCGTTTTATCTCCCTCTGCCAACCCAGTCTCGCTACAATCCTTAGACTAGCTCCATCCTCCCTCATCCATTCGGTTACCCTCCTGTTTCCCCCAACCACTCCTCACATACTCCTTCACACTCCTGCACCAGATGGCTCTATGTATCCATTCTACTTGCGCACAGCATACATCTACCATACCTTTCTCCCATTCAAACCTTCCTTCCTTCCTCTCTCCTCTTAACCGCATCTAGCTCATGACAGGGTTATCTTATCCTTCTTTGACAAGTGACTACTAGTCCCTGACATGCTCCCACGCACTTGCCACCTTTCATACATCGGATTGTATAAGCTCCTCCCGATACACCCTTGGCTCTCTTGCATCTCTACTTCCTTCCACTTCTCTTTCATCTATGCCGCCACATTTACTCCATTCTCTAACCACTCATACACAATATTCTCTTTCCTGCCCTTTCATACATTTTTCTGCGCTCCATCCTCCACTTACTCATCCGTATTCCCCTGCACGTTCTCCACACCTCTTTTACCAATCTTTCACTTTCCAATTCACACAACTTCATCTCATATCTCACAACTCTTTCTATTGCTCCACCATGCACACTCATTCTATCTGTTTCCTAAAGCAGAATGTACCCAGGGGTTAATCTGTCCACCCCCAAAATCTGCTTAAGGAACCAAAACTGCTCTTTCTCAATACATTCATACTCCCTTATCTCCCATGTTTCCAGCCCATACAACAAAATAGGCTTCACACACGCATCCCACAATTGAAAGTTGCCCGCAAACCATTTTCCCCACTTTGTCCTCACCATCCCCATAGTTTCCCTGCTTTCCCTTGAACCCATTTGGCGTGCTCCCCGTATCCACCCGTACCTTTAAATATGAAGCGTAAGTATTTAAATTCCTTCACCTTTTCAATCACCTCCCCCTTCCATTTCAATTTACCCACGCTTCCTTCCCTTCCTTTATTCCCAAATCTCATCCACTTTGTTTCCTTGCATTTACTCGCAGACCTCTCTTGTTCTTATATCTCTTTACTCCCTGCCTCACCTCCTTCATCTCTCCCTAGTCCCTCGCCAAAATCACCATATCATCAGGATAACATCCATAACTTCCTTTTTCCAATCCCTACCCCGCCTGCTTGCCCTTTTCTCAAAACCTCTTCCAATTCGCTAAAATATAGATTAAACAACAACGGGCTTAGCGGGCATCTTTGTCTTACTGCCATCCAAATTCTAAATCTTTCAGATACATTTTCTCCCACTTTCGCGTGTACACCCTTCTAATCCACTTCACCGTTACTTCGCTTACTCCTCTCCATCTCAGACATTCCACTAACCTTTCTCTCGGTACAGTATCGTACGCTGCTTTCAAATCCAGAAAAATAGCGTACATACTCCCTCTCTCTTCCAACACTCTCTCCGCGATCCTTGCCAGCGTAAAGATTTGGTCTTTTGTTCCCCTTTTTCTATTTCCTCCTCCGTAAACTATTCAACCTCCCCTACTACCTCTTGTTCTACCCCACCAGGCTCTCCAGTCATTTTACTACATTTCTGTGTCTATTCTTGTAAAGACACTCCTATGTGCTTCTTTTTAAAAATACTCCATATCTCCTTTTCATTTCTACATAATATCATTTCATCGGTCGTCTTTCCAAGGCCTGCATCTTCTTTTTTTCGCATAGTTTGGCGTACCTAGCTCTCGCTGCAACCACCCCCTTCTCTTCTCCCCTACCCAAGCTCCACTCCTTCACTGCTTTCCCCCCTTTCCCCACGACACTCCTCATCCCACCATGGGCATCTCCTTCCATCCCCCCTTTTTACTTTTCTTCCGCATCCCGCGATGATCTTTTCCATCTCTTCCATCGTTTTCACTTGATTCAAGTCAATCTTCTTTAAGCGCTTTCCCATATTCTTAATAACCCTCGCACTATTCTCTATCTTCCACACTTCCTGTTCTTGTTTATTTTCATCACTTTTGCCCATCCGTATTTCTACTAATATTGGCAAATGGTCAGACCCCAGGACTTCCTTCATCTCCATTCTTCTAACTTCTCCCCTTTATTACGACATAATAAATGGCTGATAATCCTTGTTGTCTCACATATGTTTTCTTTACTTCCCAATCACCTTCAGTGCATCCGTTTAACATCTCCTATCCCTCTTCTATTAACCAATCCCCCATCCTCCTACCATCCCTGTTTATCAATTTATCCAGAGACGTCCTTATTATTAATTTACCCTGCCCACTTACTCCTCCCCCTATCTCCCCCATTCTGGCATTTAAATCTCTCCCCACAACACTTCTCCCTCCTTCGTTGCCTTTCTCATCTAACGCTTTTCATGCATCAGCCCATTTTTTATTAATGTACACTACTCCTACTTCCAATTGACCCCCCCCCCCTTGGCATTTAACCCACGCCATACCGTCTACCTCTTCTCTAAACTCCACCTCTTCAGTTTTCAGGGACCACTTCGGTCCCACTATCATACCACACTTCGCCCTACCTTTCGTTGCCTCTTTCGTTGCAGATTGCGCCGACTACCTAAATTCTCTTAGAAGTGAATTTCACCTTTTCCCACTCCTCGTTCATCATCCATATTTCTACTAATCCCACTACCTCTCTTCCTGCCACCCATTTCTCAGAGTCTTTTTGCCATCTCTCGCGCCTACACTTTGACTTTATCCCGGCCACGTTCCGAAACCGAACCCTTAAGATCCCCTCCTTAATTTTAACTATTTTCCTTCTGTTACTGTTTCTTTTTGTTATACAAAAATCCATTTTATTATTTTTGTAAAAATTATAAGTTTTTACGAATCTTTTATTGACTTTTGCAAAAAATAAATTAAGTGAGCGTACTCTTGTAAATTCTCGACGTTTTTCAATTTTCACCAAAAACGCTACAACTCAAAAAATATTTGAGCGACTGAAAAGTATAATACATGTATTTTTGGTATTTTGACAAGATCTACAAGATCGGCGTGATACAGGGTGATCCATAAAGTATCAAAAGGAAAATGTTAATTGTTTTTTTCTAAATCAAGAGGACGAGTGTTTATCAAATTTATAAATATTGTACAAAAGAGTGTTTTCCAGTCCCTGATTAAGCATGAAGTAAAATTTCGAGTTTAGAAAAGCCTTAATATTTGCTACTTGACCAAACCAAATTTTCAGGCTTTCCTAAACTCGAAATTTTACTTCCCAAAATATACTGCTTATCAAGTCTTTCAAAATTAAATGGCGTCTAGCAATTTTCTTTGGAATATGATATTTTTTACATTTTAACCTTTTCTTCTCCGAAATATAAATAGAATTAAATAGAAAAGCAGTTCATTCTCGGTGTCAAGATAAACTAGAAATCTTAAAACGCTGATTCAATCTTGAAAATAATGTATGACAGGGACAGTGACGCATTAACGTAAGCTGCTATGTAGGCAAGATGCATGACTGCAAATTCAATATTTATAAATTAATGCATTTTTAATCAAACACTAATTTTTCTAATAAAGATTAATTTGAGACACTTAAAATGACAGTAACAAAAATAATTGTTGTTTTTCAAAGGTTGCTATAGGGCCTCTCCAAAATATCTAAACCAGCAAATTTTAAAGAGACACCCTCTATAAGCGCGGGAGTATATTGGAAGAAAAGAAACCACAATTTATGGTGTGTTGATGTTACAATTTATGACTTTATCTGTTAGAATAGCAGGTAGTTTCCCTTTTTTCCCTTTTTAAAGTGTTTTAAACGGTCGTTCATGTTCATTTGATGACTCCAACAATTTAACTCATTAATCAATATGTTATGCAATGGTATTATTTGGTTACGTTTTAATCAAATCGATTAAATAGAGCACGCTAATTTAGCAATAAAAAAAATGCAAAATAAGGTTATGATCTGGGCTTAAAACGTGCTTAAAACATGTTTAAAACACGTTTTAAACGTGTTTAAAATAGAATATACAGGGCATTTTTCTTTTGTGTACATATCCCGATAATTACAACTGAGCATGAAGTAAAATTTCGAGTTTAAAAAAGCCTAAGAATTTGGATTGGCCGCGTAGCGAAGCGGAGCGGCCAATCCAAATTAGGCTTTTCTAAACTCGAAATTTTAGTTCATGCGCCACGCTTAAAAACACTGATTTACAGTGAAGTTAAAAAAACACACACTTACAACAACGGTTGTAGGCAACCTAATATACGTTAGAGTTATTGGGTTGCCTATAATCACTGATTTAAATAGTTTCGTCAGCGCAGAATTTGACTTACGTTTTATCCACATTTACATATTAGATTGCTAAAGCCGTATATTTTAAACTTTACGATATTTCAGTGTTTTATACGCGTGGCGCATGAAGTAAAATTTCGAGTTTCAGGCTTTTCTAAACTCGAAATTTTACTTCATGCTTAGTCTGGGAGTGGAAAACCCTCGTTTAAAGATTCAAATTGAATTCTTGAACAAAACACAACGTACGTCGAAAAATTTACAGTGTATGCTTATGTATACCTGAAAGAAAAAATCCCTGTATTTAAAAACCACATTTATTCACACACAGTTTTATTGTAATAAAATGTTATGTTTGATAATGTAATTTGCAATATCTTAAACAATTTAGCTAAAATTAAAAACAAACCAAAAATTTTAATGAATTACTATAAAATATAATTCAGCAAATATTTATTTTTAGCAGCTAAGATAATAAAAAAACGGTTTTAAACAAATACAACGTTTAAAACATGTTTTAAACAAATTTAAGATTTAAAACATGTTTAAAACGAAACCGACGGCTGTTTTTAAACATCTTTAAAACACTGTTTTAAAACAAAGTGTTTTAAACATAACAACCCTGGTTATGACTGATCATCTAACGAGTGTTTCCAATCCCAGATTAAGCATGAAGTAAAATGTTGAGTTTAGAAAAGCCTGAACATTTGGCTCGGGCGTAGCGCAGCAGAGCGACTGAGACAAATTAGGCTTTTCTAAACTCGAAATTTTGCTTCATGCGCGACGCGTATAAAATGCTGATTTAATGTGAAATGGTCTATAACCAACCAATTAGCAAGTGAAATACGTTTGGTAGGACAATCATCAATTCTTTATATGACGGAAAAAGTACTATAATGAACATATACAGTATTTTTGTATTAACGACGTGAACACCATCTACTGTCAATAGCACTACTCAAAAATTGGCAGCAGATGGTGTTCACATCGTCAATTTATATGTAAATTACGCATGACTACTAAAATGGTTATAGATGTTTAGTTTTCTTCTGGATTTTAAAATACACAATCAATTGACATTTAAAATAGTCATTTTGTGAGTACAATAGACAAGACTATTGGCAGTAGATGGCGTTCACGTCATCAACCTAAATATAAATTACATATGACTTAAAATTGTCAATTTATAGTGCAATTTGAAATCCAGAAGAAAACTAACTATCTTTATTCATTTTAATAGTCTCATATGTAATGTACATTTAAAATAACGACGTGAACTATTTGTGAAAAGGAAAAGCGATAGAAAAAATCTGAAATCTAAAATCAAATGACAACAAAACAATATTTGCCAACCATTAGTTTAATTATTGACAAATGCAGCTTTGTTATTTGCTTCCAAAGGCTACTTGTTTAAGTCGTGACAATTGTGAATTTTTCATAATACTTTCTTTTAAGTTTGCTTTTAATTTTTTAACGAAAGAAGATAGCAAATTTTTGTCTCTACAAAGTTTATTCAGAAAAATTAGCTCTTTTCAAATATCTAAAAATATAGGTATGTATCTGGGAAAAAAAAAATCGATGACGTCATTACTTCAGTTTCAAAATTTAGAAAAATATGCAATTTTGGATTAAATTGGACCTTACTCAATCTCATTTATGAACCTTTTTTCATGTTTTTTCTACCGTTTTTCCTTTTCTAATAATAGAGCAGAGACATCAAGTTTCGCTCACCCTGTACATTTTATATGTAAAATGTTAATCTTTTGTTTTTTGTAAAAAGTGCCTTAGAAACAGTCGAGTAACCCCTGAAGACGGGCATCCAACGATATATATTTTACCAATTGTGATGTATTTTAAACTAACGAGTGTCTTCCACTCCCAGACTAAGCATGAAGTAAAATTTCGAGTTTAGAAAAGCCCCGTGAAAATTTGTCTCGGGTCGCGCAGCGACCCGAGACAAATTTTCACGGGGCTTTTCTAAACTCGAAATTTTACTTCATGCGCCACGCGTATAAAACACTGATTTAAAGTGAAGTTAAAAACGCACTGAAAATCAACCCAACTTCGATATTTTTCAAAATTGGATGTGTTCTTTTCTATCCATGCTGTAAACCTTCAGATATTCGTTATTTTCTTCTAAAAAAAATCGATTCCATGTAGTCCTTCGGTCTCCGAAGACCATGATTGGTCCTTCGAGCTGTAGCCTTTGTAAAATGGTAATAAACTTAGTCATCTAGAGTGATCCTTCAATTTGAAACTTCTAAGAACGAGTGTTGTCCACTCCCAGTCTAAGCATGAAGTAAAATTTCGAGTTTAGAAAAGCCCCGCGTAGAAAATTTGTCGAGGGTCGCGCAGCGACCCGAGACAAATTTTCACGGGGCTTTTCTAAACTCGAAATTTTACTTCATGCGCCACGCGTATAAACAACTGATTTATAGTAAAGTTAAGAATATATAACGCTTAGATGTGACGATGATCAATATTTACCAAGATGTAAACGTCAGATACGTTTTAAAAGAATGTATTGACCTAAAATTGTACACGTAGACATAATTCTCGACTTTATTTTACAAATGTTGTATTAATTATAATTACATTTTAAATAATTTCATAAATATCAAATAAATCTTCCTATCAAAACCACCCAAAACCGGACGTAAGATAACGCCACGCGCCGGCTGAAAACAGATGGACTTCTTACTACCTGCTAATATCGGGTTGTCATTGACACCCAAAAAAAGCGGTTGGTGTTCATAATGGATTACCCCTTGAGTGCTCGGTCTCTTTCCCTTTACCCTCCAACATTTTAGGAAAGAGATAGAAATCGGAAGATTTTAGAGTTTTTGGTCTAGTCGCGTTGCTATGATTCGACTTTTACCCTCCCGGTAACTACTCTTTCCTGTTGTAATTGAGATTTTTTCAAGATTTCTAGTTTATCCTGACAACGCAAAATTTTTGGACAGTGAAAATTATTAATAAAAAATGTTTATTTCAGCGTTATCTAGCATTTTTGAAAATTAGGAATAGTTATTCTGTGACACGCTGCACATAGGTCGATTTGGCTGATTTAGGCGGCCAAAATTATTTTACTGTCTATTAAGGTTTAATAGTATATTTTAAATAAAAATACATAGTTCTTTATCATTGACAAGACATTATAATAAAAAAAGTAAATAATATTTAAAAAATAAAGTATTAATTATCCTCATTTGGCTGGGCTGGTATTAAAAGATCAATTGTCTCTGGAGAAAATGACTTAACTGATGTTTTTTTAGGCTTTTTCATACTACTCATTGACGGGTCTGAGCTTAATAGTAATCTACTATATATATCTTCATTGCATACTTCTCTAGAAAATTTTCTAGCATAATTCTGGCGGTAAGACCGAAAATGTTTATTTCGGGCTTCAGCTGCCTCTTCTGAGAGCTGCCCTATCGGCAGGAGCGCATTTTCTATGATTGCCCCACCATGGATCAGGACTTTATGCATGGTTGGAGTCATAGGATGCCACCCATATAATTCAACATATAGCTTTGCCGTCTCTAAAGCGTATTGATCATACTTTTTAACATTTATGTCATATCCACTTGATATAGCTTCCAAAATTATTTTTAGCCTGTAAATTAGTTCAAAGCTGATTCCAGTGATGTCAGCAGCCAATTCTGGATTTGCAAAAAATCGTCTACTAGTGTTTCCATCATTGCTGTTACCAAAATTAGATTTTGGCATATCCACCAAGAGGCCCGTTTCGAGGCGAAACCTTTCTTGAATTTCTCGTTTTCTGTTTTCTTCGATATCTTTTTCTTCTTTTGTCTTAATTTTGCGATATTTTGTTATAGTTAATTTATAAGGCCAAATGAAGGATACTTTCAAATATCCGGATTCGTGCATGTAGCACGGAAATCCCAAACTCTAAAGTTTGTAAGCTGACATCATTTTTTGTTGACAAATCATTAACATTTTTGGAGGTAGCACCACATATATAACACTTGCTCGTTGATGTTGTGTTGGTTGCTGCATTGCACACTTTACCGTCAACCATGGTCATTTTCAAAATGTGCTTAAAATTGAAATGTTTACCCTTTAGGTCCACTTCTGTGATAGCAAGTGACTTTACACTGTCTTCAACGTAACTTATTTCTTCTTTGATGACATCTTTAGATTCTTTTACGAATATAAACCTTATTGGACGACAATATCGAGGAGAAGACGGTGTAGGGTTTTGCCAAACAACTTTTTTCTTTTCTTCTCCACACACAATTTTTAAGGGTACAAAGGAACTTATAAATATATTTGCATCTGATTCCACATCGTTGCTAAACATCTGCTTAAACTGTGCTTGCTGTGAACCGTCACAGCCCCATTTGCAAATTATGTGCAGAGTATTCCTTTCAGTCTCGTTAAGTGTTTCTAAGACTTCTTGCAGGTAAAGAGATAAGCGCCTAACGGTTAGATCCATTAGGCATTGTAAATCACTTTCAACACTGGTAGCAGTTACACGTATTGTTTCCTTGGGAGGATAACATTCCTGTTTCGCTTTTAATATTAGATCGTAGCACGGGTAAAAACTTTTATTTGTTGCTCTTATTATTTCATATTGACGCTTTGTCAAATCTGCTTCTACAAACATTAAAAGCGCTTGCTGAGGGGTCAGGGCAGCAGCATCTTCCTTTGTTTCGGAAATCCTTACTTTATATATACTTGCACTTGCTGGAGAATTTATGATGTCCTTAAGGATATGTGACGCATTTCTTTGCCCACGTTTCTGTAGTATCACTTGGGCCCATGAATTATTGCATCTTCTTCCACGATAGAACGAATTTCTTCCGTCTTCCTCCTTTTACTTCTCTCACTCGATTCACTAAATGATTTGCAGGGCCGACCTGGGCGAGTTTGCGTCAATATGGGTATTTCAAATGTCCCCTCTAACCAAGAATCGTTGTTTTTCAAAAACGTCTCTTTCATGTTATGCGCTTTATGCCATCTTTGGTTTATGTTGGTTTTAAAATAGGAGAATTTATGCTTCAAAAGTTGTTTACTCTCTTCTGTGTCACCATAACTCGAGAGAAGATCATTTTCTAAGAATTCGAGTTTTTCGTTAATCGATGGCAGATTTTGATCATCTAACTTCTCAAATAGATGTTTGAAAATAGTGACTCGTACTATTTTCAAACCCGATGTGCCGGACGACCCTAAAGAAAATAAAAATCAACATATAAGAAAAAAACACATTTTTTTTTTAATTGCAAATATTTTTTAAAGTGAATTATTTTGAAAAACTGTGCAAACCGGTGGCCAAATTTTAAAATGGTAGTAGCTATAACTCCAAATTAATTAATCATAAAAAACTTGAGGCCGGGACGGACAGGGATACACAACAAAAAGACGATTCAAAACTAAAATTACTCCAAAAAATACAACCGTAAACAAACTATTTTTAAGGGCCTAGAAATATGTTATATCGAAATAAGTTTTAAAAAAATGTATAGTTATCAGAAAGGGGCTTACCTGAATTGCTAGAATCCATTAATATTTTCTTGAAAAACTGATTTTAACATACAAATATTCACTTTGTAAACTTTCTTTAAACTGAGAGCACCGAGATTACTTGCGTACACCACGAACGATGACCAAATGGCAATTACCTGTAGCCGCTCTCCCGTGCAATACAAGGGGATGAAAGGGGTTGGGTATTGTACCTGGAAGTGTCTGCTAAGGCTGCTAATGACTTGTTTTGTTACCTGGTATACTTAAGGAAATTCAATTATGGCCGCCTAAATCAAACAAATCGACGTTTGTGCGCTGTATATCGAACATCGCTAACATGTATACTTGAAAGAAACATTTCCTGTATGTTAATGTCTGCAGCTCCACAAATAAAAATTCTGATGAGCCGCCACTGAAAACTAACCAAAGAATCTATAATTTCTATTGAATATAATTCAATTTTTATTAAAGCGTGATAGATTCAGGTCTTAAAAATCGTTAATTAGTCATGAGATGAAGAAACGAACAAAATCTGTATTGAATAGAAAAGAATCCGTTTAAGCATTTTCCCAATCGCAACTTGAACTGAAGAACTAATGAGAAAAAATCCATTCAAGTCAATTCGAATGACGAAATGAAATGTTTGCGTGTGTGTTGTAATATTTGCGCGTGTGTAAACGGCGCCAAGAATACTTTCGCAACATATTCCGGTTGCTCTGTATGGTCAACGTTTCCTACTTCTTTTTCACTCATCTTAATTTTATTCATGCGTGTATGAATTCAGATGAGACGAAGATAAAAAAAGTGAAAAAAATAAAGAAAAAATTGGCTATAAAAGGCGATGTGGGTGGGAAGTTAAATAATTCATGGGTTGATTTTTCAGGATCTAACCTCAAGTTCGAAGCAAGTTATAACAAGTTGGTAAAAAACAAGCTACCTAAAATATCTGCAATCAGTAATGTAATTATTTTGATATTTTAATTTATTTTTATATTCTTCATTTTAATAATATTGTGATTATAATTTGTCCTTATTCTAAAAATAAATATATTATTATATGTGTATGTATTTGGTAATTATTTATGTATTCATTTTTACATTTTTTTGCAAGAAATAAGCGAAGACCAATTTTTCTATCTTTCTTTCGCCTCGGATTCACGTGCGTGTTCGGAGATGCACTCGAGACGAGAACGTAATCTGAGATACGATTACGCACCGCTATTAGGCTAGTGTTGCTTGATTTATGGTATTTCTATGTCAAGAAACATCTATTACGGGTTTTCGAGATGAGTGTGTTACAATATTATAAGAATTATAATATCAGTTTAAAACAGATTATTTTTTAAATATATAATTGCTCATTTCTAGCTGACAATTCAATTGAGCGCACAAATCGGATATTGTTATTGTTTAATCATTTCTTCCGAATATTTAAATATAATTACTTATAATTAGCGCTCGGATTTTTAAGCAAACCTTATGCTGAAAATTAAAAGCATCAACAAACATAATTAAAATGTGTACGAGTTATAGAAAGTTGAATCATTTGACACAATTTTTTTGTTGCTTTTTTTTTGTCTTTTTTCGGTTTTATGCTTATTTTTAGTGATGGGCAAGAGAGGGCCTCTCCATTGACATTACATCATAGCCAACTTTTGTTTTTCTTATGGGCGCCATTTTGGATTTTCCTATTTTTTTCTGAATTCAATGATGTATCACACTTATAGTTTTTAGTGCAATTTAAAGTCAATTTAAAGTTAAAGAAAACTAACCAACTTAATCTATTTTAATAGTTTCATATGTAATTTACATTTTAATTAAAGACGTGAACACCATCTACTGTCAATAGCAGTAACAATACTACTCAAAAATTAGCAACAGATGGCGTTCACATCGTCAATTCATATGTAAATTACACATGACTACTAAAATGGCTACTTCTGGATTTTAAAATGCAAAATTATTTGACATTTATAATAGTCATTCTGTGAGTACAATAGACAAGACTATTGACAGTAGATGGCGTTCACGTCGTCAACCTAAATGTAAATTACATATGACTATTAAAATTGTCAATTTATAGTGCAATTTGAAAACGAGAAAAAACTAACCATCTTTATTCATTTTAATAGTCTCATATGTAATTTACATTTAAATTAACGACGTGAACGCCATCTACTGTCAATAGCTGTAACGATACTACTCACAAATTAGCAGCAGATGGCGTTCACATCGTCAATTTATATGAAAATTACATATGACTACTAAAATTGTTATAGAAGTTCAGTTTTCTTCTGTATTTCAAAATGCACAATCAGTTGACATTTATAATAGTCATTCTGTGAGTACCATCGACAATGCTATTTTTTTCTGAATTCAATGATGTATCACACATATAGTTTATTGTACAGGATGAGCGAAACTCAATGTCTCAGCTCTATTATATGAAAAGGAAAAACGATAGAAAAAATCTGAAATCTAAAATCAAATGACAACAAAACAATATTTGTCAACCATTAGTTTAATTATTGACAGATGCGGCTTTGTTATTTGATTCCAAAGGCTACTTGTTTAGGTCGCGACCATTGTGAATTTTTGATAATACTTTCTTTTAAGTTCGCTTTTAATTTTTTAACGAAAAAAGATAGCAAATTTTTTTGTTTACAAAGTTTATTCAGAAAAATTAGCTCTTTTGAAATATCCAAAAATATAGGTATGTTTCTGGGGAAATAATTTTCGATGATGTCATTACTTCAGTTTCAAAATTTAGAAAAATATGCAATTTTGGATTCAAATGGACCTTACTCAATCCCATTTATGAACCTCTTTTCAGGTTTTTTCTATCGTTTTTCCTTTTCTTATACAGGGTGGGGCAGAAAAACCTATTCGATTTCAAAACGTTATAAAATTAAAACCACTCAACATGACAAAAAAAAATTTTTATTAACATATCGCAAATTTTATGCCATTTTTAAATTTAAGTTTTGAAAAGCACCTCACTCAAATGTCGTCCTTGGGAGCGGATACACTGATTTAGGCGCTCGCGGTAGGTTTCCATGACTTTCACCGTCATTTCCACAGGAATTTCTTCAATTGCCCGAGCAATTTCCCTTCGTAAAGCAAGAAGGGTCCTTGGTCGATGCTGGAATACCTTCGATTTGAGGTAACCCCAAAGGAAGAAGTCACATCGAGTGAGATCCGGTGAGCGCGGCAGCCAGCCAATATCACCTCTCAGAGAAATGAGGCGTCCGGGAAACATTTCCCTGAGAATGTCCGTTGATCGTCGCGATGTGTGGGCAGTTGCACCATCCTGTTGAAACCACACATTTTCCACGCCATTTTCTTCCATTTTGGGTTGAAGAAAATTTTCCAGCATGAAACAATAGCGCTCGCTGTTGACCGTTACGGTTTGCCCATTTTCTTCAAAAAAGTAAGGCCCCCAGAAGCCTAGGCGGGAAAGAGCACACCACACAGTCACTTTTGGGCTATGGAGGGGTTTCTGATGGATTTCCCGAGGATTTTCGTCACTCCAATATCGAAAATTCTGCCTGTTTACGGCGCCACAAAGGTGAAAATGGGCTTCGTCCGTGAAGAGCACAACATCGTCTATTGGGAGTTCTCGGAGATCGCGACACAGGTTCATACGGGTTTTAAAATCCCTTTCAATTAATTCCTGTGCAACAACCATTTTGTAGGGATGCATTTTGAGGTCCCGGTGCAAAATTCGCCGAATACTGCGGTTGGAAATCGCCAAAGCGAGCGAATGTTTTCGTGCCGAACGACGCGGGGAACGTTCAATCGCGGCTCTCACATTGGCCACGTTTTCAGGTCCTGTTGCTGTCCTGGGACGTCCAGGCGACTTCTTTTTCAATGCTGAACCCGTCTGTCGAAAATTTGACACCCACACTTTAATCGTAGAGTGATGTGGAACAGGATCATGACGCCCGAGTCCGAAATTAATTCGAAAAGCACGTTGTAACAAAAGCACGATGTTCACCAGACCAAGGCATGTTGACTAATGACAAATGGCATAAAACCGGCTTTCTAACGGTTTTTACCCCACTACTCTACCTGTTCCCTCTTCTGAGAAAAAGGGATTTGAAATCGGATAGCTTTTTCTGCCCCTCCCTGTAATAGAGCTGAGACATCAAGTTTCGCTCACCCTGTACATTTTATATGTAAAATTTTATTCTTTTGTTTTTTGTAAAGAGTGCCTTAGTTGAGTAACTCACTTATTTGACAAGTCCTAAGACCTATAATTTGCTTACATATCACCCCTGAAGACGGGCATCCAACGATATATATTTTACCAATTGTGGTGTATTTTAAACTAACGAGTGTCTTTCACTCCCAGACTAAGCATGAAGTAAAATTTCGAGTTTAGAAAAGCCCCGCGTAGAAAATTTGTCGAGGGTCGCGCAGCGACACGAGACACATTTTCACGGGGCTTTTCTAAACTCGAAATTTTACTTCATGCGCCACGCGTATAAAACACTGATTTAAAGTGAAGTTAAAAACGCACTGAAAACCAACCCAACTTCGATATTTTTCAAAATTGGA
Organism: Philonthus cognatus; assembly: GCA_932526585.2. Classification (NCBI taxonomy): domain Eukaryota; kingdom Metazoa; phylum Arthropoda; class Insecta; order Coleoptera; family Staphylinidae; genus Philonthus; species Philonthus cognatus. The sequence continues at coordinate 61,382,595 of OW052243.1, read as the reverse complement.
TGTTTTTTTTTCTATCCATGGTGTAAACCTTCAGATATTCGTTATTTTCTTGTAAAAAAACTTCAATTCCATGTAGTCCTTCGGTCTCCGAAGACCATGATTGGTCCTTCGAGCTGTAGCCTTTGGAAAATGGTAATAAACTTAGTAATCTAGAGTGATCCTACAATTTGAAACTTTTAAGAACGAGTGTTGTCCACTCCCAGACTAAGTATGGAGTAAAATTTCGAGTTTAGAAAAGCCCCGTGTAGAAAATTTGTCGAGGGCCGCGCAGCGACCCGAGACAAATTTTCAAGGGGCTTTTCTAAACTCGAAATTTTACTTCATGCGCCACGCGTATAAAACACTGATTTAAAGTGAAGTTAAAAACGTACTGAAAACCAACCCAACTTCGATATTTTTCAAAATTGGATGTTTTCTTTTCTATCCATGCTGTAAACCTTCAGATATTCGTTATTTTCTTGTAAAAAAACTCCAATTCCACGTAGTCCTTCGGTCTCTGAAGACCATGATTGGTCCTTCGAGCTGTAGCCTTTGGAAAATGGTAATAAACTTAGTAATCTAGAGTGATCCTTCAATTTGAAACTTCTAAGAACGAGTGTTGTCCACTCCCAGACTAAGCATGAAGTAAAATTTCGAGTTTAGAAAAGCCCCGTGTAGAAAATTTGTCGAGGGTCGCGCAGCGACCCGAGACAAATTTTCAAGGGGCTTTTCTAAACTCGAAATTTTACTTCATGCGCCACGCGTATAAAACACTGATTTAAAGTGAAGTTAAAAACGTACTGAAAACCAACCCAACTTCGATATTTTTCAAAATTGGATGTTTTCTTTTCTATCCATGCTGTAAACCTTCAGATATTCGTTATTTTCTTGTAAAAAAACTTCGATTCCATGTAGTCCTTCGGTCTCCGAAGACCATGATTGGTCCTTCGAGGCTGCAGTTTGTAAAATGGTAATAAACTTAGTAATCTAGAGTGATCATTCAATTTGAAACTTCTAAGAACGAGTGTTGTCCACTCCCAGACTAAGCATGAAGTAAAATTTCGAGTTTAGAAAAGCCCCGCGTAGAAAATTTGTCGAAGGTCGCGCAGCGACCCGAGACAAATTTTCACAAGGCTTTTCTAAACTCGAAATTTTACTTCATGCGCCACGCGTATAAACCACTGATTTACAGTAAAGTTAAAAATATATAACGCTTAGATGTGATGATGATCAATATTTACCAAGATGTAAACGTCAGATACGTTTTAAAAAAATCTATTTACCTAAAATTGTACACGTAGACATAATTCTCGACTTTATTTTACAAATGTCGTATTAATTATAATTGCATTTTAAATAATTTCATAAATATCAAATAAATCTTCCTATCAAAACCACCACAAACCGGACAAAAGATAACGTCACGCGCCGGCTGAAAACAGATGGACTTCTTATTACCTGCTAATATCAGGTTGACATTGACACCTAAAAAATGCGGTTGGTATTCATAATGGATTACCCCTTGAGTGCTCGGTCTCTTTCCCCTTACCCTCCAACATTTTGGGAAAAAGATAGAAATCGGAAGATTTTAGACATTTTGGTCTATTCGCGGCAAGAGCCGCTCGATCTTCTCGTGCCGCTCAATCTTGTTGATCGGCTCGATCTTTTTGATCGGCTCGATCTTTTTGATCGGTTCGATCTTTTTGATCGGCTCGATCTTCTTGATAGGCTCTATCGGATCGATCTTTCTGATCGGCTCGATCTTTTTGATCGGCTCGAGCTTTTCGATCAGCTCGATCTTTTCGAGCGGCTCGATCTTTTCAAGTGGCTCGATCTTTTCGAATGGATCGAGCTAGTCCATTAATCATTCAGCTCGAGCAGATTGATCAAATCGGTCGGCTCAAGACAATTGATCAAGTTGTACGGTTCGAGCTACTCTATCTGCATGCTATAGAGCCCCCCAAAAATGAAACCCCTCAAAAAACCACCCCCGTAAAACTATTTCAGAAAATCATCCCCTCAAAAAACCGCCCCCTGTAAAACCATTTCTGAAAATCACACCCCGAAAAAAACACCCCCATAAAAGTCACTTCTCGAAAAAAAAAACCCTTTTGAAAAACCACTCTTGGAAAAATATTACTGGAAAACCACCCCCAGAAACGACCACCCATAAAAAAAAAATTTGCCTATAATATCATCCCTCAGAAGAACCACCCCCAAAAATACCCCCGTTAATAACTGTCTTATGTTGTTTAAATTGCTCATTTTATTCGCCCCTACCTCCGCTACTTTACTACTTTTTTGTGATGAAACAACTAACTTTCAACTACTAATTTAAGCAATTATTAAAATATTTCGCTTACAAATAACAGATTATTTCCATCATTACTACAAACTATGTCGATGAAAATTAAAAAAGTAAATTGTTATTTATCTTAGTCAGTAACTCGGGTAAACATAATTAAATATTGATCGTTTCGATAAAATCCGGAAAATTCACTAAAGATATAAATAATTGATGAGGAAGAATCATATTTCGTATTCTACATGTATCAGTGCTCAATTGATCTTTGGAATTATTACAACATTTAATATTTCTGCCGAATTCCACAGTTTTTTTTTTCAGTATACATAATCAATTCGTTTCCGGTTCACACACGACTTATTGTTGTAAATGCTTGCATTGCAAGCGTGAATTCAATATACTCGTAGAATGTAAATATTGTATTGTGGCAGATCGGGAGAATTCTAGTCTGCAATTTATTTATTATTATTTTTCGTATTTGCAATCAAAATTAATTATAATTACACCAAAAATCATAAAATACATTTATTATATTTATTCATTTAGTTATAGTATTTATATAACAAGTAATTGTTTAGTGATGATCAAATAAGATCGACTATGCGATCCGCTCGATCCATTCAAATGCACGAGCCGCTAGATCTTTTCGATCGGCTCGATCTTTGCGAGCGGCTCGATCTTTCCGAGCGGCTCGATCTTTTTGTTCGGCTCGATCTTTTTGATCAGCGCGATATTTTCGAGCGGCTGGATCTTTTTGATCAGATCGATTTTTTGATCGATCTGCTCGATCCTTTAACTGATCGACCATTGCTTGATCGATCCTTGAGATACTCGATCTTGCCCATCACTACTTATTTTGCATTTATATGCTTATTTGGAGCTTATTTCGTCAAATTTTAGATCGTGGACAATTATTATCTATGCGAGCAAAACACGAGCTGTTAATTAATTTATCTAGTTCCATGGTTTTTAACTTTTTTGTGGCGATGGAAAGGGTTAAAGTATTAAATATTTTACGGATCCCCAAAATAAAATCGGGTCGCCGATTCATTGTAGATGTATTATACTTTGTGTCGCCTCATTTTTTTCTTAATTTTTATTTACTATTGTACTTTTCTTCTAAGACCATGGAAGCAGGAAATTTTGATATTTTTAAGTAAATTTTCAGAGATGTCAACCTTTTAGGGAAAAAAACAATATCACCATTCGATTTATTAATACGGCTTTTATAATAATTCTTTTGTCCCAACTCTCTAGGACTAGCACTTTTCTCAAAAAAAACCGTATACGGGTGCTTTGAAACACCCTGTATACATGATGTTTAGAATTAAGTGTGCACCATTGCTAACTTTGTTATTATTTTAGTTACAGAATCGGTTAAATGAGCAAAGTAGTAGGAAATTTAATGACAATGGTCAAATCAGAGAAACAGTTGAACATCTTATTTATAAGTTATTAAGAGGAAGTCGACCGCTCTCTAAACGTATAAAACTAAGCATAATGCCGTCTTAATTACATCCTTCTTACATTACTATTTTGAAACAATAGGTATACTTCAAGGAAAGTACAATCTTTAAGCCCGTCTCAATAAAATATTTTATACTTTTACCGTTATTTCATAAAATAATATCAAACATTGGTAAACTAGCGAAATCGCGTTCCTAATTTTATTTTTGTCTGCAGTATCTATAAAAAATATTGAAAAACTAAATCAGTCACATTGTAGATAATTCCTTTGCAAAGATATGTGATTTTTTCATTTATTTATTTGGTTAAATATAGTCACTAGGATGTCGCGCGTAAAACAGTTTTTCAAATTTTCTGAAACTTCATTATCGCGCGACATCCCAGTGAATTTATTGTACGATAGAAATAATTGGAAAAAATTAAAATTCTTCGAAAAGAATTCTTCTACAATGTGACTGGTTTACTTTCCCAATATTTTTTATAAATGTTGCAGAAAAAAATTATATTGAAGATGCGATTACGCTAGTTTAACAATGTTTGATATTTTTTTATAAAAGAACGGTCAAAGTGGGAAATATTTTATTAAGACAGGCATTAAGATTCCACTTTCCTTAAAGTATGCCTATTTTTTCAAAATATTTGATCCCTAAACAAGGATGTAATTAAGACGGCAGTATGCTTAGTTTTATACGTTTAGAGAGCGGTCCACTTCCTCTTAAGAAAAAAAAAAGTTTTTTGAATTAGAAATGTAAATTTTATTACCGACCAATAAAGAAGACTATTCTTAACCAAAAAGTTTTAATACATAGTTAAAAAAATATATATATAAGAAAATTATCCAGATATTTTTGTTTTGTTCAATACAACCAAGAAGCTCTAAAAACAAAAGAAAATTCTAACAAATGATCAGAACGAAATCTGTTTATTGTATTTGTCACTAAAATTTTAAGTTTAAAATACATTTTTTTCCAAAACGAAAAACTTTATTTACATAAATTATTTTTGATAAATAAATCATTTCTCAAAAAATAATCAAATACTCATGTTTCCATTTTCTTAAAAAATATATATGTTATACCCTGGTCCTTTCTAAGAGTTTTGCTGTTTTCAAAAGTATGGGCACTTTAAAAATTTTTGAGATATGATTTCTTTTATCTGAGCGCTACATTGACGTACTCTATAATGATTCGCTTTTTGCGGATTACAACAAAATCTTAATGAACTCACGCTGACATTAAATCTATAATTAGTCAATATACAGGGTGAGTTTTTTTCGATGTTCTCTATGGGGATCTCGGAAACTATAGGAGATAGAAAAACGGTTAAATGGGGAAAGAAGTGTAGTTTTATAGGACGAATAAAATGACACTTTCAAAATATTTTAAAAAGTCAAGGGTAACTAGATATTTTGAATAAAGTAAAATGTGTCAATTTTTTGAAATCAATATATCTCTATTATTATCATAGATAGAAAAAAACTGTAAAGGACAAAGTTGTAGAAAATTTTACACAGATTAATAACAAAAAATCAAAAAAAAAATTTCGTCCATATTTTGGGTCATTTGGTTTTTGGTTTATCTTTTTTTAAATGGAAACAATAGTTGACTATGGCCTCATTGGAAAGGTTATTTTTTTCCCTTCAATCCGATATAACATATGCCATAGTTATTTTTAAAATAAAATAAGTTATAGTCGTTTTAATTTTTCCATACACCAAAAAATAGTTAGCCATGAAAAAGACAAAAGTAAAACAATTGCGGTTGTTTATAGCAACGAAATCAATATTTAATTTATTATCTTTCTTTAGATTTGTCAAAAGCAACATAAAGTAAAATAATTCAAAAATTATCAAAATAATAATAGAAGAAAATTTTAAATATTACATAAGATGCTCAAAAAGTCCACCATTATTATTATGGCATAAAGTACATCTTTTTAAAATCGAATTTGTGGCTTTTTTGACTTTTCTTCTGTCAATAGAATTAAATGTTTCAAGTACAGCTAGTCTAAGATCCTCCACGTATTGATATGATTGTTGACACACTTTGTTCTTCACATAACCCCACAGAAAAAAGTCTCAAACGGATAGGTCGGGTGATCTAGGTGGCCATAGGATTGGTCCATTTCTTCCCACCCATGAATTAGAAAAATAGTATTAAATAGTTTCGCACAGCCAACTTGCTATGAGGTGGAGCTCCGTCGTGTTGAAACCACTTCAATCTTGCCCGTACTGATAAATTTAAATCATCAAGCATATCTTCAAATGTTTCTTAAAGAAAACGAAGGTAATCATTTCCATTCAATGTGTTATCAAAAATATATGGGCCGAGAATTCTCGATCCGAACACACCGCACCATACATTAAATCCAAATTTAATTTGTGGTCTACGTTGTGCAACTTCTCGTGGATTCTCCTGACTCCAAACATGTTCATTGTGCCGGTTAAAAATCCCACAATTAGTAAATCGCGTTTCATCTGTCCAAATTATTTTTGTAGGGAACGTATTATCCTCTTGGCACATGTTTTTGTACCACACACAGAAGACCATTCTCTTATTGGTATCACCGTCATGTAAATTTTGTGAAATTGATACCTTATATGGGTGATATTTGTCTTTTTGTTTTTTTTTCAAAACTCGTACTACAGTCCGTTGAGATATGCTTGCTTCTGTTGCAATTTGTCTGGTCGATGTGGATGGATCTATCATCGCCAATGCTAATACGTTTATTTCCGAAACTTCATTAATTTCGTTTTTTTCAAGTTTCGGCTTTGTAAAGGATCCGTACTCACCCAAATTGTGGTAAATTCTTCTGAATGTTGGTAAAGATGGCTGCCGACGATCGATATATTGATTATAATATTGTTCTGCAGCATCCGCAGCGTTTTTATTACACTGAATGTAACAAACAAGCATATCACGCTTTTCTTCGTTGGAAAAATTCATTATCACTTTAAAAAACTTTCAACACCAAATAAATACAAAACAAACTTATCGAAACAAACCAAATATGGAAATGAATTAATATGAGTTTAGAATAAACAACTGCAATTGTTTTACTTTTGTCTTTTTCATGGCTAACTATTTTTTGGTGTATGGTAAAATTAAAAACGACTGTAACTTACTTTATTTTAAAAATAACTATGGCATATGTTATATCGAATTGAAGGGAAAAAAATAGCCCTTTTAATAAAGTCATAGCCAACTATTGTTTCTATTTAAAAAAAGGTAAGTTTGTGTCATATCTCCCAAAATATGGGCGAAATTTTTTTTTGATTTTTTGTTATTAATCTGTGTAAAATTTTCTACAACTTTGTCCCTTACAGTTTTTTTCTATCTATGATAATAATAGAGATATATTGATTTCAAAAAATTGACACATTTTACTTTATTCAAAATATCTAGTTATCCTTGACTTTTTCAAATATTTCGAAAGTGTCATTTTATTCGTCCTATAAAACTACACTTCTTTCCCCATTTAACCGTTTTTCTATCTCTTATAGTTTCCGAGATCCCCATAGAGAACATCGAAAAAAACTCACCCTGTATATCATTAACTTGTTTCTCATTGATCACTTGGTAAAACATTTCTCTTAATATATACGTTTTTAATTGAATAATTCACTTGGTCTGTTTTACTAATAAATTATTTTATTTTCAAGTTTCGGTTTAATGTCATTTTCAAGAATGATGTCCATAAAACATTAAAAAAATAGTTATATATATATTATATATTATATTGTATCTAGGTACTTATAACCAATTTATTTTTGTCGGCGTTTCAGGTAATAAGCGCTTTCATTATCGGACAATTCTCAAAGTCCTTTCTGTTGTTGACAACGTTTTTTTACATAATTATCTTTGTATTCCCTGTAGTGTTTAACCTCTACCCTCGCCCTCTCCTTTTTCCATTTTATTTTTTGATATACAAGTGATTTCTATTGCGCGATTAAAAAAACTTATATAGCGATAAGGTCAGTGAAAAATGCTATATAGAGCATTTTTTACTGACCTTATCGCTATATAATGTTTACGGCCAAGAGTGGAAATCCTTTATAATATTAAATAAATTATATTAGTGACTTAATTTCAGGTTAAACAATGTATAAATACAGTTTTCTTGGTTTATTTGGCCCTCTTAATTTTTGCTGGTTGTGTGTTTCTGAGATACGAGATGGTGCAGTGATAGCAACATTGCAGAATGTAGTTTCGACTATGTATTGCTTTAAATGCCTGCCGAATTTTATCACAACGAATAAAGGGATGGGTATTGAATTAGAGAAGACACAAGTAAACTGGATAAATATTCACTATTTTATTGTCTATCGACATACATCCAACTGTTTTACTTGTTTCATTTCGAATACTTATTTTCATTATATAATTATAAATTACAGTCATTATGAATACATATTGTATATAAACATTTCTTTATGAGTATACAGAAGAAAATATAATTGATATATATTAATGCCGACCACATTCGAAAGGTCGCCTTGCAGAAAATCTGACTAAGGTATTGCTATAAAATTATTATAAATTAATAAATACTAATTTTATTTTGATTTACAATGTCTACAATGATTTTAGAACCGTCTGTATAGATAAAAAATCTTAAGTATAGTCTCAATGAAGTAATAAAAGTGAATTTTGAAAAAGATTGATATTTAATTAAAATTATTTTTGTAGGTAACAAGAAAAACATCGATAATTCAGAAACTCGTATTCACTTAAAGTTTTTATTTTATTATACTATAAAAAAAATCTTATAAATATACAAATTCAATTGTTGTATTTTAAACTTTACGTTATAAGAATATCGTGAATTTGGATATTATATGTAATATATTTATAATTTTGTATGGATATCTTTATTATTATTAACAATATAGATGTAGTTAAATGGGTAGACGTGTGGAGTTTTATGTATAGTATACACATTGCTCAACCCAAGAACAATATATTTATATTCATTTCTTAATAATCTCTGATAATTATTTGGTATTAGGTTAGGTTAGATATCAGTTGCGTAGAATATGTTTGACTATTTCCCAACATTTTAATTGAACTTAGTCAATAAGTCAATAAATAAAATGATAGTGCATTAAATTCGTGTTCAGTTTTAAAATATAAAAAATATATTATCAAGATTTTTGCAAGAGCATTTTGACATTGCATGCATTGTCTTTAAATTAATTAATTTCCATACATTTTCATAACTTAGAACATTTTTTAAGACTCTAACAACTAGTGTAACAATCACTATAATAAACTATTTATCTAAACATGTTTGGAATTGTTTATCATATTTTTTTGTAAAAGACTGGACCTAGGGGGAAATCCTGACCTGTTAACATTTAAGAAAGTTGATGAATTGACGTTAACGTTAACTTTGAATACTGACAAAATGTGTGATTTTTTGACATTCACCTTTCTACATTTATAACGTTGTACTAACTATAACACTTTCGTATTTGTTGCATTCATATTTTTTTTCAATTTTTGAAATTTACAATTTCGACGAAATTTGTAAAAACTATAGAAAAGAGTGTGTGAGCAAACATACAGGGAATTTTTGTTTCAAGAATACTTCTACTATCCCGATGCGTATGCATTTTGATGCAATGAGTTCGATTTGAAGCTATAGTGGAATTTTTCAAATTAGGCACTCTCATGCGCAGAACGAGAGCCGTTCGTGTATTTTCGCTGCTTAAAAATGAGAAAGTGAAACTTGACTATGTTGGGCGCACATTTATCTGAAAGAAAGAAACTCGCGCGCACATGACAGGTGGTGCATCGGACGAGGACCCTTCAGGATTTCAATGGTGTTATCTCTGCGAGAGTCAGCGTTGAATGGTACATTTACGGCCCAACGTTTTCAGGACTGTCTTGCCTACGTTCGGGAAACGCTGTTCTACCGTCCAAGTGCCTAATTTGGGTAATACATTTATACCAACGATTGTTTGATGATTAAGCATAAAGTAAAATTTTAGGCTTTTCTAAAATCGAAAAGTACTTCATGCGGCAGGTGTATAAAACACTTATATATTGTAAAATTTAAAATACTTATGTTTTGCAGTGTATTTTTAATCCTACTTTAGCGGTTTATTTTTAATATCGTTTTAGCAGTATATTTTAAATTTCACAATATTTCAGTGTTTTATACGCGTGGTGCATGACGTAAAATTTGAAGTTAAGAAAAACCTGAAAATTTAGTTTGGTCGCACCGCTTTATTACGCGACCAAACCAAATGTTTAGGCTTTCCTAAACTCGACATTCTATTTCATGCTTGATCAAGAAGTGGAAACATTCGTTCGAAACTTCAAATTAAACACTTGTAAAAAAATGTATAAATGCCTAAAATTTTACAGCGGAATATGTACACTTAAAATACAAGTTCGCTCTATTTAGATAAATAGTAATATTTGGCGATTATCAAAGAAATTGCAAAAAAACATAAATATGAGCCGAATTTTTATGATTTTTCTTAGGTTTTTAACGTTTTATCAAATTACATAATTTAAACATCTTTTTGCCATTTTTCATTAAATGCTATTAATTATTTACGTACTTAATTATTTTTACCCCTAAAACGACGATATTGTGACTTATAAATAGATTTCAATTCACAAATTTACCGAATTACCGCTAATTAAAAGTCGGTAAATTTACAATTTTTAATTACCACGACCTTTTGCGCTACGAGATTCGCAATGTAGTGCGCATTTCCAACACAAACCTTAGGGGGCCCGCGAGAATATTTCGAACCTATGCCCGCGGTTACCTCGGTACGCCACTGACTGAACGGTAAGTAAAACATAAGTTCTATTTACCGTTTTGTTATGTATAGCAACTTTTAAATACAACCTACTAATGTGGTAAAAAAAGATTGATCATGCAAAAATACATATTTATTTACTTACATAAAACACTATAATTGTGTTTATATAATATACTACAACACATTATCGGTTAATTTTCGAGTATATAATTAGTATGTATAACGAAATAGATGCCTTCACCATTAATGATTTTAGTTTGATATTCCATATGAGTATATATTTATAATATTGTAGACAAACAGTTAAATTCAGGCAACATAAAATATTTATTCATATTATTTGCAACTACCTAGGTGATATAAATGATTACTATTAAAAATCAAATATCAATTATAATCATGAATGACTGTCGCGTACTGCACTTCTTAATTTGATAAATTGCAATGAAGCACACAAAAGGATGCGAACACGAAAAGACGAAATCTCCACACTCTAAGTTGGGTAGGCGACACTCCAAGCTGAGTAGGCTAAGCCGCCGCGCGCCGTACAAAAAATGAGAAATTACAATTACCCAATTCGAACTCTAGATGCTAAGCTAAGTGCTTCGGTAATCAAATCCCCTAGTGCCGCACATTCAATTTGGTAAATAAATTAAAAAGGATTTTTTTCGACTCATCACTTGAATCGGTATATGACCGGCATTTCTATTCAAAAGATAAATCCAGAAATGCACCTATATTTACTAAATGCATTGGGAATTATTTTAATAATGTCTTTCTTTGTTGTGTATCAATAACATAATCAATGAACGGTCCGCGGCTGAAAAATTACATTCGCAATTCAAGCTGGGAGCTGGGAGCCTGTGTCGCGACAAATGCCGTATACGAATTCTACATATCAAACCTAATTTATTTTTACATGTTTTTGGAAATCACAGTATATTTTTAAGATATTACTAAAATGGCATAGTGTTGCCCCCTATGTATTAAAAGCAGAAGAATCTTATGAAGATTTCTAAGCAACGATTAATTTTAATTATTATTTAATTTAGATCAATCTATTTAATACAACATGTTTACAACACTTACTTCAATAAATTAAAGCAATATGAAGAAGAAATAATGTTTCCTATGGAAGTATTTCACGGATTTATGTGAACATTTGAGAGTGTTCCATTATTTGATTTATATATAACTTAAGAAACATTTTTTTGAAAAAAAAATAGTGTCAATTAATTCGCAAAGCTTCAATGTACAATATGGATAAGTTTCAAAGCTCAATTTTTATTATTGTGGAAGATTAATCGTTGTTTATTCTTATGGCCAAATAACATGTGAATTTCCGACCTTAAGCGGGACTCGCAGCACACACCGCGATTCGGGCCATTACACCAACGGCGGGGGCACCTTACGTCAATGTAGCGCTCGGGTAAAAAATCATATCTTAAAAAGTTTTAAAGTGCGCATACTTTTGAAAACGGAACAATTCTTAGGAAGGATCAGGGTACAACATATATTTTTTAAAGATAATTAAAACATGAGTATTCGATTATTTTTTGAGATATGTTTTATTTATTAAAAAAAAATCTATCTAAATAAAAGTTTTTTCATTTTAGAAACAAATGTATTTGAAAACTTGGACATTTAGGCACAAAAAGTAAAAAATAACATTTTTTATATCGGAAACGATTTACGATATTTTTGAGTTCAAAATAAAAGTGTACTATAAGTTAATATTGTTATAACTTTTGACACAATCATTTGTTTAACCTCTAGTGACAACCAAAAGCCATGTCTTAATAGCCCCAGAAAGTTTGCACTTATTTATGGAATGGTCGATGTATAGTAAAGCCACGATTATCCGCAAGCGGATAATCCGCAAGCGGGTGAGACAATTTATTTTAAAGTTTGTTTTTATTTTTAATTGAAAACTATATCTATAACTAAGTAAATATATATTGACAAGTGTGATAAATATCTTTATAAACTAGCTTTAAAACTCCGTAAAAATGTTGAATAATTCAGACTAAAATATTAACTGGTCCGGCCGTGCCTGTTCTATTATTTAGCCGGGCCAGGCCGGGCCCGGCTCAAGTCAATTATTTCATGATCGGCCTATGCAGCGCTCTAATCTTAACACATTTTATACATATAGTATGTATGTATTTTTTTGTTTACTGTTCTTTAATTTAATGATTTAGACGTAAAGCAAAGGTTTCTGCTGTACTGTACATAAGTATGTATGTATTTTAAAAGTTTTAATTTGCTTTTTTGTAGAGTAAAACATAGTTTTCATGTTAAAACTTATATTTAGTCTTTTTTCGGGTTATCCGCGGTGCCCTTGCGTGAAAAAAAGATATTTTTTGTGATAATTTTTTTAAATTTTTTCTTGGTGTCACTTTTTTTGACGGTTGTAGAAAAAATATATTTATGTTCAAAATTTAATTTTTATTTAGTTTTAAGCCTGGTTTATTTATTTCGTACGTCCTTTTAGTTATTTTAGAGAAAAATTACGCACTTCACTAAGTTACATTTTTTTTTATGATTTCAAGTATACTTTTGTAAAAATATATAGAGTTAGTATAAATTATCACTTACTTTTGCCAAATTATGAGATTATTACATTTCTTGCGATTTGCAGATAAGCGCAGCACAGTTTTGTCTCATTTTCTGTAATCCATTATGAATTAATAAAAATGTAGTAACATGGTATGGGTGCATTTAAAGGATGCCCATATTTATTTTTCAATAAACTAGACAAGACGTTTTGCTTACGAATGAGTAGGCCTTAAAATTAGAAAAGTGCTCTGCAGAGAAAAAGTGGCAGCCCCTTGCGCCGAGTTTTTATTCTTTACTGAAACTGAAGCGAGGTTGGAGGAAAGTGGATTTTAAGGTAATGTGGGTGTGCGCGCTTTATTAATAACACGACACACAATAAGGTTGGTACACCTGCATCGTATTAAAGCAAAAAAAAAAAAAACAAGAAGAGCAGACGGCGCCGGGAGTGCTCCTCAAAAATAGAAACACAAACGCCACTTCCGCTCGCATAATCTCAAAAACTTTAATAACGCTTTCGTCCGTTTCCTCATCCACTCAAAACCCGAACACTGAACAGAAGTTCATATCTTAGCACCCGCTCCACAAAAAAAAAATAGAACCTACTCGTTTCGTCCACACCGGCTTGTAAAAGAAGAGTCGGTATAAAATCGAAAATTAATTTGGTAGTTAATAATTAATTCTTATAATTTCTTGAACTTACTATTCGTGTTTAAATTATTCAATAAATAATATACAAGGAATTGTTGTTTTAGGTATACAAATCTATACTTTGTAAATATTTAGATATTAAGGCTTAAAACGAATGTTTTCCACTTATAGATTAAGCATGAAGTAAAGTTTCGAGTTTAGAAAAGCCTGAAAATTTGGTTTGGTCGCGTAGCGGAGCGACTAAACCAAATTTACAGGCCTTTCTAAACTCGAAATTTTACTTTATGCTTAATCTGGGAGCAGCGACGGCTCGCAGCCTAACTTCAGGGTAGGCCACAGCGCCAAGGCACACAACATTTGAGGTTGGGATCGCGCTTTATATATACAAGGAATTGCACAACAAAGTCACCTTTCAATAGCAGATACGTATTACCTTGGGTCTTTGGCCTACCCTGAAGTTAAGCTGCGAGCCGCCGCTGTCTGGGAGTGAAAAACATTCGTGTTATGCCTTAATATCTCAATACTTACAGGATATACATACGCGAAGTAAAATTTCGAGTTTAAAAAAGTCTGAAAATTTGGTTTGGTTATAACTTTAAAAACAAATAAATTACAGTAACTTTAGACAAACGACATTTTATCAACTTCCGGTTATAGAGCGGAAACGGTTAGAGAAAGATCAATTTTCTCTTCACCATTGATTAAAACACGAAAAAGTGACTCTGGTTCGAGAAAACGGTATTTAAATATCTCTTAAAAAAGCTTTCCATAAGTGGCACCTCGAAAATGCACCACCCTGTACAATTTTGTCTTCATTTTAAACTGCAAGGCAATAATTTTTATTAATTGTAAAAAAATACGAGTAGCATGTAATTAAGCGAGCATATGTTCGTTAGTTCGTTGGTTGGTTATTAGATGAAATTAATTAATCGATTCGATCGGTTGCGAAAATCAATTTTCCAATTGACCGTCCGCCCACACACTCGCCACTCGCACACAAACACGAATTGAAATACTCGCACACACACGCAGATAATTACACTACCACACACGAATATATCCATTCATTCATCGGATAGAAATCTTGAATCCAGGAGTCACTTCAAGGTCTCGGAAAAAATCAACTCATTCCAGCGTTTATATAATACTTTATGTTTATAGGCGAATAAGTATGTAATTATTGCAAAACTAGTCTAAACACGTAACGAGTACACCTAAGTACTCACTGAACAGCTGCGACCATAAAAGGTTTTAATTCCAAGCGCCGATCGTCTTGTGTTTACATCAATACCTTTTATTAACTAGAACAGCGTTTCCCAAAGTTCCGCGAAACGGTGCCGGTCCGCAGGAGTAATTCTGCCGACCCGTCGCAAAATTTAAATGATCAATCAAGACTAAAATTAAGTTACATTTTGTCAAAAACTAAAGAAACGTCACTTGCTTTTATATCAAATTTCGCAAAATAATGAAAATCATGAATAATCTAAATCAAATACAGTGCTAATTAAGTTTATTAACATTGACATTCGTATATTTTGCAGTTGCAGTTGGTTGGCACTAATTTACTTGTGTATCAGAATCATATTTTAAAGGCGATGGATAGTCGGTGTCAGATTGATGCAATCTACACCGACTTCTCTAAAGCCTTTGATAAAGTATGTCACAAAATTCTGATTAAGAAACTACAGTGTCTTCATTTCTCTGATACTGTGGTAAATTGGTTTATTAGCTTCCCTACCGATACAATCCAAGTAGTTAAATTGGGTAATTACGTTTCAACTCAAATTAAAGTGTTATCAGGTGTGCCTCAGGGTACCCATGTTGGCCCAATATTATTCAATATATTCATATTTGGTGTTGCATGCAGCATTGTAAATATTTACTTTACGCGGATGACTTAAAGTTGTTTCATAGCGTGTCTTCGGTATGTTATGTACAGGGTGAGCGAAACTTGATGTCTTAGCTCTATTATAAGAAAAGGAAAAACGATAGAAAGAATCAAGAATCTGAAAAGCGCTTCATAAATGGGATTAAGTAAGGTCCATTTTAAGCCAAAATTGCATATTTTTCTAAATTTGGAAACTGAAGTAATGACGTCATCGAACATTTCTTTCCCAGAAACATACCTATATTTTGGATATTTAAAATGAACTGATTTTTCTGAATAAACTTAGTACAGAAAAAAAACTGCTATCTTCTTCCGTTAAAAAACTATAAGCAAACTTAGAAGAAAGTATTATCAAAAATTCACAATTGTCGCGATTTAAACAAGTAGCCTTTGGAAGCAAATATCAAAGTCGCATCTGTCAGTAATGAAACATTATTAATTAGTACTATTAATTATCATTAATTAAACATTAAAAAACACATAATATGTGACTATATTACTATTATTTATTTAATAATGTACGGATTTCTCCTTTTTACAACATTACAAAAAATATATAAAAACAAAATAATAATACGCATAAGCTACAATAAATAAATAAATATCGCGCTTAACACTAAACAGAAAACACTAAACAAATTAATACAGAAAGAAATAAAGCATGTAGGCAATCACTACAACAAAATTTTAATGTAACCACCTCCTACTTCTAAACAGTGTTGTTAAAAAAACGTTTTTTTTTTTCATTTTAATTAAAACAAACAAAACAAAACAAAACGTGTTTTTTTTATCGAAACAGCGTTTAAAACATTAACGATTAAAAACATGTTTAAAACAGAACATACAGCGAGTTTGTCTTTTGAGTATACACATCCCGATAATTACAGCATTTTTTAAGTTTGCGGGAATTCGTTGCTTCGAAGCGGTTAATTTGGAGCTTTTACCGAGTGTTTTCCACGCCCAGACTAAGCATGAAGTAAAATTTCGAGTTTAGAAAAGCCTAAGAATTTGGATTGGCCGCGTAGCGAAGCGGAGCGGCCAATCCAAATTAGGCTTTTCTAAACTCGAAATTTTACTTCATGCGCCACGCTTAAAAACACTGATTTGCAGTGAAGTTCAAAAACACACAGATACAACAACAATTATAGGCAACCTAATATACGTTAGAGTTATTGGGTTGCCTATAATCACTGTTTTAAACAATTTGTTCAGCGCAGAATTTGACTTCCGTTTTATTCAGATCTACATATTAGATTGCTAAAGCCGTATATTTTAAACTTTACGATATATCAGTGTTTTATACGTGTGACGCATGAATTTTACTTCATGCTTAGTCTGGGAGTGAAAAACCCTCGTTTAAAAATTCAAATTAAAATCTTCTAAAAAAGCAACGAATGTCGTAAAATGTACAGTGTATGCATACGTATACCTGAAAGAAAAATTTCCCGTATTTAAAAATCACATTGCTGCACACACAGTTGTGATATTTTATTGTAATATAATGTTAATTTTATTAATGTAGTTTGAAATATCTTCAACAATTCAGTTAAAATTTAAAAATGTAAACAAAAAATCTTTGAAAATATATAATTTAGCAAATTTAAGATAATAAAAAAACCTTTAAAACAAAGTTAACGTTTAAAACATGTTTTAAACAAATTTAAGATTTAAAACATGTTTAAAACCAAACCGTTTAAAACACGACGGCTGTTTTTAAACATGTTTAAAACACTGTTTTAAAACAAAGAGTTTTAAACTAAATAAATCTAATCTCCGCCTTAGTTCTATTACTGAAGCCTTACGTAACATTTCTCTAGATAGTTCATCGCAAGCATGTCTGATTTTTTCTTTTAAATGTTCCAAGTTAACATATGGTGTTTTGTAAACTTTGTTTTTCAAAGTTTCCCACAAGGAGAAGTCTAGTGGGGTCAAGTCCGGTGATTTAGGCGCCCACTGTATCGGTCCATTTATACCCACCTAATTTTCTCCATACTGTTATTCAATCTAACCTAACTTTTGTAACTGTTATTCAATTTAACCTAACTTTTCATCATGTGAAATAGCAAGTTAGATTAGGTTAGATATGATAACATGCACCATATTATCATATCTAACTTAAATGTTATCATTGTCAGGTAAGATATTATCAGATATCAGGTTGGGTTAGATAATTTGTTATCTAAACTAACTGTAATCATTATGTTAGATTTGATATTATTAGATATCATGTTGGGTTAGATATATGCTAAATAATGTAAATTTTTATCTATCTCAATCTGGTTTAGGTTCATGAGTAAAAAAATGGTTTTTGCTCCTTAAAGGGGAAATTGGGTTTGAACATTACGATCTTGTTGATATTTCACTCAAATTTACTACATGTTGTCAAACCTAACATAAATTTTCATTTAACCTAAGCAAATGCTATCCAACCTAATTTCAAAACAGATTTGTTAAAGATAAACTAAATGCTCATAGCTGTTGAGTCGAAGACATTGAACTATATACAGAATGTCCCATTAGTGCATTCTCGAAGGATATATCGGCTTACGTTAAAGATAGAAAAAAAGTGTCTTCACTTAAGTTGCTTGGTGAAGACACTTAACTTAAAACCTAAGCTTAAAATATTTTCATATATACAGGGTGCGCCATAAAGACAATAGGTTTTTGAATCACTTGTGAAAACTCAGGGTCCATTTAATAAAAACATTCGGTCTAAGTCGTACCATTTCGGAATTATTAAAAGAGCTCTTAAATCTAAGCAACTTCGGTGAATAAACTTTTTCTTCTTTAACGTGAGCCAAGATATCCTCCGAAACGCACTAATGGGACATCCTGTACATAATACTAACGAGTGTCTATCAGAGCTGGGATGAATCCTCAAAAACAGGATTCGAATCACGAATCCGATTCATCTAATATGATTCGAATCACGAATACTCGAATAAAGGGTTCGTAAGTGAAAAATATGATTCGAATCAAAGATTCGAATCCTCATTTTTGAATCACGGATACAAATCCTTTAAAAATAAATTTGAATCTATCATTTGCAACCAGTAACATTTTATTCCATCAGTTTCTATTAACAAAAATGTTCATTTACCGACTAAATATCTGATTAAATAATGATTTTAATTAATGATGATATATGTGTTATTGAACTTCATTCTAAATCAGAGTTTTATACGCGTGGCGCATGAAGTAAAATTTCGAGTTTAGAAAAGCCCCGTGAAAATTCGAATCCAGACGTATATGATTCGAATCCTTATAAAATGATTCGAATCCTTATAAAAGGATTCGAATCATTATAAAAGGATTCGAATCATTATAAAAGGATTCGAATCCTCATACATGGATTTAAATCCTCCCAAATAATTCGAATCATTACTATTAAGGCTGGGATTCGAATTTGATTAATTCAAATAGTTAATTATTCTAATATGAATATTTAAATCACTAAATTATTCATATTTGAATATAAATATTTACATTTTCGAATAATTCAAATATTTGTGAATGCATATTTGGTTAATTAACTATATAAAATTTCCAACCTTAATAGTATATTTTTAACTTGAAATCAGTGTTTTATACGCGTGGTGCATGAAGTAAAATTTCGAGTTTAGAAAAGCCCCGTGAAAATTTGTCTCGGGTCGCTGCGCGACCCTCGACAAATTTTCTACGCGGGGCTTTTCTAAACTCGAAATTTTACTTCATGCTTAGTCTGGGAGTGGACAACACTCGTTCTTAAAAGTTTCAAATTGAGTGATCACTCTAGATTACTAAGTTTATTGCCATTTTACAAAGGATACAGCCAGAAGGACCAATCATGGTCTTCGGAGACCGAAGGACTACAGGGAATCGAAGTTTCTTTACAAGAAAACAACGAATATCTGAAGGTTTACAACATGGATAGGAAAAAAAACATCCAATATTGAAATTAATTAATATCACAGCAGCTTAATAAATCATCCCACCTAACGTTAATAAATGCATTGTTTAAGGCTGTGTAGTGAGCATGCTTAAAATCAAAATCAAAAGTGCATTTTTAACTTCACTTTAAGTCAGTGTTTTATACGCGTGGCGCATGAAGTAAAATTTCGAGTTTAGAAAAGCCCCGTGAAAATTTGTCTCGGGTCGCTGCGCGACCCTCGACAAATTTTCTACGCGGGGCTTTTCTAAACTTGAAATTTTACTTCATGCTTAGTCTGGGAGTGGACCGTTAAGATTTTCTACATGTCGAGATTTTCGATATTTCTAGATTTTTGTCGATTTATTCACAGTTTGTTGTTATATTAAATGCAACTTTAATATTAAATAAATACGGTTTTTCTTAGGAATAGAATATTCATCCATTAAGAACCGAGCAAATTATAAAGTTAATTCTAAAAGTTCTTTTTAGGTAAAATTTTGCATCTTTTTCTATGATTTCAATGAATGATTTATTATATTACATACGTCGATTTTATAAAAGAGTTAAATTTAAAGTTCAAACGAGTGTTGTCCACTCCCAGACTAAGCATGAAGTAAAATTTCGAGTTTAGAAAAGCCCCGCGTAGAAAATTTGTCGAGGGTCGCGCAGCGACCCGAGACAAATTTTCGCGGGGCTTTTCTAAACTCGAAATTTTACTTCATGCGCCACTTGTATAAAACACTGATTTAAAGTGAAGTTAAAAATGTACTTTTGATTTTGATTTTAAGCATGCTGACTACACAGCCTTAAACAATGAATTTATTAACGTTAGGTGGGATGATTTATTAAGCTGCTGTGATATTAATGAAGCATGTGATAAATTCTATTCAACCCTTTTTGAAATTGTTGAGCTTTACGTTCCTAAAAAACACCTCAAAGCAAAAACATCTTGTTTCCCAGTTTGATTTACTAAAGAGCTAAAAGATCTTATATTTTTAAAGAAAACGCTCCATAAAAGGTACATAACATCTCAATCAGCTGAAGACTATGTTTCATTTAGCAAAACTCGTGATCAATGCAAGAGACTGGCAAACGAGTGTTACTTAAACCATATCAATAATGTTGAGTATTCCCTAAAACACAATCCTAAAGCTTTTTGGGGTTACGTTAAGTCTAAAAGAGCTTCTAACCAGATTCCAACAACATTTGAGAACGGAAATTCCCTTGTTAACGACACCGATAGCATAGTTAACCTCTTTGCGCATTTTTTTGGATCTGTTTATCATACGCCGAACCTAAACTCGTCATCAAATATTAATGTAACTTCGACTACTTTTAGTAACAATCACATAAACGAATGCATTCCTCCTACATTAAGTATATCAGATATATTGAATGAGTTGTCATCTTTAAAAAACAACAGTAGCCCAGGGCCTGATGGACTTAGCGCCACCTTCCTTAGTAATTGTGCCTTTTCCCTTAGTCGCCCATTATGGCTTTTATTCAATGCATCTCTACGTGAGGGTAGTTTTCCCACCTGCTGGAAAAGTGCTTATATCACGCCAATTTTGAAATCTGGTAATCGAAATCGTGTTGACAATTATAGACCGATCTCTATTTTAGCTGTAGCACCTAAAATTTTTGAAAAACTACTTTGTGATTACCTAACAGGGGTACTGCAATCCTCGATCTCTATGCGTCAACACGGATTTCGTACTGGTAAATCAACTTCTACTAATCTTCTAGTGTATGATGCATATATTGTTCGTGCTTTTGAGGAGCGGTGTCAGGTGGACTCCATCTACACTGACTTCTCCAAGGCATTCGACACGGTCGACCATAACTTACTAATGAACAAATTAAGGGATTTTGGTATTGACAATACGTTGCTAAGTTGGATAGGGTCGTATCTCTCGGGAAGATTCCAATTTGTTAAAATTGGGCGCTGTCATTCACGTCCCATCTGTGTCACGTCAGGTGTTCCTGAGGGGTCACACTTGGGCCCCCTTCTATTTAATATATTTATTAATGATGTAGTTACATGTTTTTCCAATGCAGAATGCCTTCTCTTTGCGGATGATATGAAAATATTCATGAAAATCCGTTCCGTCGATGATGCCAAAGTTCTTAATAATGACTTACAATCGTTTGATAGTTGGTGCAAGACTAACAAGCTATCTTTAAACCTAAAAAAATGTAATGTCATCACGTTCTCCAGACGGCAAACAACGGTAGATTTCCAGTATTCCATGCTTGGCGAACCTTTAATACGCGTAAATTGTGTAAAAGATCTAGGTGTTACGTTTAATACTACTTTATCTTTTTCAATGCACATCTCAAAGATTGTAGCAAAGTCATACCAATTACTTGGATTTATCAAACGTAACGTCCAAGATTTTCGGAACCTTGGTACAATTATTGTATTATATAAGGCGCTAGTTCGCCCACATTTAGAATACTGCTCTTGCGTGTAGTCTCCTTATAGCGGCGCTGATATTAAAAAAATCGAGAAAGTACAAAAAAAATTGTTAAATTTGTAGCTTACAAATTTCATCTAGTTGGTGACTACTGCGACCTGCTCGATAAGGTTAATATTACGAGTTTATGTTCTTGGCGTGTCAACCAAGATATTGTGCTGGTAAAAAAAGTGTTTGATGGAGCTATTGACTGTCCCGACTATCTACAGCTTCTTGGACTCCATGTTCCCGCTCGTCCACTGCGAAATGTAGTTATATTTCACATACCCTTCCACAGAACTGATTATGCGAAACAGTCGGCTACTACACGCATTTTAGGGCATGCTAATCAATTTATCACTCGCACAGGTTTTGATATATTTGTAGGAACTCTAAGTTTTTTGCGTCGTGCACTCAGTGCAAAATAGTTAAGATTTTTTTAAAATGTCTGTAATATGTTTATATATTTGTAATATTATTGTAACTGTTCTGTATGAAATGGCCTGCGTTAATTAATAAATAAATAAATAAATATTCGTTGTTATCTTGTAAAAAACTTCGATTCCCTGTAGTCCTTCGGTCTGCGAAGACCATGATTGGTCCTTCGAGCTGTAGCCTTTGTAAAATGGTAATAAACTTAGTAATCTAGAGTGATCACTCAATTTGAAACTTCTAAGAACGAGTGTTGTCCACTCCCAGACTAAGCATGAAGTAAAATTTCGAGTTTAGAAAAGCCCCGCGTAGAAAATTTGTCGAGGGTCGCGCAGCGACCCGAGACAAATTTTCACGGGGCTTTTCTAAACTCGAAATTTTACTTCATGCGCCACGCGTATAAAACACTGATTTCAAGTTAAAAATATACTATTAAGGTTGGAAATTTTATATAGTTAAGTAACCAAATATGCATTCACAAATATTTGAATTATTCGAAAATGTAAATATTTTTATTCAAATATGAATAATTTAGTGATTTAAATATTCATATTAGAATAATTAACTATTTGAATTAATCGAATTCGAATCCCAGCCTTAATAGCAATGTTTCGAATTATTTGGGAGGATTTAAATCCGTGTATGAGGATTCGAATCCTTTTATAATGATTCGAATCCTTTTATAATGATTCGAATCCTTTTATAAGGATTCGAATCATTTTATAAGGATTCGAATCATATACGTCTGGATTCGAATACGAATCCTTTTAAAAAAATGTAACGAATCCGGATCACGAATCCGTTTTCACTATAGTATTCGAATACCTCTTTTGAATCCTCTAAAAGGATTCGAATCCGGGAATCGAATCCTGAATGATTCGAATCCTGCCCAGCTCTGGTGTCTATAAACTGTCGGCATCTCAGTAGGTTTACGACATTCGTTGTTTTTTTAAGATTTCAATTTGAATCTTTAAACGAGGGTTTTCCACTCCCAGACTAAGCATGAAGTAGAATTTCGAGTTTAAAAAAGCCTGAAAATTTGGATTGGCCACGCAGCGAAGCGGAGCGGCTAGTCCAAATTAGGCTCTTCTAAACTAGAAATTTTACTTCATGCGCCACACGTATACAACACTGAAATATCGGTAAGTTTAAAATATACGGCTTTAGCAATCTAATATGTAGATGTAAATAAAACGTGAGTCAAATTCTGAGCTAAACAAATTGTTTAAAACAGTGATTATAGGCAACCCAATAACTCTAATGTATATTAGGTTGCCTATAATCGTTGTTGTATGTGTGTGTTTTCTGAACTTCACTGTGAATCAGTGTTTTTACGTGAGTGTAATATCCTCCGAAACGCACTAATGTACATAATACTAACGAGTGTCTATAAACTGTCGGCATCAGTAGGTTCTGACTTCAGAAACATACGTAGTAATTAGACATATAATTACATTTATTTGACGTTTCCGAGATTCACCGAATCGAATGACTTAATCTAAGATATTTATTTATTTATTTATTTGTACGGAAATCTCCATTTTACATTAAATATATATATAATAATAAATGTGTGTAAATTAAACATATAACAAATAATACAATGCACATGATAGTTATAAAATTCAAGTTACAATTAGCTAATAAATACAATTAAAAAACAACTACAAGATCAATGAGCGAAAGGTGGCGCTTAAACATATTGTAAGAATTACAAAATATTAAAAAGTTTGGAAATGTATTTAGTATATTACAATATTTCATTATGCGACAAACAGGATTATTAGAGGCATAATTTGTGCGATGGGTGTTTAAACGAAACAAAGGTTTGTTTCGTAGAACAGTGGATGAATAAAAATTAAAGTTTAATGCCCCAACCAATATGCTACTGTTCACAAAGCCATTAATTAGTTTGTACCCATAGCACAAATCTAGCATAACTCTTCTGTAGCGCAGAGATTTTAAATTTAATACATTTAGCATATAAGATCGGCTATAATTTATCCGGGCAATACCTAGCTTATGTGAAGCAAGTAATAAAAATCTAGTTTGGACCTTTTCAATTAAGTCACTGTGGTTGTTAAAATGTGGTGTCCATATTACAGAACAGTACTCCAAATGAGGGCGAACTAAAGTAACGTAAAGAGTTCTGAATGTATTTATACTGAACTGTTTAGAGAACCTTTTTACAAAACCTAACGTTTTTTTTATGTAATTTGTTTTTCAAAGCAACCGAGATGCCTACAGTTTATAGACACTCGTTATTATAATTATGTTATTCATGTTATAACAAAACACAAAATCTGGTGATTTCTGGAGATTTCTTAGACGAAATTTTCAGACATCTGGCAGTCTAAAGTTGGCAACACTGAACGGAACGTTCCCTACATTTCGCCATTTCGGTCATAGAGAACGTGCTCGAGAATTTTCGTCAACTCACAACACAATCCCAGATTAAGCAAGAAGTAAAATTTCGAGTTTACAAAAGCATTAAAATTTGGTTTGGTGGCGACCAAACTAAGTTTTTAGGCTTTTCTAAGCTCGAAATTTTACTTCATGCCCCACGCGTACAAAACACTGAATAATTGTGAAGTTAGAAATACACTTTGAAAATTAGTAATACTTGAAATGTTTAAATAACAAAATATTTTAATTTTTCTTCATACATTCTCAAGTCAGGTCAAATGAAACAATTTATCAAATTAACTTATTTGGTTAGTAATTATTTATAAATGACATTCACCTTTTTTACAAGGCACACTAATTATCATTTTTGAAAAATTTAATTTTAAACAGAAGATTTATTAAATTTTTTTTCGACAAAAATATTAAACAAAAGAACAAGAAATTTGGTATTATTGTATTCAGAAAAATAATGTCTAATGTAATAAAATTCGAAAATTACAGGCAGCCAGTTAAAAATGTTAAGTTGGCCATTATTTAGCAATAAAAATATTATTGGAAAAAATCAATATTGATGTCATTTCTTAGTATTTAAACGGCCATTGACTTTAGTTTTTATGTCAATAAAATCAGTCAACAAATAACAGAGTACACTAAAAAAGACTGTTATTCCTTACTTCACTTTTTATTTGTATCGTTAGATGTACATTTCGAGACACAAAGTGCTCATTATCAATAACAAAGTGTTTGTTATTGATAATGAGCACTTTGTGTCTCGAAATGTACATCTAACGATAACAATAAAAAGTGAAGTAAGGAATAACAGTCTTTTTTACTGTAATAATCCTTTCACGTAAACTCAAAAACATACAGTTAAATAACAGAGTTATGGCATTAAGCGTTTTTGATCGAACACCTGGTATTTTAACCGATGTGAATATGTTCAATTAAGAAATAATCTTTATTTTAAGGAAATAATAATAGTGTTGAGTATCGACAGAAATGTTAAAGTCAATGTAGTTTTTTCTATATCATTAGCTTAAAGGTAAATCTCACTAAATATTTTAGATCACCTTAATTTTTTACCCTTTCCAAATTTTACAATCCCTAATATATTTTTTTTAGTTTTTTCTTTACTAAACCCACACATTGATTGGATCATCGTGAAATATCACGATGATCGTCCGCGGTTGTTCAACAAATAAGGCATTGAGAGTGGAATCGGAGTAAACAACAAAGTCGTTATAAATGTTTGCAGATGCGAACCAGCCCGATTTTATCTGCTCCTCTCGATTTTCTATTTTTTTCCACTTCCCAGCCCATATTAGTCCAACTGTATAGGACGTAAACGACGTAATTATTCACTAACTAATCCACCGACAACAGCCAGGCTGATTCATCGCGAGCTATTTGCACTTTAATTTCAAATCGTTTCAACATAAATTTGCATCCAAGAAAAAATATGTAAAGTGTTTCATTTGTAAGAGTGAAGAAATAGTACAAAAATAAACGGTTTTTAAACTTAAGTAGTGCTTGCTATACCTAATAAGTTGTTCCAAGTCTGCCGAAAAGCAATCGGAAGCAGTGATTTTTTACGAAGATTGCGTAGAATTAATTAATTAATTTCAGTAGTTTACGAATAAAATACTTCTTAACGGTGATACCTAATTATTGTCATTATAATGACAAGTTAAAGTTGTCGAAACTATAGTCTCAGTTATTCAATCACAGTTAAAAATTGTTTCTTTTTTTACAGAAAAAAAGTGGTTCGGAAATTATCGCCTGTTATTTGACAGAAACACTCAGGCATTAGCAACAGGGACGTCGACCAGTGAGTAGGCTTTATTACTGTTACTAATCCCTGAGTGTTTCGACGAAGTACGAACGTTACTTCTAAATTTGACAGAAACTTCAAAACTGACATCTACAGCTGTCAACGTTGACATCAAAAGCTATCAAAATAATGAGATAACCCTTAGAAATTACAAATGGGTAGCAATAAAAAAAAAACAATGGAATCGTGTCACAAATCACACGTCAGAATAATCTAGCAACAATAAAACAAATCGAATCGGCTCATGTCCGAATAAATGAGTAAACAAAAAACTATTATTCTAGTGTGATATCCACTCGCATTTTGAACCTGTCGACAAGCAATGGGTTGACCGTTTTATCACCTGTTAATTGACAGAAATTTATAAATTAAATTCAAAAGCTGTCAAAATAATGAGATAAGCATGAGATATAACTAAGGCTCGGATTATATGCAAAATGCATATTTATTGTTAAGGTTGCGATTTATAATGGGCAAAATCAAACGTTTTGGGTGATAACTAGTTCCAGCACCATGGATGTTCTGATTACGGGACAAAATTGCATGATACATCAAACTACAGTGGAATTCGGGAAAGATGTCTTATGACTCATTGATGTGAAATATGTGGTACAAATTTTTTAGAGAGTATGTCGACAGTTGTTTCTGCAATGATTTTTCCTAGTTGTGTCAAATTTTGACGTTACATGACAATGTCATACTGTTTAGGTCGCGAGTATATTAGTGTTATTTCTTTTAGAAAAGCTTTAAATCATAATTTCTTGTGATTTTTTTCTTTTAAGTATACATATCCCAATTACGTGTTGTAGATTTTTAAAAACTCGTTGTTTTCTTAAAAGAGGTCAATTTGAAGTTTAAACGAGTGGTTTCCATTCCCAGGTTAAGCATGAAGTAAAATTTCGAGTTTAGGAAAGCCTGAATATTTGGTTTGGCCGCTCCGCGCTTCGCGCTACGCGACCAAACCAAATTTTCAGGCTTTTCTAAACTCGAAATTTTACTTCATGCTTAGTCTGGGAGTGGAAAACACTTGTTTTAAGCTTCAAATTGAACTCTTTAAAAAAAAGCGTATAACCTGTAAATGGTAATATAGGTCTCTCTCACTCTAGCTGACGGCTGGAAAGAGTCTGCCTCACTCTAGTAGACCGCAACCTTAAGAGGTAAATCAACAAAATTGTAAGTTTTGCATGCATATCTAATGTTCGGCTTATTTTAATCAAAAAACATTAGATATCCATGGAAAACTTACAATTTTGTTGATATATCTCTTAATAACAAATATGCATGTTGTATATAATCCAAGCCTAAGATATAACAAATGCTTAGCTATCAAAAGAAAACAATCGAATTGTGTCACAAATCAAACGTCTGAATGATCTAGCATCAAGCAAATACATCGAATTGCCTTAAACAAAACAATATTATTTGAAAGTAACAATAATAAATAAAAAATGTAAAATACTTGAAGCCTTATTGATAGAATTGTCATTAATATCGTTATAGTTTAATGCTAGTTAATTTCTACTAGACCTGTGCAAACACGATACTAACATTTCGTATAAATTGAACAAAATCTACATGCTTTTAGTTAGTTTTAAACTATTGATGAAACCAACGTGGCAACATCGCATTTTCATGTGTTTTAACTTCACTCTAATAAAATTTAGAATAACTTAGAGGTTATCTATATCGTTATAGTTTAATGCTAGTTAATTTCTACTAGACCTGTGCAAACACGATACTAACATTTCGTATAAATTGAACATTCTACATGCTTTTAGTTAGTTTTAAACTATTGATGAAACAAACGTGGCAACATCGCATTTTCATGTGTTTTAACTTCACTCTAATAAAATTTAGAATAACTTAGAGGTTATGACACAGTGTTGTTTATGTTTATGAACATTTATTTCTTCAGCGAATTCAAATTACCTTCTAACAAGTGTTTCCACTCCCAGATTAAGCATTAAGCAAAATTTCGAGTTTAAAAAAACCAGAAAATTTGGTTTGGCCGCTCGGCGAAGCGGAGCGGCCAAACCACATTTTCTGGCTTTTCTAAACTCGAAATTTTGCTTCATGCGCCACGCGTATAAAACATTAAAATATTGTGAAGTTAGGAATACACTTAAAAATTTCTTTTTAAAGTGAGTAATAATTAAAATATTTAAATAACAAAATATTTACATTTTTCTTCACACATTCTCAAGTCAGGTCCAATAATACAATGTATCAAATTAACTTAATTGGTAATTTAATAAGCAAAAAATAATTATGTTGCGTTATTGCAATAATGCTGCTTAATAATGGCTTAATCATTTTTATTATTTTTTTATTTACTTCATTCATCTAGCGCTTTGTATACTTTATGTACTTAATAAACTTATAAAGTATAAGTATACTTCCTTCCTTTTATTTTATCATAGGCTTGTTTAGTCTATGAATACGACCATCGTCTGTTTTACATATTCAGAATTCTCTGCTTGAATTTGCGTAAGGGAACAAATCTGGTCATAAGTACATCATCTTATTTAAATTGTTTAATAAAATTATTATAGGTAACCCAATATACATCAGCATTGTATTGAGTTGCCTATAATCACTGTTCTAAACAATTTGTTCAATGTATTTCACTAACGTTTTAATCAGGTCTACAGATGAAAAACTTCTCTGTATACCGATCAAATAGGTTTATTTATTTTCCGAAATACCGTTAATAAAACGGAAAATTACCAGTAAATGTAGAACTATATATTTATTTATTTATTTATTTATTTAACCCAAAAATTAATTCATAACATGTAAGTAAAGTGACATCAGATAATTAATATAATAGCTTTAACATAAATCAGTGTGTGATATACACATCAAGACAATTGCTATATTTAACAAACTAAATATTTAAGTACAATACGCAAAGAAAACTACAATACATATCAAAAATACATTATGGTGAGAGAGAAAATATTGTTATTGGCGCGATATATCTTTATTAAATTGAAATTATTGCTATACAGAAATAAATAGAGAAAATCGTAAACATTTATATATACATACATACACACACCCACGCGGATATATTTTTACGCACCTATGCATAATATTAATTTATTATACATATAATTACTTATATATGAAAAAAGAAAACTATTGTAACTGTGATCTCAGTACAGCTTCGCTGACATTAAACATGTCCAGGTCCTGATTAGTACAATATGTGTTAACAGTATTACACATTGATAATATTGGCGAGTTTAAATGAAGATGGCTATTCGCTGAGGGAACATAGAAAGTTAATTTTTGTCTGCCATTTAAACGGGGAATGTAAAAGTTTAATTGAGAGAGCAAATACGGATCGTTTATTTTGTGATAGATTAACTTGTACACAAATATAATTTGCGACAAGATTCTTCTATATTGAAGTGAAGCGATTCCAAACTCACTTTCGAGTACATTCAACGGATAACCCTGCACAGGATAGACATGGTGTTTTCTGAAGTACAAATATTTCAGGAATTTTCTCTGAACCTTATCGATTTCCAGTGCGTATACTTTGTACATAGGGCTCCAAACTATTGAACAATACTCCAGCCTACTGCGTATATACGCGTAAAAGAAATTAATAATAGGTTCCAGACTATTCAAAATTTTTGTATTTCTAATTATGAAACCCAATAGCTTGTAGGATTTGCTGGTAATCATTTTTATGTGATCGTTAAATGTAAGCTTGCTGTCAAACAAGACGCCTAAATCCTTAAAAGATTGAACGCGATCTATCAGCGTGTTATTAACTGAGTAAGGAAATTCTCTGATGGTTTGTTTTCTGTTGAAGGTAATTACATTGCATTTAGCTATGTTCAGTTGTAATCCATTGTTGTGGCACCAACCAAGAAAGTTATTTAAGTCATTTTGCAGTGCTGAGCAGTCATTAGGTACATCAATGGCACTAAACATTTTTAAATCGTCAGCATACATTAGACATCGAGATCCAATACTATTTGCAACGTCATTGAAAAATAATAAAAACAACATTGGGCCCAGGTTTGATCCTTGCGGGACACCACTATTTGATACATATATATAAGATCGATGGCCTTTGTTCTCCACATAATTTGTTCGATCTGACAAATAGCATGTTATCAGTTTTATTAAAGAATCACTTAGTCCAAACATGTGCAGTTTCTTTATTAACAAATTATGTTGTACTGTATCGAAGGCCTTCGATAGATCGGTATAGATGGCGTCCATTTGGCAGCGTCTATCCAAGGTCTCAGACACAATATTGGTAAAAGTACAGAGATTTGTGGTAGTTGATTTTCCACTCATAAATCCATGCTGGTTTGGTGATAAATGTTGAGCAACATGAGCATATAATACTTTGTACAACATATTCTCAAATATTTTAGCAAAATTGCTAATTAGCGAAATAGGCCTGTAATTGTAGATATCATCAACACTTTTGTTTTTGTGAATTGGTATAACCTTTGAAGTTTTCCAAATAGTTGGAAATATATTATATTTGAGCATCATATTGTATATGTGAAGTAAGGGTGTTGCTAATGCATATCTGCAATCTGTGACGACCATGGCTGGTATATTATCGGGACCCATTGTTAGATTTTGTTTTAGTCACTTAGCAAACTCATCTAGACTAAAACTTTTAATATTTATTAAGAGCGTTTGTGAGAAAATGTTATTTGTATTGTTCATGTTTTTAGAATTACTGATTGTACGATATACAGAGAAAAAATAGTCTGCAAATCCATTTGTTATGTCCTGTGGTTGATCGAGTTCGACATCGTCTTTTTTCATATATCCTGGAATTCTTGACCTACCTTTACGAGCATTAATAAACGACCACATTTTTGCGGGATTTTGTTTAATGTCCTCTTCAACAGTGTTGATATAGTTGGTAAAGTCATGTTTAATATTATTTTTCACAAGCTTTCTATATGCAAAGTATTGACGTGTATTGAAAATATTTTTATGCTTTCTCAGAACTGTATAGTAGTGTTGTTTGCGTTTGATATTTCGTATTGTTAAGCTTGAGTACCAGGACGGAAAATTCGTTTTACTTTGTATTTTCATGGGCACACATAAGGTTATAAAATTGTTTAGTATTTTTTAAAATGCTTCACATGCCTCATTGGGGTCTTCTAGCATGATAACTGGTTCCCAATGTGTTTCTGATATCAGTTTATACAGCATTAAAAAGTTTGTTTTCCTAAAATTGTAGACAGGTTTATTTGACTTAATTTTTTTGACATGGATGCCACAGGATATTGTACATGAAATATTTAACGATGGATGGTAGTTATCTTCCGAAACAAGAGGAAGATCACTGCGTTCTATCAAGCATTCGACATTTTTAGAGGATATAACAAGATCTAGTATACCGTTGATACTATTTCTACATGCATTCGATTGTTTTGCGCCATGAAAATCAATGAAATTTAAGAGTGACAACGATTTCTTATTTGTATCATCAGGATATCCCGGTAAGTTGAAGTCGCCGGCAAATATATACTCAATGACATTAGAAGCGTAACACCCAGATGGAGTTATTATTTTAACTTGATTTTTTGCCAGTATGGTAGTCTTACATCAAGAATAAAATGATTACATTTTCAAGAAATTTTATTAAAAAACAATCTAAAAAAAATTAATAATGTGTTTGGCGACCTCTTTGCTGTATACACTTCTGAGGCATCTCGTTCCAAGCAACTTGAATTTCATCGATCAACTGTGCTAGTCTGTGGAGGATGGTGCAAAGAGAATATTCTTCTTCCCATGATATCCCACACATGTTCAATGGGATTTAAATCCGGCGAACGGGGCGGCCACGCCAAAACATTAACACCAGCTTCAATAAGAAAGTTCATAGTTGGACGAGCAATATGGGGACGTGCGTTATCTTGTTGAAAAAGTACGTCTGGGCGGCCATCTAAATAAGGCAACAAAGTCGGTCGTATGACGTCTTCAACATAACGCGCAGCTGTCATACTGCCTCGAATGAATACAAGAGGTGATCGACTACCATAAGCAATAGCCCCCCAAACCATTACTCCAGCAGTCCTGTGTACATGCCTCTCAATAGCAAACCTAAGATCAGGTCGTTCTCCACGGTAGCGTCGTACCCTTCTACGGCCATCATGCGTGCCTAGACAAAATCGTGATTCATCGCTGAATACGACATCGTGCCATTCTGCCTCCCAATGCTGCCGTTCTCTGCACCAGTCCAACCTTTGGCGACAGTGTCTCGCTGTTAAAGGAAGCACTAATCTTGGACGGTACGAAAGAAGCCCAAAGGATTGAATGCGGCGATATAAGGTTCGCATACTAACAGGCCTACCTTCTTCTCCAATCCATTGATCACCGATTTGACGCGTAGTAGCGAAACGGTCTCGCAGGGCTATTTGTCTTAAGCGCCGATCTTGACGTTCTGTGGTACGCCTTGGTTGACCAATTGGTCTTCTTCTTGCTCCTCTACCTTCTTCTGTCCATACCTGATACACACGTATTACAGTTGCTGCAGTGGAATCAATACGGCGGGTAATTTCGCGATAGGACATACCGACAAGCAACAACTCGACCCCGGTCAAAATCGCTCAAATTGTGATATTGTGGACGTCTTCGGACTCGAGGCATTTTATTTAAGCTTACCACACTCAACGGAAACACGAAAACTAAAAACATCTGTACTAAACAGCTCATATAAATAGTTTTATCAAAAAAGAAAAAGGGAAATATTTTTTTTTCACAATAAATATAAAAGGCACAAGGTTGAAATTGTTATCAATGTATGCTTTAAATATAGTCACTCTGTTGCTAAAATATGAATTCAAAAAAATCATTCCTTCTTGGTGTTACGCTTCTAATGTCATTGAGTATATATTCACCTTCGAAGAGAGATTGGGATTCTAGGACAGATAATAAAGTATCGTATGATGTAAGTGGTGTTTGGGGCGGTATATAAATAGCAATTATGTTCAGATAAACATTCAACA
The DNA here is from genome assembly GCA_932526585.2 of Philonthus cognatus. NCBI lineage: Eukaryota > Metazoa > Arthropoda > Insecta > Coleoptera > Staphylinidae > Philonthus > Philonthus cognatus. Next base: position 61,348,932 of record OW052243.1, on the reverse strand, counting down.
CACATGCACGTACACACAATATATCAATATTCAAATCCGTTACACATATGTTTATTTCAGAGACTTTAAAGCATTCCCTGGTAGCAATTAAAACACTGCCACCTCGACCGTGCGATCTATCTTTGCAAAAAACATTGAAATGTGGAGGGAATAATTCTGCATTCAATAAGGAATCATTTCCCCACGTTTCGGTTAGTATAATTATGTCTAAATTATCGGAAGCCAAAATATTGTAGTAAAATGTAAAAGTCTTGGTATTAAGCCCGCGGACATTTTGGTACTAAGTATTTACATTTGGACGCTGGGTTGTAATACGTTTTTTCCTGCGATTATACGGGGTAGGCCATTGTCGTATTTCAAAGACACGTTATCTCCGGAACTCTTACGTGATCTAAAATCTACTAGAATTGTTTTCCGTTCTTCGCTTTCGCGTGGAGTCAGATCCCTGTTGATGTAGATGTTAGAATATTCGTTGAATAGCTTTAACTTCTTGCCGTTCTGTAGAGTATCCTGAGCAATGAACGCTGAATCAAATACTACCTTGAGCAGCCTTGGTTTGGGGCCATTTCTATGGACCCCAAAACGAAAAGTTTTAATCCGGTTTTTAGATAAAGGAGTAGTATTGATTTTGTTTATAATATTCAGTGCAGTTTGTCTTCTTCCTTTGTGGAGCCTTCGGGTATATTAGTCATAATCACATTACACTCTCTGCGTTTTTGTTCTCTTATTTCACACAAAACTTCGTCTATTATTTTCGAATCTGATTGAGCAGGTTGTTTCATTTGTGCAATATCGCGTTGGAGATTGATCACCATATCCTTAAGCGCGAGAATGTGATCTGTTAGATCCGATGTACAGCAGCCGCCGCATGTCCATTTAATATTCTTGGCGGATCGTAAGAATTTTGTTTCGGTATTATTTAATTTCGCACAAGCTGTGCTATATGTGCTTCTACACACATAACATTTGATGCAATTGTTGTCGGTTAACGTAGCTGAACAACGAGTGTAAATGTTGTTCAGCTACGTTAACCGACAACAATTGCATCGCGTATTGAATAAATGTAAGATGGTTGTATTGGATAATAGGTGATTGGGTTTTGATAGGGATTTGAACGAGGATACAATACTTCACGCCAACCGCGCCCGTGGTGGCGGCTAATAATTACACAAACAAGACTAGGCGACGGGGGGGGGGGGGGGGGGAACACACCAGAGAACGAAGGAATTTTGTTAATAAGATAAAGAAATTAGTTTGCACATAATGTTGGTTTTGATTAGTATAATATTTAATTATATCTGATGCGAGGTACGCCTATGGATGTGAATATAAACACCTGCGATGAGATGTAGTGCGAGGTGCCAATAAAAAAAAGTAAATACAAAAACGCCAGTAAAAACAATGCCTCGTCCTCGCCTTCTCCTCTTTAACATCAGCGTTTACTTGGCAAGATGCGATAGAATTAAATATCACGCTTACCGCTACTAGACTGACTATACCAATTCTACACCCCCACACATTGACTAACTGTTCACTATTTAATTCACTTTAAAATTTAATCTAACATGTATATCACTAAGGATTCACTAATTTTTCGGAGCTCACACCGACACCGACACCAGTGCTTGAAACAACAATAACAATATTTGATATAGATCAAATACTTCTGAAGACTGGTAAGTTACGATTTTTCAAAACAAATCCTCGTAAGTTAGAATTTAATAACTTACAAATATTAGTATAAACCATCTACTCAAAATACTTATTAAAAATTGCTCATGATAAAGTTATAACCGTAAAAAACAAATCAGAAGAATTACGCAGCTTATATAATAATTAACTAGTATATTGTGTCTCCTGTAAAATTTGACATTTTGACTTACGAGATTTCGGAAATAGTTGATCGATATAACGGGTGGGCCATCTAGTGGTTTCTTTTTAAAAATGCAATAAAATGAACAAAATTATTTGTTTTCCATGTATTATGGCTTTATTAGTAAGAGCAAACATTCCCATTAATTATGGAACACAACTTCGTTCAAGTGGCTGCCTCAGCTGGCTTCGCAGTAGCGCATTCTGTCACTCCAATTTTCCAAGACATTGTTGATGGTTTCGAGCTGTGCCGCAAGGATCGCTTGGATGATATTGGCGTGAAGTGCTTGAATCGTTTCTGGATTGTTGGCATAACATCGGTCCTTCACAAAAAAAATCCAAAGGGGTTCAATCGCAGCTCCGAGGCGGCCAATTGACATCGCCAAGACGGCTGATAACACGATTTGGGAATTTGGTGCGCAAAAGATCGATTGTGGCATAGTCTGTGTGGCATGGCGCGCCATCCTGCATGAACCAGATGTCGTCCAAATACATGTCTTTAATTTCATTAAAAAAAGTCGGATAACATGGCTCTGTAACGCTCACCGTTGACCGAAACGTTGTTTCCAGCCTCATTTTCGATGAAAAATGGTCCAATGATGCCACCACTCCACAATCCGCATTAAACTGTCACTCTCCGGGGATGCATTGGCTTCTCGACCATAACGTGCGGGTTTTCCGAGCCCCAGATGCGGCAATTTTGTTTGATAACGTAGCCGCAAAGATGAAAATTAGCCTCGTCAGAAAAGAAGATTTTTCGCCCAAAATCGTTGTCCAATTCAAGCTGCTCTAAGGCCCAAATTGCGAAGCGATAACGAAGCGGATGGTCAAGCGCCTTCAATTGCTAAGTCAATTGGACCTTGTAAGCGAATAATCCGAGATCTTTGTGCAGAATTCTCCTCAGGCTAGTGCGTGCAATGTTGAGCTGTTGAGATCGACGGCGAGTTGATGTTCGTGGATTGAGTCTCACACTCTCGGTTACAGCAGCCACATTCTCGTCTGTGCGCACCGTACGAGAACGAGGACCATGAGTGTTGTCCACTAGCATGCCAGTCTCACGAACTTTTTGCACAAACTTGCGTACAGCAGGCGCGGTGGATGATTCATTTCGGTCAAAACTTCTTTTCAACAAACGCACTGTTTGGGCTACACAGCACTCACTTTGGAAATAAGTTTGCAATATTTCCCAACTTTGTTCAAGCGTAAAGCGACTCATTTCGTACCCCGGAGGAATGATACCGACTTTCTGTCAAGATTTCGAGCGGGAAAAAGATGTCAGTGTCAAAATAACCTATGATTTAAAAAGAAACCACTAGATGGCCCACCCTGTATACATCATCTTTATTAAGGTATACTATTTATACATTTACATTTATTTATACAAATACTTACAATTACATCCCTCTCTGGACCATTGGTCTTTTTGCCCACCATACTGGACGATTTACGTACTTATAAACTAAGGCTGGAAGAATCCACAACAAAGGGCCAGTTGCACAGGACACGTTAAACTGGTTGAACTCTGAACTTAAGTTCAAAGTGACATTAGAACAATAGGAACTGTCATCTTAAACTTGAGTTCAGCTTGAACCTGATTTCACACTTCCGGTGCAACTGGGCCAAATTAAAAACTAATCTGTTATTTTCTCTAACACGGAAACTACCAAAGCTCTTACTTCCCCCCTTTTATCTCACATTCTGGAAATCCACAACTAAATGAACACGAATCTGTTTTTTTTCTTTGTTTCGTTTGTTCATCTCTTTCTATTCCGAAAATTTTGGGATGTGTTTAAAATTTGCGCCCCGGGTGTTAAAAAAACGCGATTCCGAGTCCGAAGTTGAATCATAGCTGGTATTTTCGAACGCTACGTAAACACTACGGTGGAAACCCTTAAATGATGATCAATAAGTCGATTAGGATTGTGTTTTGTGTATGTGTGTTGTAATTCCATTAAGCAATCCAGACCGCGCCGAGCGGTAAAAATTATTGTTTCGTAGAGATATTTCAATATTGGTGAGTCGTAAGGTTTGTTCGTTTGTACTGCACTAAGTTGAACTGAGTTGATATTTCAAACATTAAAAGTGCGATTCTTTTCGCAATCTACAACAAGTTAGTCTTACAAAGACTATATCAAACACCCAGTGAAACAACTACTTTCCCGGGCTAATACCCCGACGGACATTGAATTATACAACAAGTGCTCGCTGTTACATACAGTAACCTACTGCAAATGTAACAATTTGGGTCAAATTATTCAGGCCATCTATAGACGCGTTTCGAGATTTATCTCTCCTCAGTATAGCTTTGCCATTCCCTCTAAACAATTTGACACCTTAGACTGGCGGTCACGTTACCGTTCAAACATAAGTATAAATGAAATTGCCAATTCTTGGTTGCAGAATACTTCAAACATTAAAAGTGCGATTCTTTTCGCAATCTACAACAAGTTAGTCTTACAAAGACTATATCAAACACTCATTGAAACAACTACTTCCTGGGCTAATACCCCGACGGACATTGAATTATTCAAGTGTTTGCTGTTACATACAGTAACCTACTGCAAATGTAACAATTTGGGTCAAATTATTCAGGCCATCTATAGACGCGTTTCGAGATTTATCTCTCCTCAGTATAGCTTTGCCATTCCCTCTAAACAATTTGACACCTTAGACTGGAGGTCACGTTACCGTTCAAACATAAGTATAAATGAAATTGCCAATTCTTGGTTGCAGAATACTTCAAACATTAAAAGTGCGATTCTTTTCGCAATCTACAACAAGTTAGTCTTACAAAGACTATATCAAACACCCATTGAAACAACTACTTCCCGGGCTAATACCCCGACGGACATTGAATTATACAACAAGTGCTCGCTGTTACATACAGTAACCTACTGCAAATGTAACAATTTGGGTCAAATTATTCAGGCCATCTATAGACGCGTTTCGAGAGTCGAGTGCTCGCTGTTACTGTATGTAACAGCGAGCACTTGTTGTATAATTCAATGTCCGTCGGGGTATTAGCCCGGGAAGTAGTTGTTTCAATGGGTGTTTGATATAGTCTTTGTAAGACTAACTCGTTGTAGATTGCGAAAAGAATCGCACTTTTAATGTTTGAAGTATTCTGCAACCAAGAATTGGCAATTGCAATTTCATTTATACTTGAGTTGATATTTGTGACGTGTGAAGTTAGTGCAACTTCACATTTACAATTGCTGCTGTCCGGGGCCCGTATTTACAATACCGATGCAATTTGTCATCGGTGAGAAGTTGCACTGAAATGACGTCATTTTGGGAAGAATTTACTAAGCCGTATGGAGTAAAATGACGTCATTTTGGTGCAAGTGTTCACCGATACCGATGGCAAATTGAATGGGGGCTGTGAATACGGGCCCTGTTTGGGTAACGAATAGATTCAGTACAAAAAGGGCTGCACCAGGTTACGTAACAAACCTAGTAAGTTAGAGAAGTTAGGTTAGGTTAATATATCTGTCTGTGTGTGTGTGTGTTTATGAAGCAGATTAATACTCTATCCATTTATCTCTCTGATAAATGTGTTTCTAGATATCTGGAATGCGCACTTTCCTTATCGTTTACCTTTGATTATTTGTTGCGAAAACAATATAAACTTCTATTATCGTTCAGCTTTGATTATAAGAAAAAAAATATGGATAAATACGGAAAATGGATTAAAATAGTCAGCGATCGACTACAACACACTATTTCTAAAAATGTCTTAGTCTCAGTCAGAGCTGGGATGAATCCTCAAAAACAGGATTCGAATCACGAATCCGAATCACCTAATATGATTCGAATCACGAATACTCGAATAAAGGATTCGTAAGTGAAAAATGTGATTCGAATCAAAGATTCGAATCCTCATTTTTGAATCACGGATACAAATCCTATAAAAATAAATTTGAATCTATTATTTGCAACCAGTAACATTATATTCCATCAGTTTCTATTAACAAAAATGTTCGTTTTAAATCAGTGTTGTATACGCATGGCGCATGAAGTAAAATTTCGAGTTTAGAAAAGCCCCGTGAAAATTTGTCTCGGGTCGCTGCGCGACCCTCGACAAATTTTCTACGCGGGGCTTTTCTAAACTCGAAATTTTACTTCATGCTTAGTCTGGGAGTGGTCAACACTCGTTTTTAGAAGTTTTAAATTAAAGGATCACTCTAGATTACTAAGTTTATTACCATTTTACAAAGGCTACAGCTCGAAGGACCAATCATGGTCTTTGGAGACCGAAGGACTACAGGGAATCGAAGTTTCTTTACAAGAAAACAAGGAATATCTGAAGGTTTACAGTATGGATAGGAAAGAAAACATCCAATTTTGAAAAATATTGAAGTTAGGTTGGTTAGTAAAGGTAAACGATAAGGAAAGTGCGCATTCCAGATATCTAGAAACACATTTATCAGAGAGATAAATGGATAGAGTATTAATCTGCTTCACAAACACACACACACACAGACAGATATATTAACCTAACCTAACTTCTCTAACTTACTAGGTTTGTTACGTAACCTGGTGCAGCCCTTTTTGTACTGAATCTATTCGTTACCCAAACAGGGCCCGTATTCACAGCCCCCATTCAATTTGCCATCGGTATCGGTGAACACTTGCACCAAAATGACGTCATTTTACTCCATACGGCTTAGTAAATTCTTCCCAAAATGACGTCATTTCAGTGCAACTTCTCACCGATGACAAATTGCATCGGTATTGTAAATACGGGCCCCGGACAGCAGCAATTGTAAATGTGAAGTTGCACTAACTTCACACGTCACAAATATCAACTCAAGTATAAATGAAATTGCAATTGCCAATTCTTGGTTGCAGAATACTTCAAACATTAAAAGTGCGATTCTTTTCGCAATCTACAACGAGTTAGTCTTACAAAGACTATATCAAACACCCATTGAAACAACTACTTCCCGGGCTAATACCCCGACGGACATTGAATTATACAACAAGTGCTCGCTGTTACATACAGTAACAGCGAGCACTCGACTCTCGAAACGCGTCTATAGATGGCCTGAATAATTTGACCCAAATTGTTACATTTGCAGTAGGTTACTGTAGCCTTTGTAAAATGGTAATAAACTTAGTAATCTAGAGTGATCCTTCAATTTAAAACTTCTAAGAACGAGTGTTGTCTACTCCCAGACTAAGCATGAAGTAAAATTTCGAGTTTAGGAAAGCCTCCTTTTATAAGGATTCGAATCCTTTTATAAGGATTCAAATCCTTTTATAAGAATTCGAATCCTTTTATAAGGATTCGAATCATCTACCTCTGGATTCGAATACGAATCCTTTTAAAAAATGTAACGAATCCGGATCACGAATCCGTTTTCACTAAAGTATTCAAATACCTGTTGTGAATCCTCTAAAAGGATTCAAATCCGGGAATCGAATCCTAAATGATTCGAATCCTGCCCAGCTCTGGTCTCAGTTGCATGAACATTTCGAACTGATTTCAAAATTACATTAAAACAATATAAATAGCAGAGCTGGGCAGGGTTCGAATCATTCAGGATTCGAATCCTTTTAGAGGATTCAAAACAAGTATTTGAATACTTTAGTTAAACTGGATTCGTGATCCGGATTCGTTACATTTTTTTAAGATGATTCGTATTTGAATCCAAAATGCGGGTGATTCGAATCCTTATAAAAGGATTCGAATATTCATAAAAGGATAAAAATATTTATAAAAGGATTCGAATACGTACAAAAGGATTCGATTACTTACAAAACGATTCGAATCGTCAAAAATAATTCGAATCAGTTGTGAGGATTAACATGAAGAATTTGTTTAGTGTATTTTTAAATTTTTCCTTAAATCACTGTTTTATACGCTTGGCGTATGAAGCAAAAATGTCGAGTTTAGAAAAGCCCTCGACAAATTTTCTACGCGAGGCTTTTCTAAACTCGACATTTTACTTCATGCTTAGTGTGGGAGTGGAAACGCTCGTTCGAAACTTCAAACTGAATGCTTTGATGTTTTGTTGCACTGGATGAATAATATATCTCACTCATAATACCGCAAAAGTTCTAGATTCCAAAGGGTAACTTGAAATTATGCGAGGATGGAACAAAAATAAAAAAAAAACAATTTTTGTGGATGACATTTTTTATTTGTTTGTACAGGGTGTCCCACTTTGAGTAGGACAGTATGGGTTACTAATAGATAAATAGATATTAATATGATAGATTCGGTTAAATGGACAAAGTTGTGCAGTTTTATGTGCTTACTCAGTTTCTGTTGAGAAAAAATAGAAATTTTGAAAAACTTCGAAGTTATTGATAAAAAACTAAAAATCGCGATTTTCTAAAATCGATCATATCTTTCCTATTTGTGAATTTATTGAAAATCTGTAAAAACATTGTCAAAGTAAATGTTATGGCACATCAAACCGATTTTAATTTGTCAGGCGATTCGTTTTTGCTTTATTAATATTAACATTTGTTTTTCAAATGGAAGCATATGGATTTCACCATATGCTTCCATTTGAAAAACAAAAGTTAATGTTAGTAAAACAAAAACGAATAGCATTAAACAGCATTTTTCGCCCTGATTTCAATGATATGTACTATTATTAATGTTAGCTATTCAATTGTTTTCAAACATTAAAATTGTTTCAGTAGTTGCTAAGATTGACAGAAGTAAATATTATAGAAAACGTATAAGAATATAATAAGTTACATTATATGTAATATATTAAAAGTTAGTAATAAAAACAAGGATATATTTTATAATTTGTAAGTTGTACACAATAAAGGTAATATAACGTAAATAAACATATTCTTTTATTTTAATGTTTTGATCATTAAAACTAAAAAAAAAAACTGTTTAAAGTAAAATTATGTTATTGTTAATAACGATAAATCAATTAAATTAATGTTTTATACGTGTGGCACGTGAAGTAAAATTTCGAGTTTAGAAAAGCCTGAAAATTTGGATTTTCCGGAGCGCGACTCGCTTCGCTCACCCGCACCGGCAAATCCAAATTTGCAGGCTTTTCTAAACTCGAAATGTTACTTCATGCTTAATTAAGGATTATAAACCTATGTTACAGATTAAAACAAAACACAAATATTTGACATTTCTTAAGATTCTACAAGTAAAAGTCACTCACACGGACAAATTAAAACTTTACGCCACTTTATCTAGAATAGATTATTACAATACTCTCATATATCAAACTCTCTACTCTCATATGTCAAAAGGGCAAAGTATCACAATTGTCAAAAAATGTCTAAAAAGGTCATGATTGTCAAAATATATAATTGTTGTCAAAAAACATAATGTATAAAAAGTTGTAATAGTCAATTTTTTCAAATTATCACAATTCAGTCACAAATGGCGATCCATATGATGAAAATAAATTTTTTTTATAGTCAAATAATGTCATCTCTAACATAAATTGGCGATATATGAGGAAAATGCTAATTTATGTCAATAAAGAATATATTAAAAAAACTGTGTTTTTGAGAGTAATAAGTTTTTTTACCTAAACTAAATCAAAGTGTAAATAAACTTTCAACTATTATCTGCCTTAACAATTAAGTTGTAAAAAAAAACGATAATTAATATCAATACTGATAAATCAAATAACTAACAAAAATTAATGGGATTTTTCTGTTTTTTATTATATTATTATTTATTATTATATTTCTTATTACATTAATATTCTAAAAGAACAATATTTGCTTGATATCTACTTCTAAATGACGTTTTAAAAATTGTTTGTGTTTGTTTCAAATTTTAAATCCTCTCTAAATTAGGCAAAGTTAGACTTTTCGACATTTAATTGCAAATTAATCTAAAACTATCAATATAGTGTTTTATAATTATTATATTTTATAAAAGAACTTACAAAATTGTCTAATTTATGATTTTTTAAATGTTAATCAAATTTAGGTAGAATTAGACTTTCCGACGTACAAGTGCAAATATTTAACTAACAATATATCAATAGGATATTTCTGATTTTGCAATAATAATAATAATTATAATATTTTGTGAGATATTTAAAAAAAATTTACTCGTTTTAAAAAAGAAACACAACTGTTCAATGTTTGCTTAACATATTCACAAAATATCATTAAGATTAACAAAATAATTTCCATGTGATGATTTGTTTAAAATAAAAAACTAACAAAAATTTATGGGATTTTTTTGTTTTTTATTATATTATTAGTTATTATTATGTTTCTTATTACAATAATATTTTGAAAGAACAATATTTGCTTGATATCTACTTCTGAATGACATTTTAAAAATTGCTTGTGTTTGTTTCAAATTTTAAATCCTCTCTAAATTAGATAAAGTTAGACTTTTCGACATTTAATTGTAAATTAATCAAAAACTATAAATATAGTGATTTATAATTATTATATTTTATAAAAGTATTTACAAAATTGTCTAATTTATAATTTTTTAAATGTTAATCAAATTTAGGTAGAATTAGGCTGTCCAACGTACAAGTGCAAATATTTAACTAAAAAATATCAATATCAATCAATCAATATCAATCAATATTTCTGATTTTGACATAATTATAATAATTATAATATTTTGTGAGAGATATTTAAAAAAATATACACGTTTTAAAAAAGAAACACAACTATTCAATGTTTGCTTAACATATTCACAAAATATCATTAAGATTAACAAAATAATTTCCATGTAATGATTTGTTTAAAAAAATGTTTAAATTCAGTTTTCCAAAAACTTTTTTCAAATCTAGTGAGCTTTTGTCTACTGGATTTTGTAGGTTAATAAAAGAAAGACAATTGTATCAATAATTATACTTAACATCATAATCGGCGATTTTCGTAAACAATTAAGTTTTCTATATAATTAACAAGTTAGATTTACTTTAGTTTAAAAGTGTCATTCTATGATACTTTGAGATAAATTGACATTTTTTTACTTGGAGGCTCATTATTCACATGAATTGTCATTTTTGTTAGATAAGTTGACCTCTTAAACTAATATTTCTAACAAAAACGAAAATTGATGAATAATGAACCTCCAAGTAAAAAAATGTCAATTTATGTCAAATACGTTTATCTGCTTTTTATTCCTTCATATTTTTAAGTATCAGTTATTGAATTCAATTAAGGATTTAATTGCCATTATCGGGTCGGTCGGGCTTATTCTTGTAAAATATTAGTGAAATACTGTTGAAATTTATCGTTGAATTTCAACAGCATTTCACTAATATTTTACAAGAATAAGCCCGACCTTATAAAGCATTTTTCGTATTTTTTACATGTTTGACGCCACTTTAGACATTTGCTATTTATCGAGACACTCGGACGTAAATTGGCGTTCACAGCCGACATTGACATTTGTCAATAGTAAAAGTTAATGTTTGATTATTATGGCTGTCGCGTTAAGGGCGCAAATTAGATATTTGGCCCCAGGCGCAAGTTTTCCTTACTGCGGCGCTGTTAATAACAAGTTATTGTTAATAATAAAATGTAACATAAGTGAATTCAAGTAATAGTTGTTCAAACTACAATTCCACTCTTGTTGCTTTGATTTTTATGAAGTCATTAATTGTGTCATCATAGTTTATTTTAGACGCTAGATCATACTCAATGGATTTATCAGTCCTGTTTCAGTCATACTCGATCTTAAATAGCTTAAATTTACTAAAAGAGGACTCTTACATGAATAGCTAAAAACACTCTTTATGCTATTTCAATATTGGGCTAAGCATCTCCTACTTCATATTGCGTTATGCATTTTAGTAAGTCTAAATGGGCTCCTAAAGAAATGTTTAAGAACAATTTAAATGTACATTAGATGAAATAGTATTCGTATTCATTGTAAGCATTAAATTAAATATGTTTGCATTAAAAAAATAATTATAGCATTAAAAGGGAATTTTTCTTTTAGGTGCACACATCCCGATGCATTCCTTGTAAAAGTTCAAGTATTCGTTGTTTTTATAAAAATGTTCAATCTAAAACTTCTAACCATTGTATCCACTCCTCGATGAAGCATGAAGTAAAATATTTCGAGTTTAGAGAAGCTTGAAAAGTTGGTTGGGTCGCATAACGTAGCGACCAAACCAAACACTGATTTATCGAGAACTTCAAAATATACCACTTTAGCTTGAAAGAACGTCTGCTACAGTATTTTCTTTTCCTGGAATATGTCGCAAATCCATTATAAATTGACTTGTATACTCGAGCTGTCTAGTTTGACGTGGAGATACTTGTAAACTTGGCTGATTAAATGCTGTAGTTAGTGGCTTGTGGTCCATAAAGATAATGAATCTTCGACCTTCTAGCCATGGTCGAAAATATCGTATAGCAGAATAAATTGCAAGTAACTAATTTTGCTGATTTGTTGCTGCTGTAGTGCTGCACCCATTGCGATTTGAGATGCATCAACTGTCAAGCACACTGCTGTATCTTGTTTTGGGTGAGCAAGTAGTGTAGCTTGGGCTAAATCTTGTCTAAGTTTCTCGAAGGCCTTGACAGTATCTGGTGTCCAATCGACTGTTCTTCTGTCGTGCTTCTTGTTATTAGGAATCAGCTGAAACAGTATCTTCTGCCGAATGTGGTAAACACCTACGATAAAAATTCACCATGCTTAAAATTTGTTTCAGTTCCTGGATTTGAGCAGATAGCACCAATTTTATTTATTTGTGGTTTGATCCCTGATGTTAAAACTGAATATCCAATAAAGTCTATTTCTTGGACACCAAAAACAGATTTATTTTCGTGAACTTGCAATCCATGTTCTGGCAGTTTTGTGAGAACGCTGGTTAAATGGTACTTGTGGTCTTCTTCCGAAGTTGAAGCGATCAATATGTCGTCGAGATGTGAAAATGCAAATGGTAAATCTCGTAAAACATGGTGTATAAATCTCTGAAATATTTGCGCTGCATTTCTGAGCCCGCACGGCATCCTGAAGAATTCGAAAAGCCCAAATGGTGTTATTACAGCAGTTTTTTTTATGTCTTCTTCAGTTAGATGTATGTTATAATATGCTTTTACTAAATCGAGCTTGCTAAAGATAGTTTTGCCATTGAGTTTAGCATTAAAGTCAACGATGTTTGGAATCGGGTATCTGTCAGAAATAGCAATATTATTAAGAGTTCGATAGTCCCCACATGGTCGCGAAGTCTAGTCACTCTTATTTACCATGTGCAATGGAGATGCTTATTGGCTTTTAGATGGTCTACAAATACTTTTATTGCACATGGTTTGAAATTTAGCCTCTATTAACTTCTCGGGGGCAGAGGTCGCGCCTTTGCGAATACTACCTATAGTCTTATACTGCCATAAGTGATGTAGTTGAAGGCGACGGTTGAAATATAGAAGAGAATTTGCTGTGGTAATTACTACTTGGATCTATTGTGCAGTGTGTGTGTATGTGCAGTAAAGAAAATCAGCACCGATAATAGGAATTGTCACATCAGCAATGATGAATTGTGTTCTATTGGCGTACCGGATGCATTATACCACATATGGGCAACACCAGGCCCGCGGGCCGGATAAGGCCCGCTGTAAGATATGATCCGGCCCGCGAGACATTTTGAAAAAACCCAATTAAAAAAATATTACATTAGGTACTTATACTCACGGGAGTGACAGTGAGGAGGCAAACATCAAATTCTTTGATGTTTGCCGCCTCAGTCTTTGATAATCGCCGCCACTCGACTTGCACGATCAAATTCTTTGAGGTTTGCCGCCTCACGGGCGACACATCAAAAGATTTATTGCTTCTCAATTATTCTAAACTAGTTTATTCCAGATTATTCGTTCATTTTGCCCATATAAGCGGGTGGATGGCCCGAACGTTAGTTCAATTCTATTTGAGCTACCGAGGTGATAACTTGGACAAGCGATATCCTAGCGAACTGCTCGAGCCGTCAACTTGCTTTGTGACTTTGTGTGCATCTTGAGTGGTGACTAACTATAGTTTGTTATTAAGTTTATTGAACGAAAAGTAAACAAAAATGATGTCTGGTGGAAAGAAACGAAAAGTAGATACAGAGGGTCGCAATTTTCAAGAAAACAGGACTGAAGAATTCTTTTTTATCTTGCACAATGGTAAGCCTATTTGTTTGCTGTGTAATGAATCTATTTCAGTAATGAAAGAATTCAATATAAAGAGGCATTACTCAACTAAGCATGCTACGCTGCACTCACTGACAGGACAATTAAGAACAGACAAAATACAGAAGCTTACCGCAAATTTGGAAAAACAGCAACAAATGTTTCATAAACAAAGAACACAACTTGATAATGTTGTGAAAGCTAGTTTTATAGTTAGCTCAAAATTGGCAAAGGCATTAAAACCATTTGCCGAAGGAGAATTTATCAAGGAGTGTATGTTAAAAGTTTGCGGTATTATGTGTCCTGAAAAGAAAAACGAATTTGAAAAAAATAGTTTGTCAAGACGAACTGTTGTTCGACGTATAGAAATGATGGCTAATGATATAAAAACAACATTGACTGACCGTATGGCTGGTTTTGAATCATTTTCCATAGCATTATATTTATTCGAGGTGTTGATAAGGAGTTCACTGTTACTGAGGAATTGCTTGCTTTACAGCCGCTAAAAGGAACCACTACAGGAGAGGATATTTTTATTGAAGTTCAAAAGGTTTGGCTTGCCATGGTCAAAATTAATTGGAGTATGCACTGATGGTGCACCTTCTATGGTCGGCTTACGTAAAGGTTTCATCGGAATTTTGAATGAAAATGCAACAGAATTAAATGTGCAAAAAGATGATTTAATAGTCCTTCATTGCATTATCCACCAACAGAACCTGTGTTCTAAGTCCATTCGACTCCACAATGTTATGAATATGGTAGTAAAAACCATCAACTTTATTCGATCCCGAGGGCTTAACCATCGTCAGTTCAAGGCGTTTTTGGATGAAATATCAGCTGAATATAACGACGTAACATATTATTGTGAAGTCAGATGGCTGAGCAAAGGAAAAATGTTGAAACGGTTTTACGAGCTTAGAAATGAGATAGCAGACTTTATGAAAATAAAAGATAAACCACTATCTAAATTAAGTGACCCAAAATGGATATGTGACTTAGCATTTCTGGTCGATCTTACAGGCTATTTGAATGATTTAAATTTGAAACTTCAAAAACAAGGACAGTTAGTAAATGATTTGTACAGCCATTTAAAAGCGTTTCAGATCAAACTACGCTTGTGGGAGTCACAGATGATGTCTGGTAACAGTTACCATTTCAACACGCTCTCTGCGTATGAAAATATTGCTTATGCTCAATATGCTGAAGAACTCAAGTTACTGTCGGAACAATTTTCGAACAGATTTTGCGACTTCAAAAACATGGAAGACTGTTTCAGTTTATTTGCTACTCCTACAACATATATTGTACAAAATGCTCCAATACACTTACAAATGGAGTTGATCGAGATTCAAGAAAACTCACTCCTAAAATCCAAATTTGAAGACCTAGAGTTGTGCGATTTCTACAAAAAATACCTAGAAGAAGACAATTTTCCGCAGCTTAGAAAATTCGCAAGAAGATTGATTTGAGCTTTTGGCAGTACTTATAAATGCGAACAGTTCTTTTCATTGATGAACGTTAATAAATCAACACATCGTACAAGACTGACTGACGATAATTTGGAAAATTCTTCACGTCTTTGTGTCAGTGAAATTAATCCAAATATCGATGGATTAGTTTCCCAAATTCAAGCTCAAGTGTCTCATTGATTTCGGTGTATTTAACTTTCGTAGTTTGTAACAATTGCAAATTTAACGATTTAATTATAATGGACCATTTTTTTAAATTTCATTTTGTTATTTTAATAAATTGTACTATAATAACATTATCGTATTATTTCATGTCTAATATTTATCGCAAAACATATTATCACTACTTTAAAATGCACTAAGTACTTTTAAACGCGGCCCGCGAATGTATTTGCACGCTAAAGTTTGGCCCTCAACATGTCAAAGGTTGCCCATACCTGCATTATACAATGGAGCTAACTTATTTTGAGGTCGTTTTTGTACCATCCGCACAGGAAGAATAGATAGGGTTGCTCCGGTATCTATTAAATATAAGCAGGCTTGGTGGCTAGTACAATCATCATTTACCACCGTTAATGATGATTGTTGTTGTTTTTCTGGGTCTCTGAGCATAGGGGGGCATAGGGGTAACTTTGAGATCGGCTACCGAATTTAAAATGATACCAGCATTTTCTAAATAAAGTTAGCGATCTTGAGCGTAGTATCGGAGTGTTGGAAACGAGATTGCTACATTGACACTTTGATACAGTTTTTGACAGTTCTGTCACAGTGGCACTTAGGTTGCTTAATTTTTGAGGACATTTTTATTGTCACTGTCATCATCTTTCGCTACTAAAGAGCATTATTTATTTTGGATGGCGTAAACTTGATGTCAAGATGATGTGAGTTCAGTTATCTTGTCTACTAATATTGCTAAATCCGATAACTCGTCGTTACTTGCTGATAGTATTATTTGAACGCTGGTAGACAAACGTTCAAGCCAAAGTATTTTGACAGCTGATTCCGTTAAAGACTTACCGGTTAGGTGCTGCATTTTTCTCAACAACTGCGAAGGTCTTCTGTCATCTAAGTGGATATCAGTAAGTAGTCTTCTTAGACGTGTTTCCTTGCTTTCCGAGAGACGGCCAATTAATGCTTTCTTAATTGCTTCGTATTAGTTATTGGCTGGTGGAGTGGACAGAAAACCGCTGATGTGATCTAGTGCATCTAAATCCATACTCGAAATTACGTACTTAAATTTGGTGCTGTCTGCAGTAATTCCGACAAGTTCAAAATTACACTCTACTTGGGTAAACCATAGTTCTACGTGGCATGTTCACACCTACGATGTGCTGATCGTATAGTTGGTCACCATCCATTATTTTATACTATAATTTAGTCAACTCGTACAGTGTATATTAGGAGCGTCGGGGGTCATCAATTGTCGAAGTCGTGATTACGTGCTTCGACCAAAGTGCTTCTAGAGATATTTGTAGATTCTTAAATCAAGACAAAATGACGACAAACTTGGTGAATTGACAAACTTGAAAATTGTATTTTATTTATATCAAAATGACTATAGATACATTATAAAAGGTGGTTGGCTATGGGGTAATATCGCATACCGCAACAAACTTACAAGTTTTCTATTCACTATTAAAATATAAATACAGAGCATTTTTCTTTTAAGTATACATATGCATACGCTGTAAATGTTATGACATTCGTTCTTTTTTTTAAGCTCAAATTGAAGTTTTGAACGAGTGTTTTCCACTCCCAGATTAAGCATGAAGTAAAATTTCGAGTTTAGAAAAGCCTTAAAATTTGGTTTGGCGCCACGCGTATAAAACACGGATTTCAAGTAAGGTTCAAAATATACTGCTTACTTCACAATATTTATACCGGGTTTCAACAACTTCAGTTAAATCGACCAATAGCAATTCATTGATTTTAATGTAGTAATAGTTACATAAACGTCAAAAAAGCAATTAATTCACATGACGTTGATCTTTATGACATAGAAAATGTCTATTCCAATCCACAAATAAATTTAATCAACGAAAAGGATTTAATTGACGTTGGTGAAACCGGAAATTAGTGTTTTATACGCGTGGCGCATGATGTAAAATTACGAGTTTAGAAAAGGTTGACAATTTGGATTTAAGGCTTTTCTAAACTCGAAATTTCACTTCATGCTTAATCTGGGAGTGGAAAACACTCGTTTGAAGCTATAATTTGAACTATTTTCAAAGAAAAACGAATATGGGAAGATTTACAGAATATACTCTGTAATTGGAATATGTACACTCAAAAGAAAAACTTCCTTTATGTTTTACCACGGAAGGGAAACTGAATCTCTAATAGACGATTTGTGAAGGACCGTTAGTGACGACTTGTATATAATAGTTTCTGGAATGTATTAAGGAATGAATCATATTTTCAGAAGAGTTAGTACCCTATTTGTGTGAGGTAGCTAGAACATCATATTCATTTATTTATTATGATTATGTCAAGACTATTGAAGACGCCGACGTGCACCTCACCAACCCAGAAACCCAAATTTAATTTTCTCTTTTCGTGTGCGTATGTGTGTTGCATGTGTGGGCAAGTGCCTACTCATATTTCCCCACATATTTTTTTCTAATGCTAATTGACATTCATAAATTCGATTCGCACGTTAAGACCAACCCTGAAACATAAACAATCATAAACATCGATTATTTATTATTGATTTTTTCCTTTAAAAATCAACAAAATTCTATATCTCAAACATTTGTTCACAATTTTGAAAGATACTGTTGTTTGTTAAATAGAATCACGTTGAAATTATGTATTGTCTTTTGTAACCAAATTTTTAGTTTAACTTTTTAGTTTACCAGTACAGAGTGGTGCATTTGCGGGTACCACATATGGAACTTTTTTATTTGAAGAGATATTGAAAAACCGTGTTCGTGAGCCAGGGTCACTTTTGAGTGTTTTAATCAATGGCGAAAATAAAATCGATCTATCTTCAACCGTTTCCGCTCTATAACCGCAAGTTAATAAAATGTCGATTTTATGAAGTTTCTGTAACTTATTTGTTTTTAAAATTATAACCAAACTGTAAAAACTTTTTATGGCAACTTTTTACGCCCATTAAAATGACGAACCTGTTTTATTTCAAGCACGTTTCGTTTTTGTGGTAATGGTAATATTATTTTTGCCTTTACAGGGCCGCTTTTATACAAAAATATAACATTTAGAAAATTTCGGCGGAGGGAGAGGTTTGAACCCCCATATCCCCCCTGGCCATAGTAGTAGTACTATAATTACAGTTTTTGCGCGCATAGCCATTCTCTACGCTCTAATCAGTGTTGTCAACTCTAGACTGCCAGATGTCTGAAATTTTCGGCTAAAATATCACCAGATTTTATGTTTTGTTATAACATGAATAAAATAAATACATTTTAACAGTACAACATTAATGAATAAAAAACGTACAATAACCAAAGAAGCATTATACTACAATTTTACTATTTATTTATTTGGTTATTTATTTATTTATTCATTTCTCAGCCGATACTGGTATCAATTTCAAAGAAATGTAAATATAACGTAAAACATATACAAATAAATCCTCGGTAGAAGATTACAAATACAAAAACTAAATAAAATAAAAACATTAATGCTATAGCATTAGATGAATATACATAACTTAACATATACAAATGCTAATAGTTTTATTATATAATAATAAGTAAACGCAAGACAGAGCTGATATTTTTCTTAGATAATAAACAAATGCAGGGAATAAACCCTGGATAAAGTAAATACAATTTTAATAAAGCTTCAGATTATAATTTATAGTTTATAAATACAAACATTTAGTTTCAATCAGGGTTGATACGTTTAAAACACTTTGTTTTAAACATGTATAAAAACAGCCGACGTGTTTTAAATGGTTTTGTTTTAAACATGTTTTAAATGTTAAATTCGTTTAAAACATGTTTTAAACGTTAATTTTGTTTAAAAACTTTTTTTATTGTCTTAAATTAGTTAAACTATATTTTATACTACTTTATTAAACATGTTTTGTTTACGTTTTCAAATTTTAGTTAAATTGTTGAAGATATTTCAAATTACATTCTTAAAAATAAAATTTTATCATAATGAAATATCACAATTACGTGTGCATAAATGTGTTTTAAAACGTGTTTTAAACATGTTCAGCCTTATTAATAGAATTTCCGTTAATATCATTATAGTTTAATGCTAATTAATCTCTACTAGACGCATCCAAACACGATACTAATATTTCGTATTAAAAGAGCAAAATCTACATGTTATTAATTAGTTTTAAAATAATGATAGAATGAACGGAGCAATATTACATTTTCATGTGTTCTAACGTCATTGTAATCAAGTAATTTAGAAGGTATGTTACACTGTTTTTTTATGTTTGTAAAAATGTATTTCTTCTGATATATTATTAGATTGAAATTTACTTCTAATGAGTGTCTCCACTCCCAGACTAAGCATAAAGTAATATTTCGAGTTTAGAAAAGCTCCGTGTAGAAAATTTGTCGAGGGTCGCGCAAAAACCCGAGACAAAATTTCACGGGGCTTTTCTAAACTCAAAATTTTACTTCATGCGCCACGCGTATAAAACACTGATTTCAAATGAAGTTCAAAACATACGGATAAGGTTTATACATTTATGATTTATTGCATTAATAAATAAATTCGAAATTACCCTATTTTGTTATAACACACAACCTTATTTACTTCAAGATTTATACACTCCAAATTTTCCATGTTTTCTTTATATGTATTATTATTAGTAATAGTTACACTATATTTTAGATATCATTATACATTTCTCTGTAATTGGAAGTAATTCTGTTGAGAAATAAAGCATTATTATTATTATTATAACAGTTGAGGTTATGTATAAGACTTAAAGTAGGGCTATTAAATTATTAGTTGTAAACTCACAATAGTAATCTACTAAAACGTTTTAATAATCCGAAAAAACATGTTTTGTACAAAAAACTGTCTGTTTTAATTAAAATAAAAAAAAAACGTTATTTTAACAACCCTGGTTTCAATACATAATAATAGGTAAGCGCACGACAGAACTGATCATTTTATTAAAATGATAATTAAATAATAAGTATTATTTACTTATTGGAAATAAAGCCTGCTTTATTAATGAAGAATCAAATCTAAATTTAAAAATGTACTGCAAACGTCCATAGTAATTAAGGTTTTTGGCTACATTTTGATTAAGCCGAAATCGAACTGTGATGTCACTGATGTTCACTGTTTTCATTTGTTTACCAAATGAGTTGTTACCCTGAAAAACTGCGTACTGAATCTTATGATATACTTTGATTATTTTAATTAAAGGCGAATTACCGTGGGGATTCAGATTTGGTGTTCTGTACTGAAATGTTAACATACAGAGAGTTTTATGTATAGTGTATTCATCGCTCTTTTGCTGAGCAATAAAAATCGAACTTGAATACCCTCAATAAAATTATAATCATTATACAACCTTGCGGCTACCGGCACTGTGGGTGACCAGCGCGGGGGGTAGTTGGTGCGCGCCGACAAGGATGCTAAATCGGCTCTATTTCGCCTCGCACAACTACCTGCGTGTTTTTGGAAAGCAAAAATAATCTTTTTCGAAATGTTCCCTAAAACCTACTCCGATCCAGGGGTATCCATTGGACTTCCAATGGGAAAACCCTGTATGCATTTCCAATCATTTTTGGAATATTTTTCTGTGAATTGGTTTGATAATTAGCTTTTAATGTTCCTTTTACCCCCATTTTTGTGAGTACAGGTCGTTTTGCTTGGTTCAAAATTCATCATTTTATCAGCAATTGTGTTAGTGCATATTTCGTTCTCGGTTTTCTCATTGTTTCTAATTGTGCCTACTCACGGATTTTGTTTACTTTTTGCTTGTGACGACTACTTATTTTTGACAAAATATGTGGCGACCCTGGGATAATTGTTTCATCATGGACCAAAATCAATTGATTGAGGGCGCCGCTGAAGCAGATAATAGCAACACTAGAATTTCAGTAAAGAGCCAGGGTATGTATTTAATAATATCATATAAATATACTGCCTTTCAAAAAAATCAGAACACCAAGTATTTATTGCACGATTTTAATAAAATTTACACAATTTGATCATGTAAACGAACTCTATCGATGATCAAAAAATCAACTTGAAAAACAAAAAAACAAATGAATAAAAATTAATAATGTGTTGGGCCTCCACGATTTCCCAAACACTCATTAACACGTCGAGGCATGCTAGAAATCAGGCTGTCAATATCGACTTGGGGTATTTCATTCCAAACTTCGATAATTTGACCTCTAAGTTCCATTACAGTGTTAGCTGGGCGCTGTAAGTTACTTATTCTAACACCTATCATATCCCAAACATGTTCTATTGGCGATAGATCTGGAGAACGAGATGGCCAAGGTAACAAATTGATTTCGGCACTATCAAAAAACTGTCTTGTAATGGCCGCTGTGTGAGGTCGAGCATTATCTTGCTGAAAAATGGGGTTCTGCAAGCCATTTACATAGGGCACTAATACTGGCCGTAAAATTTTGTCAATATACCGAATCGCGTTAAAACTTGCTTCTAAAAAAAGTAGAGGAGACCGACTACCATATGCTATCGCCCCCAAACCATAACTCCCTGTGTAAGAGCCGTATGTCTTTCAACAGCAAATTGTAAAATTCTGCGTTCACCGCGTCGACGTCTCACTCTTCTGCGACCATCATGAGCCCATAAACAGAACCGAGACTCATCGCTGAAGATAATGTTATTCTATTCATGGGTCCAATGTTGTCTTTCCCTGCACCAATCAAGTCTTACTCTGCGATGCTGCGGAGTAAGGGGTAGACACAATTGTGGACGGTAGGATCTTATACCAAAACTGCGGATTCTTCTGTAAACAGTAGCCATGGATACTCTTTGGCCATTTAGAGCCAACCAGTCATTTCCCAATGCCAGCGACGTTGTAAATCTGTCCCTTCAAGTTGTAAGACGAAGAGCTCGATTTTCACGCTCAGTGGTGCTTCTTGGACGTCCTGATCCAAGTCTACGTCGATTCTCCCCAGCTTCGGACCATCTAGACCAGCAGCGTACGATCACCGATACACTACGGCCTACCCTTTCAGCAATAGCACGAACCGAAAAACCCGCTTCTCGCATTCCAATAATGCGACCCCTTTCAAATTCACTTAGATGATGATATTGTGCACGCCGACGAACACGGGGCATCTTTTTATGTTTTACAAACTGAAACGTCAAACTACTCAGAGGCTACTTGGATATTAGAAGCAATTACATTAAAAAATCAGCAGCTCTTCATAATGGTGAAATCAAGGAAAAATACCATTAAATAGTAACCAAAACAATTGATTTTTTGATCATCGATGCAGTTCATTTACAAGATCAAATTCTGTAAATTTCATTAAAATCGTCCAATAAATACTTTGTGTTCTGATTTTTTTGAAAGGCAGTATATATAATATTATTGAAAGTATTTTAAAAATATTTTTACTGATCCAAATCGCTAAAGCCATGTTCAGAATAGCAGTGTCCAGCGCATTAAAAATTGTAAGAATTCATTTATGTTATAGTATTCTACATACTTTAAAACATAAGAATATACATTGAACAATTTTAATTTATTTATAACAACACTTCTTTAATATCTAATAATATCTTTATTACATGTTTTATTATTTTGACAAAATAATATCATATTTTTGCGTAAAAAAAGAATAACAAGATATATGCGTTTTGGGATTCCCTGAGTCGGTTAAATTTAGGCTGCGCTCAAGCCTCACCGTCGTTAAATCGTTAATAGTATAAAATCGTTTTATACTATAAAGGCACACAAAGTGGTCGTATACTAATATATATTTTGGTCATAATTGTCAACTCTTGCTTGAAAAAATATTATTTGTCTAATAAAATGGTCTGTAATGATATTATAAACGATTAATTTTTTTAATGGAAAAAGTTGTTTTTATAACGGTTTTTTAATATTACGAGAATATGATATTAGAATTATATAATCATAAAATCGTAATAGAGTGCATGATGAAGTCATATTTTAGATTTTTTTAATTTTATTGATTCTAAAATAAAAAATTAAATTAAATCAAAATTGCAAATTAATTTTAGACGGATGTGTAAAGAAAGAATTAAAATATTCGAAATAATAACAAAAAAAATCAGTAATATTAGTTTTCATAGGGTAAAGCGCACTATAAAAGAGCGCATTATAGCTAGAGAATACGCAAAGCCAATTCTGATTTATAATACACAACACTTATTGACCGAAAGCTATGACAAGAAGTGTGATTACTAGACAGCGGATTTCTAGCTATGATATACGAATCACGAAAAATGTGATAATTTGGCACTAAGAATTTTTTTGCTTTTTTGTCATTTTGTGTTTATTTTTAATTTTTATGCCTATTTTAGATTATTATGCTTATTTAAAGCATTTTCTTAAAGTTTTGAAAAATATTTGATTTTAATAAAAAATTACGCTTATTTTAAATAAATAGGCAATATGCTAAAACAAAAAAATCTATTTTGTACCGGGGTTGTTAAATAAAATGTTTTTTTCATTTTAACTAGAACAATCCGTTTTTTTTTACGAAACGTGTTTTTTTTTTCATTGAAACACCGTTTAAAACTTTAAAACATGTTTAAAATGATGTTGCTTTCTCAAATATAATATAGTTGTAACAATTGATTAAAAATATACATATTGATAACCGAGAATATTTTGAACTTCATGATATTTGGATGTTTCACATGCGTGGCGCATAAAGTAAAATTTCGAGTTTAGAAAAGCCAGAATTTGGCTTCGCACTACGCGGCCAAGCCACATTTTCAGGCTTTTCTAAACTAGTTCAAATTATTGAAATTTATTAAGTTTTTTTTTCTCGTTACATAAATAGCTATTTACAATATAGTGAACACAAATTCTGAATTCAGTATAGTTTTTAATTGTTTTAACAGAACTAAGACAGCTGTCACCGTTTTGAAGATATAGCTCGTTTGTTTCGATAGTTGTAATCGTCCGTAGTTCTTTTGTTTTAACAGTTAAAGAAAATCTTTTAAATGAAAAAGTGTGCAGGATTCAGTCTAGAAAAATATCTCGCCTAATGATGAAAGTTTCTTAGTATTATATTTATTGTAGAGATGCGAAAGTACATGACACAAATTATAAATTTAAACAAATGATGTTACAATTAAATTTGCAATACTTCAAACCACCAATTGAAAATGTCAAAATGAATATCCAACTCCAACGTTATTCAAAAATATATTAATATCGATCATAATAATCAGCAATACGTATTTTAAAATTCCTGCTGCGTCGAGAACTACTTCAATTATTTTTTGTTTTTCTGTTTAAGTTAAGTGTTTAAAGTAGATAAAAAAAGGTTGGCAAACCCTCGTTTAGAATAACATTTAGTGGTCAATTGTTTTCATGAATAAATAACCCAATGATTGAGTTACTTGAAGATGATAATATTTGATTAAAAACACTTAGATCCTTTATTCCAAACTTTATTTTGTAACCAAATGTACATTTCGGACACAATGTGTCCACTATTAATGGTTTGATAGTGAATACTAAAAAATAATTTTAATTTTTAGTATTTAGTATCAAACCATTGATAATGGACACATTGTGTCCGAAATGTACATTTGGTTACAAAATAAAGTGTTGAAGAAAGGATCTAAATGTTTTTAATCAAATTGTAGATATTTTGAAATGTATAAAAGAAAAACCTTTTATTTTGAAATACTCCTACATAACATAACACGTAAAGAAAATATTTTTTTTTATTTTTAACCTGTTAGTTGTAGAATTTCTATTTAAAAAATATTGATAAGCATATTGAATACTAAATAATGTTATAGTTTTTATGTATTTTTACTCATTTAATGCTTTTTAAATGCTTTTTTAAGTGCTTTATTTCACATTTTTTACGCTATTTATCCGCTCTTTAGTGATTACAATTTATGATTAACTTTTCATTATCTACTTTATGTAAAGCAGTTTTCAATATTACCAATACTTTCACAGATATAAACCGACAACTAGATAAAAGAAACACTATTTTTAACATATTTTACATATCAAGAGTGCTATGACAAAAATATATTTAACACAATAAAACACTTTTAACTTTGTTTGTATAACACAATTTATTTTTTATGTGACTGCAGTTTCGGCAAATTCAGCTTGCCATTATCAAACATGAAGTGTCTAAAACTGGAAACAATACGGGTATATATACAAAAGGTGATTACATGAAAACGGATTACAAAACGGCTTTAAAAATGGGGGTATACAGTAGGTCAACCTGGTCGTTAATTAGATGGATTCCCGGATTAGCGCTAGCTTTATGTATTTCTAGGGATTCAAGGAGATTCATCTTCCGACCCTTTTCGGCACAATGAATAATAGTAAGTACATCTTTTCCAAAAGTATGGTTTTCATCTAAGAGATGTTTTGCAAAAGATGACTTATCACATTGTCGCAACCGAAAAGCCCGGTTATGCTCCTTTAGTCTAGTATTGAAATTACGACCAGATTGACCAATGTATACTCCTTGACAATCTGCGCATGTTAATTTATATACTCCTGATCTATTAAAATGTACTTACTATTATTCATTGTGCCGAAAAGGGTCGGAAGATGAATCTCCTTGAATCCCTAGAGATACATAAAGCTAGCGCTAATCCGGGAATCCCCCTAATTAACGACCAGGTTGACCTACTGTATACCCCCATTTTTAAAGCCGTTTTGTAATCCGTTTTCATGTAATCATCACCATTTGTATATATACCCGTATTGTTTCCAGTTTTAGACACTTCATGTTTGATAATGGCAAGCTGAATTTGCCGAAACTGCAGTCACATAAAAAATAAATTGTGTTATACAAACAAAGTTAAAAGTGTTTTATTGTGTTAAATTAACATGTATAACGAAGTAGAAGCCTCCACAATTCAAAAAAATATATTTTGTTTTAGTAAAATTGAATTTTTTGGTTTGGTAAATATTTTACAAAATATCGGGAAACATTTAAAAACCGCTAACAGTAAACTACCACTTTCAGTTTTCAAAATATTTTTAGCACCTACAAATATGATAAGTTTTATGTCGATATTTCTAATGGTTTCCGCCAGCCGGGCAGACAGATATTTAGAAAAAAATGGTTTTAATCGATTATAGGGATGTCAAAACGGATATTGTCGTTAAAATTGTGATTATATTTACCCAAAAAAGTTCAATGCATTGTTTTCACTCGTACTGCATAAAAACATGAACTTTGAACAAGGCTTTACATTTTTAATTATACAATCTTTATCTCATAATGGTTTTCATTAGTTGTAGAAATCCCAAGTTCCCGCCAACGAAATAACCAGGCAAAACATAATAATTTTTCACCCGACGCGAAACGCATTATAAAGGACGTATATCGAGGTCTTAAAGATGTTCTTGGAGTAAAGAATTTTTTGGAAATAGCAGAACTTTTAACCAATGTTTCTGCAAGATCAATTAGCCACATAATAAAAAATCCTACGAACCAAATAACAAATCGGTGCGATAAAGGGGTTGTGAAAAAAATTACGCCTAAAGTATTCAATAAAATTAGAAAAATTAAATTACTTATGAAGTAATAAAGGCTAAAAAGACACCTACACTAAAAATTATTAATAATATTTTGAAAGAAATTGTAGTCCAACAACATTATGGAAATCCTTAAAGGACAATGGATTTAAATTCGCCACTATAGATAAAAGGAAGCATCTATTGGAAAGGGAAAATATTAAAAAATGGCGATACTAATATTTACAGAAAATTCAAAAATATAGAGACGCTGGAAGAAATATTTGTTATTTAGATGAAACTTGATTTGATACACATGATACTGCAAAAAAAAAGTGGTCAGACCAGACAGATAATATTATCATGAAAGTTCCTCCATCTAGAGGAAGACGAATAACAATTTTACATTGCGGCAACGAAAATGGATGGGTAAAAATGCCATCTGATTATCATGACGATATGACTGCGATTTAATTAGAAAACTGGTTCGAAAATAAACTGATACTGAATTTGGCCAAAAACTCCGTAATAGTTATGGACAATGCATCATACCATAGTCGACAAATTGATGAGGCACCGACTACGTCTAGTAAAAAATCAGAAATATCTGATTATTTATATAAAAATGATATATTTTACGAGGACAACTATACAAAGGCGCAGCTTCTGGAAGTGTTGAAAACACAAACAAAGAAAAAACAATTTTATATTGACACATTGGCGGAAAAACATGGGCATACGGTGGTACGGCTACCCCCGTATCACTGTATTTTTAACCCAATTGAATTAATCTGGGCTCAATTGAAGCGAACATTAAGAAACAATAACACTTCACCGAATTTAAACAAAACAGTTATAGATAGTATCAATATGGAAATGAAAAAAATTACCTCGCTTCACTGGTCGAGATGTGTGAAACATACTATTAGAGTGGAAAAGGAATATAATACATATGACTCAAATTTTCAATTTATTATTAATATGGAAGATACCGACGACGAAATCGAAGACTCCTCAGATTCAGAAATTTAACTTTTAATTTATTAGCTATGAATGTACACTTCTGTGCAATAAAATTAAGTACACAAAATATGTTATAGTTTAAAGCGGACACGATGAGTTTCTTAGTTACGTAAATATGTCAATTCCTTAATGTCAAAATGCCGCGTCATTTAGACTACAATTCAAAACTTTAAATTCTAACTAAAATAGAAGATGATTATTCTATTATACAAATTGTTCGATTGATGAACATCAGTAAAGACACTGTTTTCAGAGTTAGGAAACGGTGGAAACAGTAAAGAAGTGTTATGGTGTTTTATTATTTATTGAAACTGCTGCTAGGCAATTAAAACAGACCCGAATTATACAACTAGAATATTGTAAAAAATAGTTATGACTTGTGCTTAATTATATTGCACAGATGTGTATATAACAATTTTAGTAAAATGTTTAGTTAACAGTATTTTGTTCAAAATTTTATATTTGCATATGTAAATATTGTTTTATTAAATGACAATGTAATTCAATTAATTAAAATTTATTTCTAACCTTACACTTTCTCCTAAGTGTTAGATAAACATCTTATTACAATTTTCAATAATACAAATATACGTCTGATCAGGGCATGCTTTGCATCCGAAGAAAACAAATATTGGAAGATACGTTTATTTTACTCACGACCTCTGAATAGTGCGAAGGGTCAGGATCGCAGGTATATTTTGAGCCGGCAGAAGAAGAAACAGCAAACCAAACCATTTAGCGTCTTTGTCGTCCCGGTCCACCCCCCCCGCGCTGGTCACCCGCAGTGCCGGTAGCCGCAAGGTTGTATAATGATTATAATTTTATTGAGGGTATTCAAGTTCGATTTTTATTGCTTAGCAAAAGAGCGATGAATACACTATAACACCGAACATTTTCAATGTACATTTGTCAAGCCAAAGCAATTAATACGATTTGACACCTTAAATTTTTAGGTTATGTGTAAATTGGGTTACCTATATGACCATAAGAAATTGTAGCCAATCAATCGCAATTAATGCCTAAACTTATTTCAGTACAAATTGCCCCAGACGGATGTGCCTTAGATCTTTAGATAATCGTTATTTTTTTAAAGAGTTCAATTCGAAACTTGAACGAGTGTTTTCCACTCCCAGACTAAGCATGAAGTAAAATTTCGAGTTTAGAAAAGCCTGAAAATTTGGTTTGGTCGCGTAGCGCGAAGCGCGGAGCGGCCAAACCAAATTTTCAGGCTTTTCTAAACTCGAAATTTTACTTCATGCGCCACCGGTATAAAACACTGACATATTGCGAAGTTTGAAATATATTTCGAGCTTCAGAGTATTTCAGTGTTTTACACCGGTGGCGCATGAAGTAAATTTTCGAGTTTATAAAAGCCTGAAAATTTGGTTTGGTCGCTCCGCGCTTCGCGCTACGCGACCAAACCAAATTTTCAGGCTTCTCTAAACTCGAAATTTTACTTCATGCTTAACCTTGGAGTGGACAGCACTCGTTTAAAGCTTTGAATTAAATTCTTTTAATAAACCGAGTGTCGGAAAATGTACAATGTATGCATATGTATACTTCTGTATTAAAATTAACATTGATAATGTTCGGTGTTATATAAAACTCTCTGTATATCTAGTAGGAATTAAATTCACCAGCTGCAGTCACACTTATTATGTCTATCTGAAATAGAAGTAAACTCAAACATCTGTAACAAATCAGAATAAGATATAGCCCAATCAGGATAATAATAATAATATTTTTTTTATCTATCATTAATCCTCTTTTACCCACAATGGGTGTTGGGGTGTGTTTTAGGTCAAATTTCCAATTCCGTGGTTCTTTCTGTTACTCTGACAAACGCTTTCCACTTCTTTCTATCTTGTGCCATTTCCAGTGCTTCGTCCCAATTCAAATTCCGTTCCCTGATCATCTCCGCCATTTCTTCATTCCAGCTCTTTCTAGGCCTTCCTCTCTTATTTCTACGGGTTGGTCTGGCTTTCCAAAATATTTTCGTTGGTCTTGTTTTTTTCATCCGGGCTAAATGACCGAACCATCCTAATTTACGCTTTACCATTTCCGCACTTATAGATGTCACTTTCTGTTCCTCTCTGATTGTCGCGCTTCTAATTTTGTCTATTCTTCATACGTTAGCTACTCTTCTGATGTACTTCATTTGTGCCGCTTCTAGTCTTTTCTTTTGCCTTTCTGTTAGTGTCCAGTTTTCACTCCCATACAATAGCGTTGGTAGGTAGACGGTCGTATATACTTTAATTTTTGTTTCCCTCTTTACGTTTTATTTAACAAGAATTGTCTGTTGCATAAAGCAAAGTACAATCTGTCACACGTGTCTATTCTGTTGTTAATGTCCTCATCATGAGTCCCTTTCTGGTTTATTATTGTCCCTAGATATTTATATTTTCCCGCTTCTTCTAATCTCTCTCCTTCCACAACCACTTTCATTGCCTTCCTTCTTTCTTCGTCTCCTGTTGTTATTTTTAGTACTTGTGTTTTTGTTTTGTTTAGGCTGGGCTCATATGTTTTTGCAGTTTCGTTGTATATCTTTAAGTTGTGTTCTAGCGTTTCCTTTGTATCTGCCAATAGTACCACGTCGTCCGCGAACAAGCATATTTCAATACTTACAGGCCTTAAGTTGTAATATCCTACATAATATTTTCTAAATGCTTCTTTGCTCTCTTTAATAATTCTATTCTATTGTGCTTATAAAATTAATAGGCTCAGGCAACTTCCCTGTCTTATTCCTTCGTTTGTTTTAAATTTGTCCGATGTTTGATTTTGTGCTCTAATCTGGTTGGTGGTCTTTTTGTACAGGATTTTGATTGCTTTGATGAGCTCTGTGCTTACTTCTTTTCTAGTGTTTCCCATATAAAATTTCGTTGTACTGTGTCAAATGCCTTTTCCGTGTCGATGAAGCACATAAACAACTGCTTATTCTCGTTTAAGACTTTTTCTCTATTTGTTATATTTGTTGTATAGTGAACAGGTACTATAATTTTCTCTAAAACCGCTTTGTTCTTGTAGTAGTTTTACCTCTATTTACGACCATACTCTTCTTTCTAATACCCTCTCATAAACTTTCGTGCCTACGCACAGTAACGATATTCCTCTATAGTTGTCGCATTTAGTTGTACTTCCTTTTTTTGTGTATTGGTACAATAATTGCATTGCACCACTCTTCCGGAACTTCCTTTTTTTGCCAAGCCATGTTGCATATATTAAGCAGCTGTGTTATCCCATTATTTCTTAGGTATTTTATCATTTCTGGTTCTATTCCGTCGCAGCCTGCTGCTTTCCCTATCTTAATGTTTTGTATAGCCCTCTGTATTTCCTCCTTCGTAATTGGCTGTTTAGATGTTTGGCTGATTTCCTTATTTGATGTGGTTACTTTGTCCTCATAACTTGTGCTTGCTGTCTTACTTGTTAAAAGTTCCATGTTCCAGTTCTATTTGGTTGGTGTCCGTTAGTACTTTTCCTTCCTTGCTTTTTATGAATCCGCCTGTTTCTTCCTTGTTATTTTTGATGTTTTTTAATGTTTTGTAGAATAGTTTAATATTGTCTGATCTGTTTTTTTCTAAAATTTCTCCTACTTTATCAATGTCCACTGCTTTTCCTTGCCTCATCATGTACTTAACTTGATTCCGTTGTTCTCGGTATTCATTGTAGCTTTCTTCTGTTCTACTTGTTATATGTTTTTTCCATAATCGCTTTTTCTACCCAGATTTCAAGTGAAGTTCGAATATACATAAATTTTACAAAGTTTTAGTGTTTTATACGCGTGGCGCATGAAGTAAAATTTCGAGTTTAGAAAAGCCCAGAAAATTTTCACGGGGCTTTTCTAAACTCGAAACTTCATGCTTAGTCTGGGAGTGGAAAACACTCGTTTAAAGCATTAAAAAGAAAACAAGTAATATCTAAAGATTTACTGAAAATAGGCTGTATTTGGAATACGTATACTTAAAAGAAAAACTCCCTGTACGTATCTCAATAGTTGGCACAGTGGAAGAATTAAAAAAATGCCTTTTGGTACACCAATGGTATGGACTGAGCCAACAAATCGTGCGGTAGATTGCTATTTCTGCCTAACACAATTAAAGGGGATTTCTAAATAATCTAAACGTAGTATTAAATATGCCGATGTGTCATCAGTTACAAAACCTCGGTTACATTCCGATTATTTACCCGTTCCTGAATGTCCTGACCAATGTTTAATAGAAACAGAAAGTAACTTTAGTGCAACAGATAATGAAAATTATAATGATCCGGGCTTTATGATTAAAGAAAGAAAGAAAGAAAGAATAGTGACTTGGTCAGGGATTTAAACTTGCCCATTGATAAGGCAGAATTATTAAGTTCAAGACTGAAGCAATGGAACCTGTGCGAAGCTGATATGGGAGTAACTTATAATCGCAAAAGACATAGTTCATTAGTTCCATATTATTCTAAAGAAGATGGTTTAGTTTTTTTGCAAAGACGAAAATGGATTAATGTCTTAACTTGGTCATAATCATGTTCCCGCAGAATGGCGTTTGTTTATCGATTCTTCGAAAACGAGCTTAAAAGCTGTTTTACTACACAATGGGAATAAGTTACCATCTTTGCCGCTCGCTTACAGTGCTTATTTGAAAGAAACATATGACGTCATGAAACTTATATTAGAAAAAATAAAGTATGAACAACATAAATGGCTTGCTTAAAAACGCACTCTTTAAAATCACTATTCTAGACCGCAACGAATGGAATGACTTTAGGGAAGACATTCACAAACATAGCATGGTCTGGTATACGGATGGTTCTAAATCAGACACAGGTACTGGATCAGGAATCTACAATGAAAACATGAAGACAGGCTATGCCCACTCGCTGGGCTGCTTCGACAGACTGAATCACCTGGCGAAACAGAACAAGGTCTCACTTGTCTAGACGCCGGGTCATTTAGGTATCGAGGGAAATGAAAAAGCTGACGAGCTAGCAAGGCAGGGAACTACCATATCATTTATGGGACCTGAACCTGTCTTGGGCATCACAAAAAAGTCGAGTCGCCTAGAAGTCAGAAAGTGGATTCGCAACAAACACAAGGAATACTGGGTAAACAGACCAGGCCTTAACCACAGTAAGGCCATAATAAATGGACCTAACTCTAACCAAGCTGCAGAACTACTGACACTAAGTAGGGCACAGCTAAAAGCAACCATAGGACTACTAACAGGCCATATGACATCTTCAATTTGGTTCTCATTAATCACTTGATGAAACATGTTTACAATATTGATAATTAAATAAAAGTCACTTGGTTTGTTTCACTACTATTTTTTGTTTGTATTCTCTCCGACTAGTTTCGACTTATCGTCGTTCTCAAGGAGGCCATATGACTGTTAAAAAGCACCTAAGGAAAATCGGTCTATACAACGGCGACCCCAGTTGTCGGCTCTGTGAGAGGGCACCGGAAACAACAATCCGCATTTTGTGTAGTTGCAATGCGCTGGAAAACAAAAGACAGCTTATATTTGGAAACAGTCAAATGGTACCAAATGATTTCCACACGCAACCTCTGAAGGACCTGCACAAGCTAGTGCAGGGGGTCGAGTTTGGAATAATTGCGTGAGTAAGACAATATGGAGTAGTACAATAAGCCACCTATGCTGTAGTGCATCTGGATCCGCAAAGAAGACGCTTCTACAGCAAGAAAAAAAACATAAAAGGCTTATTTTTGGCTATACAAAATATTGCTGCTTCCTCTGTGCATGGGATAGCCGAGCCCGATCACAACATTTTATAAAAGAAAATTGGCCATCACGTCACATTTTCGTACTGGGAGAAAAAAATATGTTAAATTTGAATCTTCGGTAGAGTCAGAGAAAATTATTTTGCCACCGCTTCACATTAAATTGGGACTCATAAAAAAAACTGTAAAATGCTTGCACAAGGATGGTTCGGCATTCCAATTCCTTAAGCAAAAGTTTCCCAAGCTTAGTGAGGCAAAAATCAAAGAGAGGGTATTCGTACTAACGAACTAATCAACGATTTATCTTTTACATCCACTCTTAACCGAATCGAAAAACAAGCATAGAACGCTTTTACTGACTTCACCAACATTTTTCTGGGTAACAATAAATCCGCCGACTTTCGTGACAAAATAAAAGTGATGCTAGACTGCTATCATAAAATGGGATGCAATATGTCGTTAAAACTGCATTTTCTGCATTCACATTTAAGTTTTTTTTTTGCAATGTGAGAGCGGTCAGCGATGAACATGGAGAACGCTATCACCAAGATGTTGCTGCCATCAAAAAGCGTTACCAAGGAAAATGGGAAATGGGAACATATTGCTAGCAGATTATTGCTGGAGCCTTATCAAAAAATTTGCCTTTTAAATCACACCATTTATTTGAAATTTGTTGAGTAGTGTTATCTAACCCAACTTTATATCTAATAATATCTTATCTGACAATGATAATAGTTAGGTTAGATAACAAAATGGGTTAGATATGATAATATGGTGCATTGTATCATAACCTAATCTAACTTGATGAAAAGATAGATTAAATTGAATAACAATTACAAAATAATAATTTTTTCATCTCGAGGTTGTTAAATGAAAACAAAGCTCAACCTTAGAAAAATCCTAATTACGTTAGTAAAATAGAAAGTCGAATGGGAAAAAAAAGGAACTCAATGATATTACCGTCGATTAAAATGCAAACCGCCGACATTTGTGACAAAAGTGGAAAAAATCCGGAGGTGTGCGTTTCGTATGCGGAATGGGTTTGATTCTAAGCACGACACAGGCCGATGGGGCCCATATGGCGTCGCAGTGACGTCAGTGGGGCCGTGTAGGCGGCGGCGAGGCCTCCGCGCCAAAACGCTAGCCCACGGGCCCCGTCCCCGATCGCTCTCTCGCCCCCTTATTCACAGCCTCATAGCCGTTTTACCGTCGTCGGTGAGGCGAAACCCACGCTGGACGGGACAATTGCCGATCTAATTCACTCATAAATTAACATTGACAAAGAATTATTTGTAAGAATAAAATACGACGAAGTAATCATTAAATATTTATTTAGTACTTCAATAGTCAACTCATGAATTGTTTTACAAAATTACAACTTTCATATCAAAACACTAAAGCCACATTTCTGCAGAAATGTCTTTGTTTGGTAAATTTTTTTTTTGGATACTATTAAACAAACAAATTCAAGGTAAATGAGTTCATAACCCAAAATAAATAGTTTGCATTTATCCCATCAACGTAATTGTTGCAGTTTCAGTTTACCTAATTTGATGAATATTTTAAATATCTGACTTTATAAAATCAATTAATTTAACAACATAAATACTGAACATTGACATTTTATATATTTTATTGCGGAAGAAACTCTTATTAGATTCATGTTTAATGTCCGTTAATGGACATTATATCCTTACCTTAAGGCGACATCGCTTGTGTGAAATTTGTAATTTGTCGTATATTATTATTGTAATTTCTTATTAAGAATTAATATTCAATTACTTAATGTAAGTTTCTAAATTGTAAAGCAGTTACTTTATGTTCGATATACAGGGTGTGTATAAAGTCTGGAATAAAATTCATATTTCTGTTATCTTGGGTTTAATGGAAAAACCCTGAATGCGCCGATTTTTGCGCGCTCAAAAATATTGTGACGTCACTAGTGTTTGACGTGTGAAGTAATCGGAGTTTACATAAAGGGGAAAATAGTTCACTCTTCAAGTTTCTGCCTTGATCTGAATGAATTTCCAATGGAACACCCAACCGACATATCAATTCCTAAACAAGGACATCGGCTATTGTGGATGCATTCTGATTTGGTAGTATGTAAGCTTCTGTTCATTTACTAAAATAGTCCATAATTACCACTATGAACTTGTTACAATTTTGTGTTTCGGGAAACGGGCCTCCAATATCAGTAGCTAGTCGCTCGAAAGGACTTCCGACATTGTACTTTCTCGATCGGGCCCAAGGCTTTATTTGCGGTCCTTTACTTTCTGCACATATCCTACGCACATATTCACGGCACCATTCTTTGACATCATGTTGGTATCCTGACTAATAGAAGCACTCGCGCACTTTGGCGGGGGTTTTCCGAATTTAAAAATGTCTACCAGACGTACCGTCATGTACCTGTTGCAGGACTTGTGGAAGCCTTTTCCTTGAAATCAATATCTGTGTTGTATTTGTATTGCCATCATCACTCTTAAATTTTCTTATTAGGATTTCGTCTTCAATCATAATGGATTCATATTGGCCCCAATTAGATTTCAATACTTGCGTCTTTGGCGCCACTACTTCTCCGTTTCCATTTCATCATTTCGCAACTCTAAATTTTCCTCCTGGTCTTTCCGCAATTGATCATTGGACCAGGTAGCATCGTAAACAGTCGTCCTATTTATCGTGGCAGACGGGATCTTGCACCCCCTAGCTATGCCACTGCCTGTATATAGGGGGCCTTAAAATTCTTGTTACGCCACTGCTCTAAATCAACATATACTGACTAGATTTGATAAAAATTATTATAACAATCCTTACCACATTTCAACCTGATTTTCAACAGGGCCCATAAGTTCAGAACTTGTGCGGCTTATTATTTATTATATGTACATACCGGGTGAGCATTTTCAATCCGGAACATATAATATAATTAACGGTGAGCATTTTCAATCTGGAACATGTAATAAAATGAATTATATAAATGACCTTCAATTTGTCTATTGTTATAAATTGTCAAACTTAATTTGCAAAATTAATATCAATTGATATTTGAAGAAAACATTTTTATAGTAAAAACGTTTTACACTGGAGGCCGCATAAGAAATGTGCGTGATTTATCTAGTTTTTGCATAAGAACGCAGTACCCTCAATATTTGAGCGGGAATTTTCAATAAAATACAATTATTGGACCGTTTGCAATTATCGGAAATGTAAATTCGAAAACAATTTAGAACTTTTAATCAACAAAGATGGCCTTGCAGTAGAAGGAGCAACACGTGACAATCAGGAGATTTGGTTTCAACAAGATGGCTGCTCAGCGCATTTTGAAGTAGATGGTCGGGAATATTTAGAAAAAAAAACGCTTTGAAATAGCTGGATTATTGGTCGTGGTGGAATAATTAACTGGCCGGCCAGATCTCTAGATTTGGCGCCTTGTGATTATTTTCTGTGGGACCATATGAAAAGCAAAATTGATCAAATACGTCACTCAAAATATTGATTCTTAAATAATTTGGATAATTTTGTCATCTTCAAGTTTTTTTGTAGCTATCTTTTGTCTTGGAGAAAATAACCGACAGTTTGTTAAAAGATTCGTAAAAACTTATAATTTTTACAAAATCGTGGAAGAGGTTCTTAGAACTATTTATTGTGTATGTTTTTAAACTTCAAGATAAATCAGCGTTTTAAGCGAGTGGCGTAAAATTTCGAGACTAGAAA
This sequence comes from Philonthus cognatus, assembly GCA_932526585.2. Taxonomy (NCBI): domain Eukaryota; kingdom Metazoa; phylum Arthropoda; class Insecta; order Coleoptera; family Staphylinidae; genus Philonthus; species Philonthus cognatus. The sequence goes on along the minus strand of OW052243.1, from coordinate 61,311,395 downwards.
AGCATTAACATTTGGTTTGGTCGCGTAGCGCTACGCGCTACGCGACCAACCCAAATTTTAAGGAATATTGATAATTTTGACAAACACTCGCCTTCTTGATTTAGAAAATAAAACAATTAACATTTTCTTATAGATACTTTATGAATCACCCTGTATAAAAACAAAGACGCCGATCTTGTAGATCTCGTCGCAATGACTGAAATGCATGTATTATACTTTTCTGTAGCTCGAATAGTTTCTGAGTTATAACGTTTTTTTGTGAAAATTAAAACTATCGAGAATTTATGCGAGTGCGCTCGATTTTATTGTGTTTCGCAAAAGTTGCTAATAACTCAATAACCAATAGAAATACAGAAAAATGGTTCAAACAAAAGTTTTAAATAATAAAATTTTTGACAATTTTTTTATCTTCAAGTTTTTTGTAACTGTTTTCTTTCTTATAGAACAATGACAGTTTGTTGAGAGATTCTTAAAAACTCATAATTTTTAAAAATCATAGAGTAACTTAAAATTATTTATTAGAATTTGTGTGTGTTCTATGTCTAGCCTTAAATCACCAATGGTTACTATGTTTCCAGTAATATTACCGAGAATATTACCCAATTTACCGGTAATTTTACATCAGTAATTGTACATTAAATTTAAAAAATTTCAACACTAAATTGTTATGAAACATTTCATTTACGCAAAATGTATCTCTGGTCGCGGACCAGAATCTTAGTGGCGCGCGCCCAATTTGGAACGCGGGCCATAGTTTAGAGATCCTTGGGCTAGGGTAGTGTTTGGCATAAAATGGAGGGCTATTTCAAATTTTACTATAATTTTTAAGAGATGTTAAATTTGTTTTCAATATTTAGGTTGCAATTAAAATGCAATTAAATTGAATAATTTCACCTTTCTTTGTGAATTGTTACGTTTTTGATTGAAAATGCTCACCTTTAATTATATTATATGTTCCGGATTGAAAATGTGTATTAGTATTATTATTAGAAAATTTCTAATATTTCGTATTCGAGTTCCAGTCCATCTTGCGCCTGCAGGCTTATAGATGGTGTAGGTACATTTCCATCATTTATCATTCGATGCGAGGGATGTGAGAAAACTGCAGAAAAAACACTTCCGAAATGGCCGCGTGTTAGCATGCGCTCATCACTGTAAGCCACAGTTGGTAGGACAAATTTCAGCGTGGATTTTCGAGCCGCTAACTTGCTACGCCATTGGCATAAATACAGCGTCGAAGCCAAATAAGGCGAAAATTCGGAGCGCGCATGCTCCTCTGAGTGAGATTGCAACAACATGGCCGCCGTTAGAAAGAGACACCAGGATTCGCACATCCACGCACACGACAGAGAGAGAACTATTGAAGAAGCGTCCTTCCACCGCGCGCGGACACTCAGCGCGTTTGTTTCGTTTGTTTCGTGCATCGTCGTTTGTCGTCTAAACTCCCGGACTCGGTTCTTTAGTCGACGAGTGCGTTTCGCGTCCGCCGGTCGTCTTTAAATCACCGCCAATAAAATAACACACGACACTAAAAAAATTTTAAAGAAATTTTAAAAAGAGAATACAGTGATTTATATCAGTATATAAACTGTAGTTTTTTTGACAAGTGTTTGATTTAAAAGAGATTTTTACAAACATGACGGAGCCGAACAACGCCTCGACGCAGAGTATCGCGGATTATCTGGCGCAGTTGCTTAAGGATAGGAAACAGTTGGCCGCCTTCCCCAACGTCTTCCTTCACGTCGAAAGACTTCTAGACGAAGGTAATTAACCTCCCTCAGAATCACTTCTTTCTTCCCCCCGGAAAAAGCCGAGCAATTACGTAATTTTCCATTCCTCGCGAGAAATTCACCTGTTTCTGTTTGTGTGTGCTGTGTTGTGGTCGAAAAAAAAAACGTGCCCCTGGGGTGATGGGGTGAGATGGTGGAGAGAACGAAACGAACAAAAAAAAGGTAAAATGGGGGACCTGTTGCGCCTTCTTTTGTCCCGTGTGTCTTGGCTGAGAGCGCGTGGGTAGCCGTCGTTTGTTTCGTTATTCAAGGCGTTGTTATCGGGCCTGAGTTTCTGTTTCTGTGTGTTAGTGTGGTGTGCACGGTGACTAATCGGAATTTGTGCTCATCAACTCGAAAATATAATAGATTTGTTTGTTTTGGTCAAATCTGGGGGTTTCGACTGCTTATTTTTACGTTCGCGCAAATTCAAGAGATCAGGGTTACCGGTGTGTCTGGTTTCTCGGCTGTTCTTGTTTCTCGAGGAATGAGAAGTCAAAATAAAATTTCGCCACGATAAAATCTGCATTGCAAACGAGTTAAGAGAAGGTTTTTGGTTGGGACACACAGATAAATAAATAAACCCAGTTAATCGGAGCTGCCAATTGTAGAATATCGTTTTACACCAAACCTTTAATGAAATTTTAATTCATGTCGTCTTGCACCGTACTTCAAATTTCTTGAGAAATGGCTTATTAGTACTTCTGGTTTTGTCGACCAAAAAAAGAAATAAGGAAAGAAAAAACCAATCAACTGCCTATAGCAGGGGTGTTCACCCCCCGGTGAGATTTTTCGAAAAATAAAGTACACAGTGCGAGAAATTTAAACTTTTTTTCCTAAATTGAAATCTGAAAACAAATATGAAAAATTTGTGTAAAAGAAAAAATACATCTAATTGTTTTATTGTGATATTAGGTTATTTAAGGATTTTATCGAGGTCTGAAGTTTCGAAGTTTTTCATCGAAAAGATCACCTAAAATAGCCTAATAAAGATCAAATTTGCAATAAGATTTTGGGTGAAAGAATTTAAATAATTTTAATTCGATTAGTTTTGACATTTTGGATTAAAGAAGTTAAAAAAAGAACGCATGAAAAATGAAAATGTTGTTTCTTATGGATATCTGTTGTTGAAATCAACAGAAATGAGTAAGAGATAAATCATTTGTTAGTGGATATTCAAATGAACTGAAGTTACAAAAAAAATCAAGATTTTTTTACATTCAATAGAATAATTTTCAACCAACTACATATTAGAAAATGAATGAGTACTTATTTTATACTTTATATTTATGTATAAGTATAGTCTCTTTGTCGACTGTCATTTTTTAATTTTAATTTTATTGCGTTATTAGCAGGACGCTTTTTACCCGTTAATACAAAATATTAGTTGTTAGCAGGGTTGTTAAAATACACGTTTTTTTTCATTTTAATTAAAACAAACGTTTTTTTTTTTTTTAGAAAACATGTTTAAAACATAACCAGCCTTATTAATAGACGTTAGCACACAGCTTTAAGACAGTTCTAAGGAAGATATTGACATTTTCGGATTAATAAAACCTTTTAGTAGATTACTATTGTTAGTTTACAACTAATAATTTAATAGCCCTAGTTTAAGTCTCATACATAACCTCAATTGTCATAATAAAATAGGGTTATTTAGAATTTATTTAATACTGCAATAAATCATAAATGTATAAACCTTATCAGTATATTTTCAACTTCACTTGAAATCAGTGTTTTCTACACATGGCGCATGAAGTAAAATTTCGAGATTAATCTGAAAGTGGAGACACTCGATGGAGGTAAATTCCAATTCATTAATTTATTAGAAGAAATACATTTTCGCAAAATTAAAAAAAAACAGTGTAACATACCTTCTATATATTACTTGATTACAGTGAAGTTAGAACACATGAAAATGAAATGTTGCTAAGTTCATTTTATCATTATTTCAAAACTAACTAATAGCAATTTTCTCTAATAATACAAAATGTTAGTATCGTGTTTGTATGCGTCTAGTAGATATTAACTAGCATTAAACTATAATGATATTAACGGCAATTCTATTAATACGGTCGAACATGTTTAATACACGTCTTAAATCACATCTATGCACAATATGTGTGCTACTGATGTTTTATTATGATAACATTTTATTTTTAATAATGTTACTTGAAATATCTTCAACAATTCAACTAAACTTTGAAAACGTAAATAAAAAATGTTTAATACAGTAGTATAAAATAAAGTTTAACTAAGTAAAGATAATAAATAATAAAACGTTTTAAACAAATGAAACGTTTAAAACATGTTTTAAACAAATATAAGATTTAAAACATGTTTAAAACAAAACCGTTTAAAACATGACGGCTGTTTTTAAACATGCCTAAAACACTGTTTCAAAACAAAGTGTTTTAAACATAACAACCCCGGTTGTTAGGTTGTAATACTAAACATTACATATACAAATACAGGGATTTTTTCTTTTAAGTATACATATCACAAAAGACCGCGAGTGCCGTTTCAAGACGCATCATAGAGAATTCCCATGTAAAAATGTCAGTTTGTATCTCTATTATTGAATAAAAATGATCAAAATAAAATTAGAATCATTTCTTCATCTATTAGCACTGTTTTCTAAGTTTTATTTATGTTTTCTCTTTAGTTTTCTTCGAAACATAGCTTAAAAATAGTAAAGAAATATTCGAAAATTACATCGTTAAAATAGGAGTTGCTATGAAAAGTCAGTGTTTGTCATCTACATTTTTTAAGACACAAAACAATAATTCAATTCAACATAAGTGTTTATACCACAAAAGAAAAAAATCCGATCATAAAATGGACTTTTAGTGGACATTCTTTGCGTGCTAGGCATTTCCCACTTATTTAGTACTAATTAACAATTATTAGAATCGTTCAGAAATTTGAGGAGAATAATTGTGTGAATGATTAACATATCTTCGAGCATAAAAAGAGGAAATCTAAAGAAATTGTAACAAATGTATTGGCAATAATAAGAGTAAATCTAATAGTAAGTGTAAGAAAAAAGAAGTCCTTAAATAATCTTTTATATTCATTGTTTTCATACGCATCCTGTCCAAATTTTGAATGGTCTAATAATTGTAGATTAACTGAACACGGTTTTAAAATTTTGTACAAAATAAATGAGAAATAGTAAGGTGAATCTTGTTCTGCTTAGGTTAAGTGTACCTTTTAGGTTAGTTCGTTTCAATATAAATAATAAAATCGTACCTGAACTAGCGTCTGTAATTTTAGATGTCATGTATTGACAAAGCAACTACTATTATAATGATTTTTTAAGTTAATTATTCTTCATCATTTTTAAACAATAATTATATTAAAACGGAATAAAATAAGAAAAAACTGCTTCTGAAATATTGTTATTAAATAAGAGAATCATTGTAATTTCATTCTGACCATTTAAATTCAATAATAAAGATAGAAATTCAAATTGAAAAATAACATGGGAATTCTCTATGATGCGTCTTGAAATGGGACACACGGTATACGCTGCATTTGTTCAGACATTCGTTGATTTTTAAAATCGTTCAATTTGAAGCTTCTAACAGGTGTTTCCACTTCTTGTTTAAGCATGAATAAATTTCGAGTTCAGAAAAGCCTGAATTAGTTAATTAATTAGTTTTCTTTCTATATCTCTATGGGCTCTGCTTTTTGAAAAGCCTTAAATTTAAAGCTACTAACGAGTGTTTCCACTAACAGACTAAGCATGAAGTAAAATTTCGAGTTTAGAAAAGCCTGAAAATTTGGATTTGCCGAAGCGCGCGAGCGAAACGAGTCGCGCCCCGGCAAATTTAAATTTTCAGGCTTTTCTAACCTCAAAATTTTACTTCATGCTTGATCAGGGAGTAAAAAAACTCAAATTAACGTTTTTAAAAACAATGCCTTAAAATGCATCGGGATATGTATATTAATAAGAAAAATTCCCTGTATGTATTAAGAGACAAAAATGTCGTCGGCTTATTACTGGAATTACTGTTTAACTTCTTATACGAGTTATTATTGCTATAATATCTAAATATTGTTGTAATCTTATTATAATAAATATATTATTATTATTTCCTTTTTCCGACCTAAAAAACTTGATAAGACATTTTCGATTTACATACAATCAACAGCAGGAAATAAACTTTGTTTGTAGTAGTAATTGTAAATTGATTGGGTGAGTTACGTGAAAATCAAATTTAATTGAAAAAAGCATTAATAACTTTTCTTCACACTTTTATTTGAGTTACCAAATGTACATTTCGGACACAAAGTGACCATTACTAAATACAAAAGTATAATTCAACACAATATACACACAACGGATTACAATACAAAGCTAAACTATAAATAATAAAAAAATACGTCACAAGTTGGTGGAAGTTGATTAAACAAATTGCAGATCACAATTATAGGCGATTTTAATCCAAAATTAGTTCTATTATACCTCATATTGATTGTGGTCTTATATCTACTAGTGAAAGTTGGAATATGCAAGCCAACTAGCTGTAAAATATCAGGGCTTTTAATTCGATCATGCAGAAGGTTGTGTAAGAACGTGATGTCTAATCTGTGACATCGGCATTCAAGAGATACGACATTAAATTTGTCTAGGAATAGTGAATGATCACAGCCTCTCTCAGGTTAAAGTCCCTCAACTTTGAAGTGCAGAAACTTCAGGAACTTACGTTGAACACTTTCTACTAGGTTAATCTGAAGTTAAGTTTGTGGATACCAAATTAAAGATGTATATTCCAACTTTGAACGGACATAAACATTAAATAGAGATTTATAAATCATGCTTTAAAGGAACTTTTAACAAGTATTTGAACGTGAGGATTAAATGTAAAATTGTCTTCAAACCAAATACCTAAACCTTTGAAGAATGTGACTTGCCCAATAGAATTATTACTAACTATATAATTAAATTAGATATAAATTTGCTCTTATTGCTATTCAAATTAAGATTATTAATACTACACCAATTCGAGATATCAAGTTGATTTTGAAGCGTTGACAGTCAGCAGAGTTAGCAATTGTTGAATAAATCTTAAAGTTATCCGCGTATAAGAGGTGTTTACACTTTAATAAATAAAAAAGATCATTTATAAAAATGTTAAACAGTAAAGGACCCATAATCGAGCCTTGGGGTAAACCTGAACTTGGAAAGTATGAATTTGATTTGAAATTATTTATTGCGACATACGATTCACGATCTGTAAGATAAGATGCTATAAGCGAGGTTGAATTGTCACAAAAACCAAAGTAGCTAAGTTTACCTATTAACAATTGATGGTCCACCTTGTCGAAAGCTTTTGACTTATCAGTATATATTACATAAATTTGCCCCGCTCAATCTAATGATTTGGCTATATCATGCGTAATCATGGCCAAATTAGTTACCCTAGAACGTTTTGGAATAAAGCCATGCTGTTGAGAAGATAGGTATAGAGAAACGTGGACATAGATTTGATCATAGAGAGTTTTCTCGAATATATTAGCGATGTGGAATAGTATTGCTATAGGACTGTAGTTTGTTATATTCCGTTGATTAAGTGGCGTTTTGGGATGGGACAAATCGATGCAATTTTTAATTTATTAGGATATACAGATGTTTTTATAGATAGGTTAAATATTATTAAGAGCGGGCAACATAGAATGAATAAAAGCACAATCTTTTAGTATAAAGGCTGGTAAATTGTCATTACCTGATGATAATCTACTTGGTAGTTGCTTTAAAAATGTAAAGAGACAAGAAGATTCGTCTGATTTCTTCGTCAAAAATTAAACTTCTTGTTTGTAATTCCTTAATAGGAATTACAAATCAGGGGATCTAGTCTAATATTGTACGAGTTCGGTGATGACAGTCGAAATGACGTAATTTTAGGATAATATTACAAAACCGTATGTAGAAAATGACGTCATTTTAGTGTGAAAAATCGCCAATGACGAAGCTCATCAGCTATCAGAATAGATGTGGCTATATTAAAAGAAACCAGACATTTAAATTTAATTTTCTACAATGAAGTAATGAAAGTTTTCTTCTTTTAGCGTATTTTTTGTTTGCCTTAAGGGCTATTTGTTTTGCAAACTTAAGAGTTCTCAGATTTATAAAATCTAACGGAAGAGTTAATTTTGCCCTTAACTTTTAGTTTTGTACAGTGAAAAAAACATATCTAGAAGATATCACTGTTATTATTGTTTACGAATAATAAAAACATTTTTTTTGGCCTCGGCTCTTGACCGCATGGTCAGCTGGTATTTGTATTTAATTATTTTCAATTTAAATTAACTTATTCACATACATATATAATTCATATAGACATCACAACGCATTCATACAACATCCATGGCTCCAGAGGGTGGCAATTTCCCAATAAGAAAGTGCTCTTGGGCCGGAGGGTCGTGGGTTCGAATCCAACCGGGGGGTTGGATTCGAACCCACGACCCTCTGGCCCAAGAGCAGGAGCTCTACTCACTGACCCACGAGGGTCCCAAACATGTATTTAATAAAAAAAAGCGCAAGACTCGATCTTATAAACGTTTCCTTAACTTATGTATTAACCCATTAAGTGCCATTGATGCATACACGCAACATTATTAATTTTTTGTTAATTATATAACTAAATAAGGTAATTTGATATTATATTATTTGGTCGCTCCGCGAAGCGGAGCGACCAAACCATATTTTAAGGTTTTTCTAAACTCGAAATTTTACTTCATGCTTAGTCTGGGAGTGGAAACACTCGTTCTAAACTTCATATTACACGTTTTTATATAAAATCGATTAATGCTTGAAAATGTACAGCGTATACATTATGTATGTTTAAAAGAAAAATGCACAGTATGTAATACGAAAAGTCATTCATAGAAATCATAAAAATAAGTGCATAATTTTACCTAATATCAACTTTTAGAGTTAACTGTATAATTGCTTGGTCATTAATGGGTTAAACGAGAAGCAACATGCTAAATTTAACGTATACAGGGAATTTTTCTTTTATGTATACCTACATATGATATACATATAGGTATACATAAAAGAAAATTCCCTGTATACGTTAAATTTAACATTTTGCTTCCAGAATCAGGAACATTCTCGTTTAATACAGAAGTTAAGTAAACGTTTATAGGGTTGTATTTATTTATTAATAATAATAAGATTTATTGACCAAATGGAAAAATCCAATACAAGACAGAATAAAAAAAAACTAACATATAATAATAATAGCAGGATTAATAAAAGAACATTTACCGAAACATTTAATAAATACGCTTTAGAATAGCATTGAAAAAATTATGTATTCAGTTATTAACGAAAAATCTTTTCAAGTTAAAAAATAATTTTACAGTATTATATTATTTTTAGGGTTCGGAAGTATCATGATATTTGTATAAATATCAAAATATCGGATATAAATTGATATTTATCCGATTTGTATTAACTTCTTGATCATTATTTTTGTTTATAAACATTAATATTTATAATATATAAAATTACGAAGAAAAAACTATTCGTGAAAATGCAAACAATGTCTTAATTAATAAGACAACTCAAGACGATAAATATCCATTGAAACAACTACTTCCCGTGCAAATACACCTTCGGATATTGAATTATACAATGAAATATTTAAAATCTTATTTAATTTGATTTGTTACAACGCTCTATTAAAGTATATGTAACGTTTAGGTCAAATTCTCTTCATTTATATTATTTATTAATTATACAAGGAGTTTTTTTTAAGTAAGCATGTCCCAATTTACAACGTTTACGCTGTAAATCTTTAAATATTAGTTTTTATAAAAAAAAATCAATTTCAAGCTTTAAATGAGTGTTTTCCACTCCCTGATTAAGCATGAAGTAAAGTTTCTAGTTTAGAAAAGCCTTAAAATTTGGTTTGTTTGCCTACACAAGGATTTTTTTTTTAAGCAAGGTCCGAACGATTAATGTCATCAGATATCTATCACGATATTTATCATGATATACAGAGTGCCGCAAAAGTTTCCGCACACATTCTTTCAATAATAACCTTCTTATCAGCAAGTAAAACACAACAACAAATTATATCAAAAGAAAGCCAAGAAAGTACTTTTCTTTAAACATCTGTTTAAATAATATTAAACCGATGTAAAATTTGCAGCTTTAGCCGCCTCACAAGCCTCGCGACGCTTCCGAAAATGTTTAACTATAGTCATTAATTTAACCATCAACCGGAGCTGGGATGAATCCTTAAAATCGGGATTCGAATTACGATTCCGAATCACCTAATATGACTCGAATCACTAATACTCGAATAAAGGATTCTTAAGAGAAAAATATGATTCGAATCAAAGATTCGAATCCTCTTTTTTGAATCACGGATACAAATCCTTTAAAAATAAATTTTAATCTATTATTTGCCATCATTAACATTTTTAATATCGCCGTCAGTTTTTATTAACAAAAATGTTCAAAACCTAATTAATTACAGACTAAATATCTGATTAATATGAGTTTTTGAACTTCCGGATAAATCAGTGTTTTATACGCGTGGCGCATGAAGTAAAATTTCGAGTTTAGAAAAGCCCCGTGAAAATTTGTCTCGGGTCGCTGCGCGACCCTCGACAAATTTTCTACGCGGGGCTTTTCTAAACTCGAAATTTTACTTCATGCTCAGTCTGGGAGTGGAAGACACTCGTTACTTTAAAATACATCACATCATAGTGAAAAGTATTAATATTTAAAATATCGGTAATTTTTGATACCAGATATTTTAGATTTAATATTTACAATTATTTATTGCTGTAAATTATTTTTTAAAGGCCTCCACCTAAGATTGATAATATTGCCCAGACTAGTTTAATGACGGTTACGAAATTATCAATATTCACCTTTTACAAGTGGACGGATAGTAATGAACTCGACTTTAATTATTTATTACAAAAACCAGACTTGTAGAAAAATTTAAAATCTCTTTACAAATTGAAAATAATTAAAAATATAAGTTCATTCTACATCTGAAATTACTTGAAAAGAATCCCTACTTAAAAGTATACATAAAAATATCCATTTTGTTAATTTAATTATGTTTTGATATAAATATCTTACACGTGACAAGAAAGTATGATAACCAAGTGTACAAATATTTTTTTCTGTTAAGTACACATACAGATTGTCCCAGGATAGGTGGAACACTTTTATTTTCAACTTTACGAGAAAATATTACTTTATATAAAATATTAAATCATCTAGATGTTTTTACAACAGAATGCAACCATTTTTTAGAAGTTTATTATATATTAATAAAATATTTAAAACTTCTGACTAGTGTTTCCACTCCTTAATTAAGCATGAAGTAAAATTTCGAATTAAGAAAATCCTGAAAATTTGGATTGGTCGCGCAGCGAAGCGGAGCGACCAATCTAAATTTTTAGGCTTTTCTAACTAAACTCGAAATTTTACATCATGCGCCACGGGTATAAATCACTGATTTCAAGTGAAGGTAAAAATATACTATTATGGCTGGGAATTTTTCAAGTTTAAGTAACCAAATATGCATTCACAAATATTGAATTATTCGAAAATTTTAAATATTTGAATTTCGATAACTCAATATTCGTTTAAAAACATTTAGATATAAATAATTTTGTGATTCAAATACAGTAGAACCTCGCTATACCGGGCCTCGAGATACCGTGATTCGGATATATCGGGGTCATTTTTCAGGTTTCTTTTTTTTTAAACATGTTAATTTTAACAATTGACTGCGTACCGCCCTGATTAGGTAAAACGTTCCGGCGTCATTATTGTATTATATAGTATGTCTTGTTATGTAGGTGGCTACTACACATATGTATATATATATGTATATATATATATATATATATATATATGTATACATATATATATGTATATATATATATATATATATATGTATACATATATATGTATATATATATATATATATATATGTATATATATATATATGTATATATATATATATATATATATATACATATATATATGTATATATATATATATATATATGTATATAGGACCATTGTCAAACATTTTCGGAAATCGTGACCCATTCTCACTGGGACATCTTCAAAGTTTCAACTAACTTGTCGTTGAAAGAGCAGGGTTTCATCTCCAGATGGACCAAATGGAAAAATACATCGGGTTCAGATCAGACGAATTTGAAGAACACTAACTCTTATCCCACAGGTCCACTACCCATTTCAGAGGATCACAGCGTCCTTCAAAGTGCTTTGTTGATAGACCTCGACGTTGATCTTGTCGCGTCGCTTGAGAAAAACCAGCGGTATCTTCTCATTTTTGCAAATTGCCGCTCACACCAGTACAGATTTCGGGAAGTGGCATCGTTGAACGGAGCTTTTTTCTGATTAGCAGCACGCTCAATCGCGCTTCATTCGATCGTCCAAGTAGTGAGCCATGCTTAGCTTCTAACTACCACGTTTCAATTTGATCCAAAACATCCTTGTAACTGATTCCTTGTTGATTTTTATCTCCTTGGCCAGCTTCTTCATAGATTTTCCTGGATTTCGACGAATGCGACACTTGAGATTGTTTAGATTCTCTGGAGTGGTCGCAGTACTGAGTTATCCACTCCGAGGTCTGTTCTCAGTAGTGCCCACCTCTCTGTACCGTTTAATGGCGACATAAACGGTCCTTTTTGGCACGTGGAGGTCCTTTACGATGCCCGCGGTCGATTTCCCTGATTCGAAAAGTCTGATAATCGCGATTCGAATTGCTAACAGTTAATGCAAACAACAGCGGCATTTTTTCTTAAACTTTCTGGAATACAATTTCTTTATTAAGTTGTTACGTAAACATTTTTCAACATTTGGCTTGATGCGATAAAAATTAAAAATTATGAAATTAGAAGGCTGCCAAACTTGCTTTTATTTAAATATTTATATTGTGAAAATGTTTATAAAGATTGCAAGTTACACTGGATTTGGGAAGATGCTCCTATTCCTGAATTAAACATCATGGATTCTTCCGACGATGCTAAATATTTTTACAATTTAAAAAGCTTTATTTATATTTTTAACTATTTTGTAACCAACTGTGCTTTTTCGTAATAAATAAAAACAAAATAAATAATGTATGTGTATTATACAAGGAATTTTTCTTTTAAGTTTTTTCCGAAATTCGTTTTTTTCTAAAAGAGTTCAATTTGAAGCTGTAAACGAGTGTTTTCCACTCCTAGACTAAGCATGAAGTAAAATTTCGAGTTTAGAAAATTTTCACGGGGCTTTTCTAAACTAAAAATTTTACTTCATGCGCCACGCGTATAAAACACTGATTTCAAATGAAGTTCAAAATATACTACTAAAGCAGTATGCTTAAGACGTATGTTCTGAACTTCACATCAAATCAGTGTTTTATACGCGTGGCGCATGAAGTAAAATTTCAGGCTTATCTAAACTCGAAATTTTACTTCATGCGCCATGCGTCTAAAACACGGGTTTTACGTGAAGTTCAAAACATACGTCTTTAGCATACTGCTTTAGTAGCATATTGAGAATTTTACAATATTTCAGTGTTTTAGACGCGTGGAGCATAAAGTAAAATTTCGAGTGTAGAAAAGCCGCTACGCGACCTAACCAAGTTTTCAGGCTTTTCTAAACTCTAAATTTTACTTCATGCTTATTCTGGGAGTGGAAAACATTCGTTTAAAGCTTCAAATTGAACTCTTTTAATAAAATAACTAATATCTGAAGATTTGCAGCATATACGCTGTAATTGAGACATGTATACTTAAAAGAAAAACTCGCTATATAATTAAAAAATATTAATATTTATGAATAAGAATAATTATCAAGAAGTTGATATATATCGGATAAAGATCGATATATATCCGATATTTTTATATTTATATAAATATCATGATATTTCCGAACCCTGCTTTGAAGTATACATATCTCGATGCATACGCTGTCAATTTTCAGGTATTTATTGTTTTTAAAGGCGTTTAGTTTGAAGCTTTTAACGAGTGTTTCCACTTGCTGTATACAAAGAAAATAGCAATAATATTCTTTATTGCCCAACAGAAACCATGTACAGGACAATAATAACAATGTTATCATATAAAAATAATAATAATAATTGTTGTAATAAAATTAAAATTAATATAGCACTATAAAATATAAATACAATTCTATAATATACATATTTAAGTTGTCTACCATTATGCTAATAAGACTGTAAGTAGCTACTGCATTAATAATAGACATAAGTAGAGAGTTTTAAGACCTCATTGTACACATTACACATTTATGCTTATTTGTGTGTAAAAAAACGATGTTTTAACTTGTATTAAAACGTTACTTCATATTTAAAACATTTTACAATAAGTCAGAAAATGAATTTATACAAAAACATTAAACGCATGTCATCATTTTCTCTCTCACAGATCCACTCTATTATTATCATCGATTTATCGAAAAGTCCCGATGTCCGGTGTCGAAACGAGTACGTAAGAGTCGGTCAAGTAGGCTATGCGCGTGCGCACTTGGCTCAGGAATGCAGACCCGCTACTTACTTATCCACTGACCGAACCCAACACACACACATATACACACATACACACGCAGAGGAGATAAAGACAGAGGCAATGAAGCGGCGGCAATATGCGCGTTTATCGATTGTTTATTTGGGACCCGCTGCAATTTTCGCAGCGAAAAACAACTTTTTCGCTCGAAATAAGCGGCAAATTCGACGTTTTTACAAAATAATGAACCAAAACGGTTTAATTTTGATTTTTAGTGCGTGTGTGTGTGTTTGTGCGGTGAACTGAAGAGAAGGACGGCTGCAGCACACATACATAATTTAAAGGTGACCGTTAGGTGCCATACACTCCTTTTCCGATTTGTCGTTGTTTCACTTTTGACTTTTATGTGTTTGTTTAACTTTATTTTTTGCTCCTTCTGCGGCTTAGCAATGATTTGAAGTGTGACTTAGGTTTCAATAATCATTTGCTTCCCTCCAAAAAATGGTTAGTAATTACTGGATTTACCAAATAAAGAACACAGGAAAGGAGCGACGATATCCATTATATAATTTTGTCGGGTAGTTAATTAATTAAATTACTTTTTCCATACTACTACATCAATATTATACTTTTAAGTATACCTGTATATTGCAAAATAAATTGCTCGCATTTCAAAAACACAAGATTCGGTTGGACTAAGTAAAGATTTGTAAAATTGTGAGATCAAACACAAGCAGTATATTTTGACTTTACTTGAAATCAGTGTTTTGTACGCTTGTCGCACAAAGTAAATTTTCCAGTTGAAAATTTTAATTGGTCGCTACGCTTTTCCTAACTCAAAATTTTACTTCCCACTTAATTAAGAAGTGGAAACACTCGTTTAAAGATTCTAATTGAACCCTTTAATCAGAACAACGAAGTGCCTAAATAAATACCTAAACAAAAATTCCCTATGATTTGAAAAAGAAAACACTTGGTTAAATCTTACTAATATTTTGGTTTTTTATTCCAACTAGTTTCGACTTTGAGTCATTCTTTTACTTCTTGAGAATGATTCAAAGTCGAAACTAGGTTAAATAAAAAACCAAAATATTCGTGAAATTTAACCAAGTGTTTTCTTTTTCAAATCATAGTTAAATATGTTTTATCACGTGAAAGATGAGAAACTTGTTCAAAAATTCCCTGTATAAATAATTAATAAATTTTACTATGGGTACTAAAATTCACATTATCCTCACTTCATGAAGCGCACTATTAAATTTGGCTAATATATAAACGGAATACCAATATCTTTTTTAATATTCATTTAAGTACTCTAATATATCAAAAATCTAATGTTTGCCCATTCGAATACTATTATCTATTTTTTTATTTTATTTGAGTATATTTCATAAATTTCTTTAGTATTTAACGGCAACATTTTTAATTTCTCCATATGTAATACAAATGGAAAATAATTGTTTTCGTGATAATTTCTGCATCAAAATTTTTAGTGGAAATACCAGTTTTGGGGTCTCATGAGCCGATGAAGACTATTTTTTGAAAAATGGCTTTCTGTTCGCCTGTCTATCTATCTGTTCGTTAAAGATTTTGAGATGAAACTTTTAACCAAAGCTTTTTATTACAATCATTAAATCTGAAAATGGTGATAATGCGGGAACTGGAAGTGGTAGTTTACTCTTAGCGTTTTTTCGATGTTTCTTGATAATTTCTTAAATATTGATCACGTCAAAATATGTTTAAAGTAAAAGTTGTAGAGCTCGAAAAAACAATTAAAAGCCATATTTTCTGTAGGTAGAAAAGTTTTAAAGTTACACAATTTTTTGTAAATCAGGTTGCTCTCAATAAATTATTAGACTGGGGAAAATCTGAAAGGAATGACGGTGAAAGTACTATCATGGTCATCACTATTTTTTAATGAAGCAATAGATCAAATATTAGTCGCAATCTATTGGATCGATAATCTTATCTGAAACTCAAATGTGTGCGTATAAGGTAGGAATGCTAGTAGCCAATTGCCACCAGATAAAGTGTTTGCCCTGAATCCAGTTGGCTGTGAATGTAATCTTATCGCAATTCACTTGTCGCCGTCGTCGATTTCCGATAACGGAATCAAATCTCGGGAGCGCGTTCACCGTACAAATATTTGCATTGTTTGCTTACAATAGGAACGCATTGCCCATTCCGAATAGTCTATTTAGGACCAGTTTTACTATTGTCAGATAACCAATAAATTAATATTTTATATGGATTATTGAATGTAGCATATTTGATGAAAGGTTCGACAAAAGTGATTTTTTTAACCGGAACTTTTTATCAAATATGCTTTCAGAAGAAATATTATTTTTTTCTAAAAATGTAACCCATTTCGCTATCAACAATTAAACAAATTCGTTAATATATCAATGATGTCTAAACATTTGTAAAGGTGAACTATTTCATATCAATTTTAATTTTTTTTTTATTGTCTTGCCATTTACATTAATAAAAGTAAGGGTTCTGACGATATATAACATCAGATATCCATCACTATATATAACATCAGATATCCATCACTATATATAACATCAGATATCTATCACGGTATTTATCATGATATACTCGTATATCGGTATTTATAAACTACGTATGTATATCGTGGATATTTATGGAATGCACAAATCCATTAAGTTGCGAGTCGCCGGGTATTCCCCCGTTTCTCGAATATTCCCAGTTGCAGTTTTTTTTAATTAGTTGAAGAATTGGTAACAGTTACTGCAACAATAGCCGAAAAGAGACATTTTTCTTCATTTGGCTTGGTGCAATCAAAATAAAGAAATAGATTGGAAAATTAGAAGGCTACCAAACTTGTGTTTTTATTTAAATATTTTAATAGTGAAAATGTTCGTAAAGATTGCCATTTAAACTGAATTCTGAATCAAACATCATAGATTGTTCCGACGATGAGCCATTAATTGCTAAGTATTTTTAGAATTTAAAAGCAGGTTAAATGTTATATTTTTTACTAACACCAAGTGTGTTATTTTGTCACAAATAAAAATAAAATAAATAATGTATATGTAATATACAATTATTTTTTTTAAAGTATACATATGCATACGAAGTGAATTTTCCAACATTTGTTGTTTCTTTTTAAATAAGTTCAGTTTGAAGCTATAAACGAGTGTTTTCCACTCCCAGACTAAGCATGAAGTAAAATTTCGAGTTTAGATCAGTCTTAAAATTTGGTTTGGTCGCGACCAAACCAAATTTTCTAATCTCGGAATTTTACTTTATGCGCCACGCTTATAAAACACTGGTTTTAAGTGAAGTTGAAAATACACCTCTTTAGCATATTGCTTTGGAGCCTTTTTTCTTGCGTGGATTCTTTCTTGTCATTGCTGCTATAGGGGCTCTCTCTAGATGAGTTGATTGAGCTCGCTTCTCCCGCATTTAGGTTTAGGATCTTGTTACATTGGTTTGGTAAGTTCCACAAATAGACTAGTTCCTTGAGTTAGGCCAACTGCAAGTTGGCCACCCTTGATAAAATCTATTACATAGGTTAGGTTAAGGTATCTAGTTATCACTTAATCCTTACTGAATTTACTGTGATATACGTTAATCTAGGTAATTGTCAGCTGGCTCTAACTTAACCAAGGGATGTAACCGTCATTTAAGCTTACCTAAAAAAAGTAGCAAAAGATAGCGTTGCGGTTGATTTTTGCTAACTGTAAGCATACCTAGGTTAGGTTAGTTGGCAGTTATATGTGTTATGTTAGGTTCGCCGCCCTTGATCTGATCTAATACATGTAATCTAACTCGCGTAACACCCTTCTAACCTAACTTAACGTTACAATTAGATGTAATTGCTATCGTATCTAACCTAGGTAAACCCATCTAACCTAAGTTAAGTAATTGCAGTCTTATCTAATATACGTATCTTTAACCCAACTTCTGTAAATATAATTTAAGGAAACTTAGGCCATGTAACTGACATCTAATGTAACTTGTTAATGATAATGTTAATAGAATACGGTAAACATTATTTGCCGGTGCGCAGTAGCGAAATTGTGGTATTAGAAGGGGCAAGTTCGGTTTCGCTCATGTTTGTTTTTAGATTCTCGTTTGGCTAACTTAAAATTTCCAACTTATACCTATGTAACTGCCATTGAAGCGCACAAAATGACCACGGAGACCGCAGTACAGGGACTCTAAGCGACACCACCTCATGTGACAAAAAAAAAACTGTCATTGAAGCATACCATTTTATCAAAATAACTGGAGTCTAAATTAGCCTGTAAATTCTGGTTTTGTAGGTTAGATTAGACACCTAATCTACTTACGGAACTATCAACACCAAGTCAGTGTTTAGTACGCGTAACGCATGAAGTAACATTTCTAGTTTAGATAAGCCTGAACATTTTAATTGGTCGCTTCGCTATACGACCAAGCCAAATTTTCAGAGTTTTTTAAACTAGAAATTTTACTTTATGCCTAATCAGAAAGTGGAAACACTCGTTAGAAGCTTCAAATTGAAATCTTTTATAAAATCAACGAATGCCTGAAAATACACAACGTATACATGTATCCTTAATAGATACATTCCCTCTCTGTTTTTTGTATCTAATTGTAAAACATTCTTTGATTAATTAACAAACACATGTATTATTATTACTATTATTTTACACAGAAGAAAAAAATCTACCAGGGACGATATATATATATATATATATATATATATATATATATATATATATATATATCATAAGATATCATGATATATATCGATATTTATAACCTACGATATATATCATGGTTATTTATGGAATGCACAAAACCATAAAATTGCGCGTATTCGGGTATTTTTCTTTTAAGCAGCTATACTAATGCATACGGAGTAAAATTTCCGACATTCGTTGTTTTTTTAAAGAGTTAAATTTGAAGCTTTAAAGGAGTGTTTTCCACTCCCAAATCAACAATGATTAACCGTGTAACATTTCGAGTTTAGGAAAAAATTTGGATTTGCGGGGGCGCGCGAGCGAAGCGAACGGTGGTTTTAAGTGAAGTTTAAAATACACGTCTTTAGCATACTGCTTTAGTAGCATATTGTGAACTTCAGAATATTTCAGTGTTTTAGACGTGTGGCGCATGGAGGAAACATTTCGAGTTTAGTAATGCCTGAAAATTTGGTTTGATTACTCCGCTTCGCTACGCGATCAAACCAAATTTTCAGGCTTCTCTCAACTCGAAATTTTACTTCATGCTTAATCTGGGAGTGGAAAACACTTGTTTAGAACTTAAAATTAAACTATTTTAAAAAAACAACCAATATCTGAAGATTTACAGCATATATCCTGTAAATTAAGACATGTATACTTAAATGAAAAAATCTCTGTATAATTAAACAATAATATAAATATTATTATGTTTAATTAATTTTTCACTTAAAGCGTGGTGAAACATTTTTGAATCTAATTCTGGATATATAATTAAAACACTTGTTTTACTAAAATTAGTGAAACAAACCAAGTGTTTTAATTAAATATCCAGAATTAGATAAATAATAATTCTCAAGAAGTTGATACATATCGGATAAATATCAATATATATCCGATATTTTGATATTTATACAAATATCATGATATTTCCGAACCCTGTAATCTATACCCGCCGATTATTCCATTAGCAAAATATCCGTTTTATTGATTTATTTATACAGAAATGATGGATAGGGTTTTGAAAATCCAATCACGCGATGTGAAATGAACGATTTCTTTCCGAGAACGACAGATGGCCCGAAAAAATAAAGCGGAGTGATTTGAATGTCATTAACGGTGATCGTCTTAAATGAATAGAATGAATAAGCAATCCGCTCATAAATGTTAATACATGATGATTGTAAATGAGTGGTAAAAAGTTTCATCATTGTTAACACACCATTAGAGTTCGCCTGTTAATTCGTTCAATACCGACGTTTTCTAAGAACGCGAATAAAATGACAACGTTTTGTTGTTACTTAGAGAAAAGCAAACAAAACAAAAAAAGACGGTGGATATTATTTTTCTGAGCCCACTTTTCATTTATTCTTCATTATAAAATGTCTTATAATATGGTTAATTTTAACATAAAATAAAGAGTGTTTCAATCAGGCGCGCACCCGGGGGGCGGCTCACTGGCTTGAGCCCCTCCCCCTCATCCCTAAGACTAACTAAATTGTAGTATTTTGACGTGTATACATAGGTTTACATGCGTTAGCCTCCCCTAAGACAGGGATGAGCCCTCCCCCCAAAAAGCGTGAGCCCCCCTATGACCAATGTCTAAGTGCGCGCCTGGTTTCAATAAAGACGCTCGATCTTGTAAGTACATTTAAAGTTTTAAAATCTAAATAAAACAAGTTGTGTGAGAGATATCTACAATTTTTTTGTTTGTTTGAAAGTATGTTTGATGGCAATAAGTTTGGAATATAACGTCGTTAAAATGTTTGCCGCCGTGGCTTTGCTTGGTACCACGTATTCGGGAGGTCCAATTTTCGATGACTTTGTCGCACAAATCTGGCTGAATTTGCTGGATGGTGTTCGTTATGTTGATTTTGAGGGTATCAATAGTTTGCGGATTATTCGCATAGGCCTGTGATTTAAGAGCCCCAAAAGAAAGACGTCTAAAGGCGTTAAATCACACGATCTCGGTGGCTAGTTCACGCCGCCGCCGCGCGATGTAACCATGCCCTTAAATCACTCGTGCAGAATGTCTATCGTGGCATGCGTTGTGTGACACGCAGCGCCGTCCTGTTGAAACCACATGCCGTTAGTAGTCTTATCATTCAGTTTAGGCAACAAGAAGTTGCTTATGAACGATCTGTTGGGCTCCCCGTTGACGGTTATGGCAATGCCAGTTTCGTTTTCGAAGAAGTACGGACCGATGATTGAACCAGACCAAAATTAGCACCAAACATTATTTACCGAACCGGTCAACTCAAATTAGGCCACCAAAGGTCGAATAGTTGACTTCGCAGGAGGGTTGTGGCGAGTATAAAAATCATCTAATGCGCAGAACGTTTATCGAACGGAGCACTGATTTTGAAAATAACATTTGATTATTTGCACACATTGTTCAACGCTATAACCTTCTATTATAATTTGCCATACACCACTGAACAATTTACAACAAATTTGACAGATGTTGCTTTAACAACACGAAAGGTATAATCAAACAAAGCTCGAGCATCGATATTGAAAGACCCTTTAAAACATTTATACTTTGAACTTGTTTCTGGCAATCACTTACGTACAGGAAATTTTTCTTTCAAGTATACATATCCCGATGTTTAAATTTTCAGGAATTCTTTGTTTTTAAAAGCGTTCAGTTTGAAGCTTCTAATCAGTGTTTCCACTTCTTGATTAAGCATGAAGCTAGAAAAAAATCCGGGGAAGGGGGGTTTAATGGTAAAAATTGTTTTGCTCTTGCAGGACTGCTTTTACATACAAAAATTTAACATTTTGAAAATTTCGGGGGGAAGGGGTTTTGGACATCCATATCCCCCCCCTTGGCTATGGCCTTGCATGAAGTGGAGCGATCAAACCAAATTTCCAGGCTTTTCTAAACTCAAAATTTTACTTTATGCGCTAGGTGTATAAAATACTGATTTAGCGTGAAGTTTAAGTTATACTGCTTTTGCGAAATATTTTAAACTTCGCAATATTTTAGTATATTTTATACGCGTGGCGCATTAAGAAAAATTTCAACTGTAGAAAAGTCTCGAAATTTGGACCAAACCATATTTTCAGGCTTTGCTAAACTCAAAATTTTACTTCATGCTTAATCAGGGATTGGAAACACTTGTTAGAAGTTTCAAACAGAATGCTTTTTAAATACAACTAATGTCTAAAATTGTACAGAGTACACATCGGGGTATGTACTTAAATACTTAAAAGAAAATATCCCTGTATGTTCGTATACCTAAAAGAATAAAATTCTTTATCTATAAGTTGAGTAATGGATAGTGAATATATTTTGTACCTACAAATTTCATTTTATAATTGGATATTGGTTACAAAGTAAAATTGTGTGTAGATTTGTTGAACTCACTTGTATTTGTATTTTAAATAATGTTAGATTATATAAAGCTTGTATTAGACGACACTGTTGTCTTGTACAAAAAAATAGTATACTTTTTTCTATCGTGGTGTACTAAATAGACTATGTCCAATTTCTATTATACAAAACTGTACAAGATTTGCGTTTGGTCATATTTTGTGTATTACACCATGATAGAAAATAGTATACTATTTTCTTGTACAAGAAAATAGTGTCGTCTAATACAAGCTTAACATGAGTATAATTAATGTTTTTTAACCCATTAACGAACGAGCAGTTATATAGAGTTAACCGTAAAAGCTGATTTTTTTTATGTAAAAACCTGCACTTCTTTTTATGATTTCTATGAATGACCTATTATATTACATACTTAGGAAGTTTTCTTTTAAACATATAATCTATACGTTGTAAATTTTCATGCATTCGTTGATTGTATAAAAGCGTTTAATTTGAAGCTTCGAACGAGTGTTTCCACTCCAAGACTAAGCATGAAGTAAAATTTCGAGTTTAGAAAATTCTGAAAATTTGGTTTCGCGGAGCGGCCAAACAAGATTTTCAGGATTTTCTAACTAAACTCGAAATTTTACTTCATGCGCCACGCGTATAAAACACTGAAATATTGTGAGGTTAGAGATACACTTACAAATACTTTGATAAAATGAGTAATAATCAAAATATTTAAATAACAAAACATTTCTTCTTGCATTCTCAAGTCAGGTCAAATAATGCAATGTATTAAATTAACTTATTGCATCAATGACCCTTAATGGTTTAAGTAAGATTATGCTTCAATAATTTTAATTCAATTGTATTTCGATTTTGAATAAAAGTATTTCACCATCTCAGAAAGAGGGTTGACTCACTTCCAGAATAAAGTTGAGAAAAAATAATAAATACGTGATTTTCTACAGAAATAGCTCTTAGTCAATCGTGTTGGTCGGTGCAATTAAACGGGAACGGATGCATGCTAGGGTACGAAAGTGCGATGAGGAAAGAGTGAGAGGGAAAGGGAGAGAAAGAGTTATAAGTCTGGAAATAGACACGCTTACCAACCAACTTAGGCTAAAAATAAGGTCTTGTTTGTACTGGAAAATAACATAATTACACATTTTTCAACTTGAAATTCACCCAAACGAATTTACAGTTTCTATTAGATCACAAGTTTTTCTGTTTTATGCCTTCAATTGTCTGTAGTTTTTGGTGATTCATAAGTTTGCTATTTTGTTTCTTTGATTTTATAATTTTTAGCAGGGTTCAGAAGATACTTATTATATGTATCGATATTTATAAACTACGATATATATCATAAGATATCTGTCACGATATTTATCATATGATCAATATTTATAAACTACGATATATATCATGGATATTTATGGAATAGAATTGCCAAAATCATTAAATTCCCCGTTTCTCAGATATTCACATTATTTTAGAATTAATTGATGAATTGATAACTGCTAATGAAACAACAGCGGAACCTAAAAACAATTTTTATCGTTTGGCTTGGTGCAATCAAAAGTTTCAAATAGATTTGGAAATTTGAAACCTATGTTTTTCTTTAAATATTTCAACTGTAAACATTTTTCTAAAGATTGCTATTTAAACTGGATTTGGAAAGATGCTTCTATTCCCGAATCAAAGATTATGGATTCTTGCCACGATAATAACCTAATACACCTAATACACAACGCTTCTTCATGCTTACATTTTTTTTAGTTTTTAAGTTATGTTGATATAATTGTAATAAAGTATATATGAATGTATTGCGCCTGTATTATATTACTCTATAATTTTTTTAAATTATCCTTTAATTAGATCTTATGAATCTGTTGGATAATTAATGAATGAATAAATAAATAAATATGTTAAGATTCCTAAGTATTTTTCCAATTCAAAAGCAGCTTAAATGTTCAATGTTTTACTATTGTGTAACCAATTGTGTTTTAAATAAAAATTCTTTTCTTTTGAGGATATATATGCACTCGAAGCAAATTTTTCGACATTCGTTGTTTTTTAAAAGAGTTCAATTTGAAGCTTTAAAGGAGTGTTATCCACTTTCAGACTAAGCATGAAGTAAAATTTCGAGTTTAGAAAATCTTCGCGGAGCGACCAAACCAAATTCTCAGGCTTTTCTAAACTCGAAATTTTACTTCATGCGCCACGCATATAATACAGTGATTTGATGTAAAGTTCCGAATATACGTGTTTAGCACACTGCTTTAGTAGTATATTTTAAAGGTCACTTGAAATCAGTGTTTTATACGCGTGGCGCATGAAGTAAATTTTCAGGCTTTTCTAAACTCGAAATTTTACTTCATGCTTAATCTGGGAGTGGATAACACTCGTTTAAAGCTTCAAATTGAACTTAGAAAAAAAAACAACCAATTTCCGATGATTTACAGCTTTTACGCTGCCATTGGGACATGTATACTTAAAAGAAAAACTTCCTGTATAATAAATAATATAAAAATCAATTTACGAACAAGAATAATTATCAAAAAGTTGATATATATCGGATTAATATTCGATATTTTGATATTTATATAAATATCATGATATTTTCTAACCCTGTTTTCTTGTTAAAAACGAAAACAAAATACAATTTAGGAATATATTTAAGAAGTAGAAAAACATTCCACATAAAATAAAACTAACAAATTAGGAGAAAAATACAAAAATAATAAAATAATATTTCAGGCTTCAACGCAATCATCAGTATAGTCCCGAACCAGTGTTTAAAGAACTGAATATCTTTGATTATTTATTATGGCCTGTGCAATTTACATATGTTCAAAAACGTAAACGCCATCTAATGCCCACTAGCTTAAGCTAATGGGCATTAGATGGCGTTTACGCTTTCGAACATATGTTAAAATCTTTTTAACCTGGATTATTTAGTCATAAGTTTTATTTCCTTTTAAACTGTGAGTTTTATAATACCTATATTCTCTTTATCTTTATAAATATTTTTATCTCTTCACCTAGTTATAAGTTTTATTAAACTATATTTACATTACTTATCCTACATACAGAGAGTTTTATGTAACACCGAACATTTTCATAACGAGAATTTTTCTTTGAAGTATCCATATGCACACTTTGCACATTTTCCGATGCTCAGTTTATTAAAAGAATTAAATTTGAAGCTTTAAGCGAGTGTTTTCCACTCCCAGGCTAAGCATAGAGTAAAATTTCGAGTTTAGAAAAGCCTGAAAATTTGGTTTGGTCGCGTAGCGCGAAGCGCGGAGCGGCCAAACCAAATTTTCAGGCTTTTCTAAACTCGAAATTTTACTTCATGCGCCACCGGTACAAAACACTGGTTCAATGTAAAGTTTAGCGGTGTGTTTTAAACTTCGTAATATGTCAGTGTTTTGTACCGGTGGCGCATGAAGTAAAATTTCGAGTTTAGAAAATCCTGAAAATTAGGTTTGGCCGCTCCGCGACCAAACCAAATTTTCAGGCTTTTCTAAACTCGAAATTTTACTTCATGCTTAGCCTGGGAGTGGAAAACACTCGCTTAAAGCTTCAAATTAAATTCTTTTAATAAACCGAGCATCGAATAATATGGAACGTATGCATATAGATACTTAAACGAAAAACTCTCGTTATGAAAATGTTCGGTGTTACGTAAAACTCTCTGTATATCTAGTGTTATATTATTGCTATTATTAAGTTAAACTACTTAAAAACATGTCTACTTACCCACGAATGTAAAATTCTCTTTGAAAATAAATAATTTATTATTGTTATAATCACAATCAAAGAAAAGAAAAACGTTAATAAATAATATCTTTTCTCTTAAAAGGAAAGTCAAACTTATTCAAAAATAATCACAGTGCATTCAGTTGAAAATTTAATTTTGGAAATTTAAAATGAAAAATTTATATTTAATCGTCACATTAATATGTTTTCCAAGTTTGCTTCTGATAGATTCATTCTTTTATTAATTAATGTAAGTTTTAGTACCAAAAAATGTCTTTCTACACTAAATTATGTAGCTGGTACAACCAATATTATTTTTGCAAAATTCGCTTATTTAGCGAAATGAATACTTTTCTGAATAATTTGAAAAAATTGGACCGAAATCAACCGTTATTATTTTTTTCGGTGTAACCGAATTTAACCGTTATTAAAATTTCGTTCCGTTTTCGGTTTTAAAATTGAGCAAATTTCTCAATTTTTCCGTTTTCAGTTTTTAAATGGAGAAATTTGCTCAATTTAAAAACCGAAAACGGAACGAAATTTTAATTACGGTTAACTTCGGTTACTACGAAAAAAGTAATAACGGTTGATTTTGGTTCAATTTTTTCAAATTATTCAGAGAAGTATTCATTTACGATTACAGTTAGGGTTCTTTTAAAACTCCCGGTTAATTTCGGTGTAGGGTTCAGACTCTCTGATTTTTACCAACTCAAAAATTGTTGTTTTTATTTCCTTAATCGATTTTTTGTTTTTTAATTTATAATAAACGGAAAACTCCTTTTACACTTTTAAATATTTATTACTAACAATAATTATAAATATTTTAGTCCGAAAGCGTTGATTTTTTGTCAATTTCCTTGTTTTCCTTTGCAATTGTATAATTTTTACCAGTTCCTAAATTTCCTGTATTTTTTGTAATCGATTTTTTTTCTTCTGTATCATAAACGGGAAACCCATTATACAATTTCAATTATTTGATACTAACAATAATTACAAGTATTTTAATCCGAAAGCATTGGTTTGTCAAGATTTAGTTTCAGGATTTTCTTGCGGTTAATTTTTTGGAAATTTCCTTGTTTTTCTTTGCGATTGTATTAGTTTTACTAATTTTTAAATTTTCTATTTTGTTTTTTTTAATCGATTTTTTTTGTTTTGTTTTTGATTTATCATAAACAGAATTTAAACTGGTTTAAAATTAATAAAACACTTGGTTATTGTTTCACTGTTTGTTTTTATAATTTTTTTAACTGACTAGTTTCGGCCGGATAACCATTATCAAAGTTATTGCAAGAGTAGTATTTTACACTTTTAAATATTGAATACTAACAATAATTACAAGTCTTGTAATAACTTTGATAATGGTCGTTTGAACGAAACTATTTAGTTAAAAAAAAATTATAAAAACAAACTGTGAAAGAATACCCAAGTGTTGTTTTATTAATTTCAAACCAGTTTTAAATTCTATGTTAATAATTACAAGTATTTTAATCCGAAATCATGACAAACCATGATTTAAGCTCAAAATTTTCATTCTCTATGTTTTTTTTCTGTAAATTTCTTTGTTTTTCCTTTGTGATGCAGAAAATCAGAATTTTTCACCTTTTGACAGCTTTTGTTTGTTGTGATTTAAATCAGAAATATTCCTTCACTTTGATTTCTTCAGTTTGCATCGCAAAAGCATCAAATTAAAATTCGTTAGCAGTGTATCGCGCAACTATTCAACAAAATCACTGTTTGATTTTAATGAAGCACTTAAATTTAATATTCATTGTAGGTACGCGATACTTATTAATACATAATGTTCGATGACACAACGCGTATCTGTCATATGTCACGGTGTGTTTCAGTTTGAGGTTATGTGGGTGTGGTTTCGTTCGGTTGGCAGTGCTGCTCCCGTTTTTTTTCTCTACCACCGTCATTATTTAGTAATACCGCATTCAATTGTTGAATCATTTTCAACGCCAACGTGCGTTTTTTCCCGTCTCGCTTTAATCGCTTTAATGCGTAATTAGGTTTGCAGATTGGTAGCCATTTATTCATCGCCTCCTATTGTTTTCTAATCGACTTTTTTCTTTCGTCTGCTTTTTTCTAGTCCTTCTTATTTATTCGTTTTGCTATAATCGAAACAACAAAAATTACAATAATAATAATAAGAAAACATTGATTGATTGCTAAATCAACAATATTAATATAATAATAATAATAAAACGACAAAAAAATTACTGAATTTAATAATAGTAATAAGTATTAATTAATTTGTAAATTGAACAAAAATAATTTTTTGGAAAAAAAAATAAAATAATAATACAAGACGGCGCAAAAGTTGTCACGCGATGTTCTTTGGCTCTAATTTTTTTTTATTTGGTTCTGCTTTTGGATTGTGTTTATTTGATGTCTAAATTTTTGTTCCATTAAGTCGAGAAAATGATATCGACCAAGTGGCCGCCGGAAGAATTGACGACCATACGGGCCCGATTTATGGCATTTTTCATCACTCTTGCCAGAACTTCCGGCGATAGGTTCTTGCATTCTTGACGGATATAGAGTCTGAGGCTTGTTGACACCAACTTCTTGAAAATGCCATTTTTTCAAAATTCTAGCCCTGTAATTATACTTTTTTTTTGTAAATATAAAAAATAGTCTAATTACCGGTAAAATTTGTAGAACAATTTTATACGATTTATCGGTAACCCAGTTTAGCAGTATTAGAATTCCAAATAGTTATACAAGAAGTAATGTAATTTTATTTCTCTTTGTCTTTTTATTTTATCTGCGTTGGTTTGTTTTTCTTACATTGCATTTTTATTCTCTACTATTATTTTTCTTCGGCTTTTGAGGTAGAGAACTCTTTCTCTCTTTATGCTTTTTTACTTCCGTGTTTATTTTCTTCTCTCTCCCTCTCTTTATTATTTTTTGCTCTTTTATCCATTGATGTAGTCATTTCCATCCGTTCCACTAATTGTTAATTACACGAGCGTGCTCCTTAATATTCTTGAGCCCATTCAGATCTTCTGCAGCCATCCTTGTTTATTTAATTACGCACTTGAGGTAAGACTCGAGCTCAATGAAGCATCTTCAAGGTAGAAACGAAAAAAAAAAAAAAACAATCACAACAAACGATTAATTAATTGCACCGTGCATTTCGAAATCTCTTTTGTTTTGATTTTTACTATTTTTTTTTGCGGTGACTTAAAACAATAAGGCGCAGTTTCATTTACTTGTGAGTGAAGCGATTATTTAGTTTTTATACCTAATTTTTATTACGTTATACATACAGACTAGGAAATCGTTTGATAGCATAAACCATACATTTTTAAATAAGTTAGAGAAATGGGGTTTCAGTAGGAGTATGATAAAGGTATTAAGTACATACCTTTTAAGAAGGAAAAATTACGTTGATAACCTGAACTACAAATCAGTAGCCTTCTTTCCTTCTAGTGGGGTTCCTCGGGGTTCAAATCTTGGTCCGTTACTATTTCTCATGTTCATTAACGATGTCATCCAAAACATACAATCTAAAATACTGATATATGCACATGATATTAAAATGTTTGCAAAAGTTAACTCAATGTCTGACTGTTTAACTCTTCAGTCCCATTTGGAGAAAATACAGAAATGGAATGAGCTAAATCAGTTAGGTTAAATTTTAGTGGCTGCACCGCCCAAGGAGGTGTACACTTAGGCCTGAAAGGCCCATTGTGATACCACGACTTCCATCCTCTCACGGGAACCACTTGGAGTCTTTGATAAATCTTGCAAGATCTCTGACGTCTAGATCAGAGAGTCCGTCGATATAGTATCGGCCAAGGGAGGAACTTTGTATTCCAGCCAGAGGGGGGCATTGACAGAGATAGTGGAGCACGCTTTCCTCCTCGTCTTCATCATCATCAAGGCACCCCCTACAGTAGTCATTATAGGGTAACCCCAGCCTTTGAGCATGTTTGTCAAACGGGCAATGTCGTGTAATAACGCCCACGGTCTTTAGCGAGATAAGAGCACCGTTTCTTTTCCTGTTGCATCGAGGCCGTATCTGCCTGGCAATGCTACAGCTGCTCTTATTTCTCCATCTACTATTTGTGATGTTAGATATAGTATTATTTAGTAGCGCCTTACATGACACTAAGGAAATTCCTGGATGTTGATTTATTGAGGACGAGTGTAGCCTCGTACCGTTCTTTGCTAGCTCGTCCGCTGTATTCTTACCTGTGTTGTTGCTGTGGCCTGGAACCCAGATAAGCTGGAGGTGTGCCTAAGCTGCCAATTTATTCAATGCCTTCCGGCAGTCAGATACAACTTTCGAGGTGCTGCATACACCTGTTACAGCCTTAATCGCAGCCTGGCTATCGGTACGTATATGGACCTGACCAGCAGAAGTCCCATTAGCCTTTAGCCAGTCTGCAGCTGTCTTAATAGCCATCACCTCCGCCTGCAAAACACTACAGTGGTTCGACAGTCTGAAGAAGATGCGGAGGTGCAGGTCTTCACAGAAAACCCCACCCCCTGCCTTTTCATCACACTTAGATCCGTCCGTGAAGACGTTGAGTGAGCCTGTCTCCGGCAACCTGTCCTCCTCCCAGTCCATCTTAGTGGGTATTTGGGCAGAGAACATATTACCGAAAGCTGGAGCTGGTAGACAGCGGTCGATGTTTAAGGGGACTCTAGCAACTTCCTTGAGGATTCTTGTGTGTCCCTGCGTGTCCGATGGCAGCCTGCTAATTGAGTTTAGTCCCACGGCAGTTGTTAGCGCGATCTGCTTACCAAAGAGATCCACAGGGGTCAAGTTGAGAATCGTGTCCAATGCCTAAGAAGGTGATGTCTTAAGGGACCCCATTCTTTGCACCTTTTCGAATGCTTGCTGGTGGACCCTCTTTTTAAGCGCTGGCCACCAAATGAAAGCATCGTAGTAAAGACTGGGCTAGCTGGGCTAATGCTTGCTGTATTAATTGCGACATTACGTTCAGATGCTTACCTGAGATGTCTATAGCCACATCGTCAGCATACGCAACTGCCCTGCACCCAGAGTTTCCTAGTACCAGCACTAATTCAAAGAGTGTCAGCTTCAGGAGGAGAGGAGATAGGACCCCTCGCTGGGGGGGGGGGGGGGGGGGGGGGGGGCTATTAACCTGTCTCCTCATTCGATAGTTTCCTAGTTTGGAGGTGATGTTCCTTTCACGGAGCAACTTTCCTATAAGACCGCACACGGCTTTCTCTATTCCTGTTGCTATTAGAGCGGATTCAATGGCTTCAGGGAACGCATTGTTTAACGCTCCCTCAATATCGAGGAAGGCCACTAATGTAAACTTCTTGTGTCCCATTATACCTTGAATTTGGCTGTGCAAGGAATGTAGAGCGGTTTCCACAGATTTTCCTTTGGTATAATCATGTTCAGAGGTTGAAAACAGTTGGGGGTCTAAACTCCCTCTTATGTAAACGTTAACTAGTCTTTCGAGCGTTTTAAGCAAAAATGAGGATAGGCTTATGGGCCTGTAATCCTTAGGGTTTGTGTGGGAAATCTTCCCGCTTTTAGGGATGAAGAGTACTTCCACTTCTTTCCACGTCCTAGGGATTTAGGAAAGCCTAAGACAAGCCACAAACATCGTTTCTAACCAGGGTATGACGATGTCCGATGTCCGCTTCTTGTAGTTCGACGGAGCTGATTCCGTCACGCCCGGCCGATTTGAAGCTTTTGATGCTCCAAAATAGCTTCTCTCTAAATAAATAAAATAAAACTAAATTAGTTGCTTCTTAATATTAAAAAATGCAAATAGATATCATTTTTCAGAATCAATAACCATAAAACCAGAACTTTGAACTTTGCGTTCCGGTTTTCGTTCCGGTTCATATAATAAAATATATATCGGTTCGGTTCCGGTTTTCGTTTCCGAAAAAATAACGGTTTTCGGTTTCCGCTTCAGCTCCAAGTGATTGTTTTGGTTTTTGAAATGTTTTTATTTTATATTAAAAATGAAATGTAATGATTATATCTTGGTAAATATCTGTCACATCTCAGCAGTATATATTTTCCACTTTACTTAAAATCAGTGGTTTAACGCGAGACGCGCTGCGTTTTTACGCGGGACTTTTCTAAACTCGAAATTTTACTTCATGCTTAGTCTGGGAGTGGAAGACACTCGTTACTTTAAAATATGCTACAACTCCATAATTCTATTATAAAATAAAAACAACACGGTTACCTCCGGTTTTACTTTTATTGTTGAACATAGCTGCGCGACCTTCGAAAAATGTTCTACAATGTTTTGTTTATCAACATTATTAATATATTTTGTTCAAAGATATTAATTGAAGAGTAAAAGTGTTTACATAACAAGAGTCTTTTGTGATATTCTCAAAACGTGCCTCAGGCCGAGTCACAGGGATGGCAGGTAGAAGAAAGTTACCCCACTTAATAATTATACTATTAAAAGAACACCCTTCATAAAATAGAATTTAGAAATTATTTATTCTCTTATGACACTAGTTTATATCTTTTTGCATCCGTTTATTATTTGTATTAGCCATATGTTAAGCTTTGGAATTTACCCGTTTTAAAAATAACCTGAGAATAGTAATATACAACGAATAAAAAATATTCGAATTATTTGTATTCAATTCACGGCCTTAGTTCATTCCATTTTATTTTACCGAACAACTGTCCTAATTGGCATAGATTTAGTGATTGCATTCACAATTTATGTTTTGTGCAAACAGTTCATAAATAAGAATATTTGTATTAATCAATCAATCAATCAAAAGCTGTAGCTTAGTAGTTTTCACACACCCAAAAATAAACTTAGTACAAGTAATATATCGTCTGTAATTTGGTTTGTGTTATTGGATGAAATGGCTTATCGATCATTCAACGAGTAATTTTAGAATCGTGGTATTCTGCGATTTCCAAAAACGTTATTATTAATGGAGCTCTATTAGAGTTGAAATCTATAGGTCAACGAGGTCGTTAAAGTTGTTTAACAGCTCGATGGGAATTCGTTTAAAAAAAAAACGAATAAATAATAATAATAACATACTTTATTAAACTCACTTAATAAAGTTACAAATGATTTAAAAATTGTTTATTAATATTTCGAGAAAACAATACTTTCCTTTTGTTTTGCATATGGGGGAAAGTAAAAATAGCCCGTAATTAAAATTATCAACTCTATTTTCATTTTTACAAAGTTGTTAATTTTGATATTTATTTATATTATACCTACTATAATACAGGGTGCGGCACAATAACTGGCTGAAATATTTTTTAAATTACGTTTATTAACAAAAAGAAATTTAACAAAATAACATCGAATAATAATAACTGGGACCTTTTGTAATAACATATTTAAGCAGTTTCAAAGTGGCTTGCCTTGGCGACGATGCAGAGCCCCAACCATGTCTTGACATTTTCAGCAATGGGCCGCAGCACAGTTCATATATATCCAGTTAGCCAGTCTCTGTATAAAATTTCGTAACAGCGTTTGGATGCTGCATCCATAAGCGAGGCCGGTGATTGGTGTATCTAGTCGTCTGTCTTACTCCCGACCATAGTCTCTCCTTTTCTACTCGATTTTTAGTTCTCCCATAAGCATTGGCTCCCCTTGGCCGCAGGTCCTCAAGTGTTAATTGGTTCCACCACCGGCGCATGGATTGCTTCAGCGACTTGAAACTTTTGTGGTGTGTAGCATAGGCTTTGACCTCCAAAATGGACCATACATTGTAGTCCATCGAATTGAAACCCGGCGAGTAGGGCGACCATTCCGCAGATGTGATGAAACCCGGAAAATAGGTATGGCACCACTCTTGCGATATTTTTGGCTTGTGGGCCGAAGGAGAGTCTTGTTGAAATGTCTAATCCACGTTCCGTAGTGCTGCTGTGCCCATGGAAGTATCACCCTGAAGATCTCCCGTCGGTACACTTCTTGGTTGATTTTGACCTCTTGGTCAACAAAAACGGCAGCTGCCTTATCACTGGCATAAATTCTGTCTCAAAACCGTTTTGGCTATGTTCGACGGTGGCCAACGTGCTGTGAGCTTTGGTGGATCAGATCCTGCCGTTTTTGCTATTGTGGATTTGTTCCACAGTGAACAACTTCTAATCTGCGAAGAGGATCCGCTCGTATTGTCGACCCGCGGCCCGACGCTTGAGTTGGCACCATATTTATAGTCGCATATGCTTGTTCTCATTCGTAAGTAGCTGAACTTTTTGAAGTTTGTGAGCTTTAAGGTTAAGCTAATTTTTGATTATTCATCGCATTGTTTAGTGGCCGATACCGGTCACGCGGACGATTTTTCCAATCAAAACCCTCGAATTTCGCCGACTCGCTCTTGGTCATATTGTGGTTCCTCTAAGTGTTAACGGCGCACTTTCTTCTTCTTTCGTGATAGTCACCTTCGTGACCAAGCTTCTTGAACCATTGGGGCACATTTAGCAGACGAACAATGTCAAACTGGCGTTTGCCTGCACGAAAAGGAAATATTGAACCGCGCTTGTTTGACAACTTATAACTACAACATTAAACAAAACATAACTCAACATTGTACATACATTTGTACAAAAAAGTGCGGAGAATTGAATAAAACAAAAACTGTTTTTTAAAAAAGGCATATTAAACTTCAGAAATGTAAAATAATAAATATCACTTGACATATATTCATGCATTATATCAATTTTTGAAGTTAATGTCACAAGAATGTGTTTATCTAATTCTTAAATAACTCACTTAGTGAATCATTTTGAACTAATAATATTTAAAGGATATATCAAAATAACACTTGGTTCATCCAGGTAATTTTTTTACCTTTTGTCATTTAATTCTACTATCACATAGTACTAGGTAATTACTTTGAATTTAATAATTTTAAGTAGTTTATACGCGTGGCGCATGAAGTAAAATTTCGAGTTTAGAAAAGCCTGAAACAGGGGCGCGACTCGATTCGCTCGCGCGCCCCGGTAAGTCCAAATTTTCAGGCTTTCCTAAACTCGAAATTTTACCTCATGCTTAATTTGGGAGTGGAAACACTCGCTGAAACTTCAAAGTAAACAATTTAAAATAAAAGCCCGCAAATCGCAAAATAATCAACAATTTTTAGTGAAAATAACAAATCTAAGCAGATTTGTTATTTTCACTAAAAATTGTTGATTATTTTGCGATTTGCAAGCTTTTATTTTAAAGTGTTCTCTTTGAAGTCGCCTGGTAAATCCAAAATTTGGTAAAATATTTAAATTTTCCGTGTTGAATTATCGAATATGATTTGTATGTTATTTCTCCGGAGTTTTAGGTTATTTCAAAGGGAACGAAATTGATCGCGAAAGAGAATTTAATAAATGTTGAAAAATAAATTATTATTGTCATCATGTGTACACTTGAGCAGTTGTAATTAAATTCCCAATCATTGGATTTATTTTTTTCCAACGCGGAAACTAATTTTGCTCTTTTTCGCGCAATCTTTGCCGGTTTTATCAAAATTCGGTCTTCAGTTGTTTTGCGATTGTAAAACATGAACAATTCGTTTTGGATTAAAAAAATACTGAAACGTCAGATTTTTATGAAATTTTCAAGAATTATGCAACGAAAGAACGAGCTTATCTTTGCACATTCCCTGCCAACTTTATCAAAATTCGACGTTCATTTGTTTTATTATGATCGATTGTAAAACATGAACAATTCGTTTTGGATTAAAAAAATACTGAAACGTAAGATTTTTATGAAATTTTCAAGAGTTATGCTGCCAATTCTATCAAATTCCGACGTTCATTTGTTTTGATCGATAATAAAACATGAACAATTCGTTTTGGATAAAAAAAGCAATGTAAAAAAATACTGAAACGTCAGATTTTTATGAATTTTTCAGGAATCGTGAAACGAGAAACGAGCTT
This sequence comes from Philonthus cognatus, assembly GCA_932526585.2. NCBI lineage: Eukaryota > Metazoa > Arthropoda > Insecta > Coleoptera > Staphylinidae > Philonthus > Philonthus cognatus. The sequence goes on along the minus strand of OW052243.1, from coordinate 61,275,453 downwards.
GATTTCTGTGTCTTGAATACATTTTTTGCAACTGGAAAATTAATTACAACAACTGAAACTGACTAAAATTAAAAGAAAACATGATGAAAGGGAATGGATTTTATTTTTATGTAAGCGCAAATAAACTTCCTGAAGTGGAAAATTAATTACAGCAGTGCGAAAAATTGACTAAAATTCCATTAAAAAATGTAAATTTATGTGGCATTTTAGAAAATCATAAAAAAAATTACTGTAATTTTGGGTTTTTTTGGGATTTTTTTATGAGTAAAAATTTTGCAGATTCTTCGTTGAAAAATGCAATTTAAATTAAAATTAGTGTGCCTAAATATTATGCAAACTGTAAATATTTTACAATCGTGTTGATTTTGTTTTAAAAACTATGCTAAAAAAAATCTATTTTGCGAGAAATCTACACTTTTTAAAATTTAATTCTTGGATATTTTTCTCTGTGGATGTTTTGATCGGGTCCTGGGCGATGGTTGGGCCCAGGACCCTTTATTCATAAATTTTCTTTTTTTTACTATACTTAAAATACGATATGGGTACGTGGTGCACCCTAGAGTTCTCTAGGGTAGGCCGCCGGAGGGTCTTGAGACGAATCTTTATGGGTGATTCTTGATTAGTAAACTTTTTCTTAATCAAAAATCATATTGATATTGTATTTTCTTGATCTATTTATGTGTGTAATTGTTAATTATTCACCCATTTATATTTGATCGATTGGTTGCATTCATTAATTTGCCTGGACCTCATCGGACTTCCAGAAATTGTATAAATACTTTTTTTTTGCTCTTGTTTATGATTGCATAAACGGAAGCTAATTTTAATTAGTAATTTCAAACTAAATTTTGTGTTGTATCAGTAATAACTCGTATTTTATTTATATTATTCGTTGTTAGAATAAATTACCTTGTTCAATTTGTAATTTATGCTCTGCAAGAAAAATAAAGTTTATCATTATTAATGTCTCTCTTTCTCTCTCTTCTTTCTCACATAGCTTTTTGCCTATTTTTCTTGAGCTTTCTTGCTCAAGTGTGTAAAGTACAGTTCTGGAGGAATTCCAGTGAACAGACCCACATCTGTGTTTTATGTGGACACACACACACACACACACACAGATACAAACATATGGACATACCAAGCGCACACACGCACACATTTTCCATTCCGCTCTCGAAATGTATTTATGTTAATTGGCCATGCTGAGCGTAGGTTGGCACAACTGGTGCCGGTTTCTGTTTCTGTTCCATGCGATTTTTACTCATTCCAAGAAACTGACTCTAACTCTCGTTACTCTGACTTTTAAAATGAATAAATAAAACTAGGCATTTTTAAGCAAGGCTCTAGCCGGGGGGTTCAATCCCTCCCCTAAATTTTCAAATTGTTAAATTTTTGTATGTAAAAGTATGTAAGAGCAAAAACAATATTTTAACACTAAACCCCCCCGAAATGTTTTTTTCTGGCTATGGCCTTCTTTTTAAGGAAATCAACTCTCATAACTTTAAAAATCAACGCTGGAGCAAAAAAATCGTTGTTTACTAGAAAAAAGTTTTCAAATTTATTTGAAAATTTGATATAAAGAAAACACTTAACTTTTTTATACCACTTTTATTTTACTTTTATGACTAGTTTCAATTTCACGGTAATCATTGTCAAGCACAATTTCACAATGATTACCGTGTAATTGAAACTAGTCACAAAAGTAAAATAAAAGTGGTATAAAAAAGTTAAGTGTTTTTTTTTATATCAAATTGAAAATGTACTATGAAGTGAACGCCTCCAAGATTCAAGAAATGATTTGAAGATTGTGAGCATATAATAATGATTATTTGAAATTTAATACATTTTTGGTATTTAGGTTTAAAACAAAGTGTGTTCAAATTAATATTCTTAGACCAAGTTCTGCTGAACTTTCTTTATTGTTGATGATTTTCGTCAGTTTTATTTCTTTAATCTTTAATTTTTAAGAATTCCGTTGTTTTTCAATGGTTTAACAATATCTTAAATTATTGTATTATTACAATTAAGGCGATGATATATGTTTATGAACAATATTTCGGTAATTTATACGCTTGGCACATGAGGTAAATTTTCTACGCGGGGCTTTTCTAAACTCGAAATTTTACTTCATGCTCAGTCTGGGAGTGGACGACACTCGTTTTGTCGATTTATGAAATGTTGATGAGATTTCGGATTATTTTGTGATTTTCGTCGATTTATAAAATGTTCATCAGATTTTCGTTATTTCAACATTTTCATCAATTTAGGAAATCTTCATGAAATTTTCGGGATTTCGATATTTTCATCGATTAATAAAATTTTTGTCAGATTTTGCAATATTTCGAGATTTTTGCCAATTTTTAAATTTTAGATTTCTCGACTATATTTTTTCATTTTTTTGCAATACTGAATATATATTTTTTTTCATAATGAAGCCTGGAAATTTGGCTTAGTCGCTACTAAAGATGGGCGAAATGGCTCTTTTCGGTGAGCTGGATCACAAGATCTGACTCACTTTAAACAACTGATTCAATGAGCCGGCTCAAAAGAGTTACATGGCTCAGTTACGAGCTAGCGATCCGCTGAGAGTTCTGACTCTTAGAGATCCATCTGATTCGCCAACTCATTATATTGAGCGACGCACAGTGGTCTGAAACCGACCAAAATGCGACAAAACACCACAGTTTTTTTATTTTGTGAGATATCAATTTGAAATTTAGTATGCTTATACTGAACACAAATTCGAGTTTACAGATCTTCCATAAACCTTATTTTCACTTTCGGTTTCGCCGGAAATGACATCAGTTTTAAAAATAGTGATGTGTCCATCATAGCACTTTTCCCGTTAAAGATATGATGATTTAAATATCAACAATATGTTAAATTTGCTGAAACTAAATCTATTTTACTTTTATTTTAATTCCAAAACTATTCACAAATAAAGTTTTTTTTTCATTTTTTTGCTACATCTGCGTATTGATCATCATCACATTTAAGCGTTATATGTTTTTAACTTTACTGTTAATCAGTGTTTTATACGTGTGGCGCATGAAGTAAAATTTCGAGAAAATTGCGCGACCCTCGACAAATTTTCTACGCGGGGCTTTACTAAACTCGAAATCTTACTTCATGCTTGGTCTGGGATTGAAAACACTCGTTCGAACTTTAAATTGAACTCTTTTATAAAATTAATATAATAATAAACCATTCACAAAAAAGTTCTTTATAGACAAAAAAAGTTCTTTATATTAAGACATATTCAAACATGATATATTTTGATAAAAATAAAGTCCATTAAATAAATTATGTATGTTATAATTTTGGCTAAACATTTTTTTGAGTTGTATCATAGAAAACAAAATGGTATTATCTGTGCAATAGAATGAGAAATATCGAGTTTGAAGACTTGTCTTAACCTGAGTCAGTTGGGAGTGAAGTGGGTCAGGGTAATTAACATGGATTGCCCATTGTCCATTGTCGGCGCACGCTTTTGTCATGTTCCATGTCAATGGTGATGTTGATGTTGACTTAAACCCACTTATTTATCGCAGTGAACACATAAAAAAGCCATTACGCCATTTATTCATTCCCCTGTTTACTTTAAAGCCTCCATTTTCAATTACTTGGGCAATTAGAACAAAAAAAAAAACACCGTTTGATTCTCTATTATCAATTTGAATCACTTGAATACATAAAATCCTTTTGATGTTCCAGTTATAATTTGAATCACTTACTTGAGTGATTAGATAAATTATCCTTTCTTGACCTTCAGTTTTCAATTCGACTCGCTCGATTGATTAGAAGATAAAATCGCGTTGATCTTCCAGTTTAAGTTTGTATCACGTAAATTATGTTTTATTTCTAATCCGAGTCACTTGAATAATGACATACAATCGCTTTTATTTCAGTTTAAATTCGTGCCACTTTAGGGATTACATACAATATCTTTTTTGATATTTGATTTTCAATTTGAGTCACTTGAGTGGTTAGATACATCCAGCTTTATTAATACCGTGTCATCGTTTAAATTATGATTTAGAATTATGATTTAGAGTAGGCGGCATTTTTTTTTGTGCGATTACCCAGAATGCTAATTGAGTGATGGAACCATTTGAGGTTATGGTAAACTATGTGTTAACAGTCAGTAATGCCAATCTAAATTAAAATTTAAAGCCTACTCTAAATTATGTTTTTAACCTGACATTTTTAAACTGTTAATTAGATGGCATTGATCGTTTTACACTTGTCAAGTGAAATGAAATGATATACGCTTCAACAACGTATAGAAATAGTAGAAATTCATTATCAATATCGTGAAAATTTCGCCGTTATATATGTTAATTTCACAATAAAACACTTTTTACTTTGTTTGTGTAACACTTTTTTTATTGAATGTGACTGCAGTTTTGACAAATTTAGTTTGTCATTTTCAAACATGAAGGGATAAGTTTGAGGTTAATTAACATAACATGAATAATAAATGATTCTGTCCGTGTCCATGGATGTTGTGTGAATGTAAAGTGGTGACCAAATGAATTTAAAGTTAAGTGTGTGAATTAATAAAAATTAAATAGATAAAAGAAAAAATAATACAATGGATGACGGCAAAGTAACAGTATTTTTTTATAGCACGTATAGTTTAGCCAGAAATCCGGTGTTGCCATACTTTTGCCCAACCCTGTATAATGCAATTATACCGGAATTATTTCACCACGTGGGAATTGTTACTTTATAATATTTATTTTATTATTTTTCAATTTGTTTATATTTATATTATTTATCTTTTCTGTAAATTTAAGAAAAGGATTCTGTAAATAAAGAATTAAATGAAATAAGCCGATTTAGTGTTTAAGCATTTCCAACATCATGATCATAATCGAGCATTACGATGATGGCATGCAAGGAAAGGAATGTTAATTCTGAAAGAAATGGAAAGCGCGTGCTGTTCTGTGCGGGTGTAATAATGACTATAATTTCTTTAAATGTCGTTTGATTTTAATTTTATCTCTTTCTATCAGACTGTTTATCCGTTCGTCCATCTTCTTCTCATAAGAGTGGAATGACTATTATTAATTCTCTTCTTATCCTATACCTTTATACACTATAATTTTATTACCTCTCTCTTTTACACTTATCTTATTAATTAATTTTATCTTTTTCAACTACTTCATCTTTTTATCTACATCTATGTTTTTGTAAAACCTTAATATACTGTAATTTTACAACTTCTCTCTTTACCACTTTTTGTATTAATTCATTTCATCTTTTACAATATCACTTTTATATTCCGCCATCTTTATCTTAGATTGCAGTTACTTAGGTTAAATAAGATATGAAATGCTTAAGTTAGGTCGTTTAGATGCATTTTAGGTTTGCTTCGTTAAATACCGGTTATTTATGGTGTGTTTCAACAATCTAACCTAATAGAGACAGATACAAAAGGTGAAATATTTGAAAATCTACCGATTTCTCTGTTTTTTCTGTTATTAAGTAACAGAAAAAACAAAGAGATCGATACATTTTCAAACATTTCACCTTTTTTATCTGTCTCTATCAGAGCTGGGCAGGATTCGAATCCTTTTAGAGAATTCAAAAGAGGCATTCGAATACTTTAGTTAAACTGGATTCGTTACATTTTTTTAAAAGGATTGGTATTCGAAACCAAATGCTGGTGATTCGAATCCTTATAAAAAGATTCGAATATTTGTAAAAGGATTCGAATATTTATAAAAGGATTCGAATATTTATAAAACGATTCGAATATTTATAAAAGGATTCGAATGTTTATAAAACGATTCGAATACTTACAAAATGATCCGAATACTTACAAAAGGATTAATTTGAATCGTCAAAAATAATTCGAATTAATTGTAAGGATTCACATAAAAAATGTGTTTTGTGTGTTTTTAAATTTCTCGTTAAATCACTGTTTTATACGCGTGGCGCATGAAGTAAAATTTCGAGTTTAGAAAAGCCTAAAAATTTGGTTTGGTTTGGTTTCTAGGCTTTTCTAAACTCGAAATTTAACTTCATGCTTAGTCTGGGAGTGGAAACGCTCGTTGAAAACTTTAAACTGAATGATAAGAACATGAAATGACTAAACATGTTTTTAGAGATAATAATCTACTTTTCAAAATTTTGTTTAATATTATTTGATGTAAAACTGACATGGTAGCCACAATCTGAAATGTTAAATTTTTTCGACATTTTCCTGATTCAAGATTTGTTTCTCTATTACTTTCTTCTGTGGGAAACCCCCATATTGTTAAATGGTTTTTATTGTTTTTGTAAATATTTAAGTTGTCTTTATACATTTTTACGTATTTTGTAATTTTTATGATACCTGTTGATTTTGACAAATTTAATAATAATAATGGTTTTTCTGTTAGTGGTTTGGTCAATTTAAATAAAATTCCATGATTTCTGACTTTACCGGTTTTAATGATATTCAGTGAATTTTTTATTTACGTAATTTCCAGGCTTTCGTCAATTTTATAATAGAGTTCAATTTGAAGTTTTGAACGAGTGATTTTACTCCCAGGTGAAATCATATTCATTACATGAAGTAAAATCATTACATGAAGTAAAATTTCGAGTTTAGAAAAGCCTGAAAATTTGGTTTTGTCGCGTAGCGCGTATTTTTACTTTATGCGCCACGCGTACAAAACACTGATTTGAAGTGAAGTTCAAAACATACAAATACGACTTCAATCAAAGTAACACGGAATCAGATATTTAGTCTATTATCAACGATGTTCAGTGTTAATAATAAATAATTAGGTTTTGAATATTTTTGTTAAAACAACCGGTGACGATATTTATATGTTAATGGTTGCAAAAAATACTAAAATCAAATTTATTCTTAAAGGATTTGTATTCGTAATTCAAAAAAACAGGATTCAAATCATGTTTATCTCTTACGAATCCTTTATTCGAGTATTCGTGATTCGAATCATATTAGATGATTCGGATTCGTGATTCGAATCCTTTTTACGAGGATTCGTCCAGTTCTGGTCTCTATTAGGTTAGATATATTTTGTTGTCATTCTTTCTTACCCTTATTTTATTATTTCATGCGATCTTTCCTATTTCTTAATATAATCTAATTTCATAAGATCTCACTTTTCGCGTATTTTGTCAATTAATTGTAGCATTCTTAGTTGTTTCACCTGTTTTTCATACATCTCTATCTTTCTAATGTATTTTATCTTCCTATCTGTCTTAATGATTCCTATTTATTCACCTGCCCGCATTTTTGCCTTTCGCTCATTTCACTTCCATTCTCTGTTTTCGTCTAACCCCGGCTTCTCTCGCATTGGTTTCGTCCTTCTTGATAATAAGCATTTTTCAATTCATTAACAAAGTGAAATGTCATTTACAAATCACACTCTATAAATACACGCGATGCTGATTAATTCGAGTAGTGTGGAGAAATCCAGGGCTCGAAATAAAACGGCAATAATAGCTCTCGTAAAGTGAAATGGTCCAGTAATGAAGATAGTTCAATAATATTGTTTTATTTTTATAGTGCATGACAGTTTTTTTAAATTTTTTAGTAGATGCGTTTAAAGCTGGATTATAATAAGTTAGTGATGTTTTCGTTGTTGGTAAAAATGTTGCACTTTTGCAACAATAAAAAATAGTGATGTGTCCATCATAGCACTTTACCCATCACCTAAACAAATAATAAATAATAATAAAATGATTTCACTTATAAATTGATTAAAGACCATTTCACATTAAATCATTGTTATATTCGTGTGGCGCATGAAGTAAAATTTTGAGATTAGAAAAGCCTAATTTGGCTCGGTTGCTCCGCTTAGTTACGCGCCCGAGCCCAATTTTCAGGCTGTTCTAAACTCGAAATTTTACTTCATGTTTAGTCTAGGAGTGGAAGATACGTTTAATATTTTTAAATTATTGATGAATTTTCAAGATTTTAGTTAATTATCAAAGTTTTGACGATTTTTAGTAAACTTCCATAATTTTACTCAGTTTTTAATGCTTTTCGTAAATTTACAAGATTTCCTTTAATTTTTGAAATTCTGACGTATTTCCTAATTTTCCGTTGGTTTCAAATGTTTCACGAAGTTCCCAAATAATCGTTAACTTAAATTTTTTTAATTTTTTATGAAAATCCAAGATTACAGTTAATTTCCAAATTCTGACGGTTTTCCTGAATTTCCTAAATTTTCAGTAATTCTAACAATTTCGATAGTTATTATTAATTTTCAAAACTTCCTTCAATTTTCAAATTCTTGGTAATTTTCATGAATTTTTTAAATATTCATTATTGTAAACCGTTGAAGTCTGTCATGAAACTCCAAGATTTCTGTTAATTTTTAAAATATTTATGATAAGAATCAAAATTTTTAAGTTTAACGAAAATCTAGAAAATTCAAGTAAACCGTCAGAATTTTCAAAATTTAAGGAAATCTTGGAAAATTACGAAAAGCGTTGTAAATTAACTAAAACTAACTAAAATCTTGAAAATTTATCAACACTTTCAAAAAACTAAACGAATGTCGTGTAATCCCAGATTAAGCATGAAGTAAAATTTCAAGTTTAGGAAAGCCTTAAAATTTGGATTGACCAATTCGCGTAGCGAAGCGGAGCAACCAATCCAAATTAGGCTTTTCTAAACTCGAAATTTTACTTCATGCGCAACCCGTATAAAACATTGATTTAGTGTAAAGTTCAAAAACACATACATATTTAATTCAAAAATGTAACATTATCGTATTGAATTTTCTTAATGAAAAAATCAGTTTTTATAATTTACTGGTTGAAAATCGGCAAAATAACCGTTTTTTGTGCTTTAGCGGTAATAGGGTTACCTGTATTATAATCACTAGTGTTGTGCAAAAAGGGCCAATTGTAAAATTTGTCATTTATTTAATTGCAGTGTTTGCATCTTTATTGTTACTACTTATAACAAAAAATCCTTGACTTTTCGTTAAAAAAAAATGTACTAACTTTTCCACAATAATTATGGTTTTGTGCATTCCATAAATATCCATGATATACATCGGAGTTTATAAATATCAATAGATATCATGATAAATATCGTGATGTATATCTAATGATATATATCGTCCGAACACTAAGAAATAATTGTTAAACTTGTCATTTACATCGAAAATTATACTGTAATTCTGTCAAAAAATTATTACGCGATACGCGAACAAAGGAAATTTTCAGGGTTTTCTAAACTCGAAATTTTACTTCATGCGCCACGCGCATGAAACGCTGATTTCAGATGAACCTAATTTTCAGGGTTTTTTAAACTCGAAATTTTACCTTATGCTCAATCTGGGAATAAAAAACACTCGTTTTAAACTTCAATATCTGAATATTTACAGCGTCTACATATGTATACTTAAAACAAAAATTCTCTATATATTATTTATTACATGAATAAAACACGAATCTTAAGTTCTAGAAATTATTACAATTAACTATTAACTACCAAACTAATGTTCGATTTTATACCGACTCTTTTTTTGACAAGCCGGTGGGTACGAAATGAGTACTGATAGTGAGTAACGCCATCTATTACTCATTAGCTAAGTATTATGGTAGCTAATGAGCACTAGATGGCAGTAGTTGCTGTTGAGGTCGAGGAAGTAAAAATCGCACCTGTGGGTTATGGAAGCATACTGAAATACGGGACACAATTTTGAAGAAAACTTAGATAAAGACCAAGTACAGTAATTGTGACGAATAATTTTTACATTGTGTAAAAATATGTTTCACCAAGTGCCAAATAAGAAATTATCTCAGAGTCCAAAAATTGTACTCTAATTTCTATTAATAAGATCCATCTTAACACACTAATTAAAATAAACACTTGCAATGAAATCTAATTTCAGAATGGTAAAGAAGGAAATGTTAAATTTACGCCCGTAACGAATTTTAAAAGCTTTTTGGTAAAGTTCCAAAACCTATTTCAAAACAAATAATTTCAACCGCGTTTCCGAAAACGCTCGTTATTTTATGATTTTAAGTGAAAATAACGAACCCCATTTTAGCCTAGAAGCTCGAGAAGTTTTAAATTAACAATACCCTGACCGTTAGACCTCGCGTCCTTTAAATCCTTTTAATTTTTTTCTTTGTAGTAAGGTTAAAAATGTTGTATACAGGATCTCTCTAATACTATTAATACAGAAGAACAACTCGGGGGCCGGATTCAAGAAGCTTTTGCTACACTTACTTCTGAAATGATTACGAGTTCGAAACTAAGCCTTATGCAGCTAGCGCGGTTATGCTTGCAAATGAACGGTGGCCACTTTGATCATTTGCTCTGATTGTAGTTATGTTTCGTTTGATGATCCCTTTTGGTTGTAGGTTCTGTAGTTATTAAAAGAAAACCTTTATTGGCATAAAAAGTCTACATACAAAATCAAACTTCTATATATATTCTAATGGTCCTTTCGTTTATTCTCCCTCTGCCAACCCAGTCTCGCTACAATCCTTAGACCAGCTCCATCCTCCCTCATCCAATCGGTTACCCTCCTTTTTCCCCCTCAACCACTGTTCACATACCCTGTCACACTCTTGCGCCAGATGGCTCCATGTATGCATTCCACTTGCGCACAGCATACATCTACCTTTCTCCCATCCAAACCTTCTTTCCTCTCTCCTCCGAACTCCGTTATCTTATCCTTCTTTGACAATTCACTACTAGTCAGGTACTTGCCATCTTTCATACATCGGATTGTATCCGCTCCTCCCGATACACTCTTGCCTCTCCTGCATCTCCACCTCCTTCCACTTCTCTTTCATCCATGCCGCCACATTTACTCCATTCTCTAACCACTCATTCACAATATTCTCTGACTCATCCCTATTCCCCTGCACGTTCTCCACACCTCTTTCACCAGTCTTTCACTTTCTAATTTACACAACTTCATCTCATATTTCACCACTCTCTCCATTGCCTTACCATACACACTCATTCTATTTGTTTCCTGAAACCGAATGTACCCAGGGGTTGACCTTTCCAGCCCCAAAATCTGCTTTAGGAACCAAAACTGCTCTTTCTCAATACATTCATACAACCTTATTCCCCATGTTTCCACCCCATACAACAAAATAGGAAGTTGGCGTATTATTATGGCGTATATTATTATGTTATACCTTTTTGTTGTCTTACCTTGCTATTATGCTGCATTGACTCCCCTTAGCATCACTTGGAATTCCTGTTGTAGGATTTGCCTTCACTTCTTCTTCTAGCCTTTGGTACTTTTTCCCGTGTGATCGGTTTATCAACTACCAAAGTAACTGGAAATTAAATTAACGTATATCAGCAATTAAACTAATTTAAAAAAAGTTACACATGACATTACGTGAACTATAGGTTAGATGCAGGCTGCTTAGATTCGTTGCTGATTACTTAATTTATGTAACCGTAGGTTAATCTCTGTATCAGCTTCTAAAGTTGAATTGATTAAGTTGGTTAGGTTGTTTCAGTAACTAATAAACAACTGACAATTAATGTAACATTAAAATCAAATTGACGTACAAACCTGGCAACTAACCTTATCTGTAAAAAGTTACACATGACATAACGTAACTTCACAAACTCTAGGTTACATGCAGGCTGGTTAGATTAGTTGCTGATTATCTAACTTTCTTAACCGTAGATTAAACTGGGTATCAGCTTCTTAAGTTAGATTGATTGACTAGTTTAGGTTGTGTTTAGTATCAATTACTAAAGTAACTAGAAATTAATGTAACTTAAAAATAGTTAATCGTGAACAAACCCAATTTCAGAATCTGTTATCTAGCGGCATCTGCCTAGCTTAACCCTTTCGGCCCTAACGGTGGCATTTGCCACCACTAAAACTTTGTAAGCAACTGGGAATTTTTGTTTTAAATATACATGCATGAGCTGTAGCTTTTCCGATAATCGTTTGTTATTTAAAATAGTTTAATTTGAAGTCTTAAGCGACTGTTTTTCACTAATCTCGAAATTTTACTGTATGCGCCACGCGTATAAAACACTGATTTTGTGTGAAGTTCAAAATATTCTACTAAAGCAGTATGCTGAAAAAGTGTATTCTGAACATTACATCACATCAAAATTTCGAGTTGAGAATAGCCTGAACATTTGGTTTGGTCGCGTAGCGCTACGCGACAAAACCAAATTTTCAGGCTTTTTAAACTCGCATTTTTACTTCAATGTTAATCTGGGACCGGAAAACACTTGTTTGAAAGTTCAATTTGAAATATTTGTAAAAGCAACGAATATCTGAAGATTTACAGCGTGTACAATATATTGAGATATGTATACTTAAAAGAAAAACTCTCTGTATATCTAAAATAATAATAAATAATATGCAGTAAACAAAACATTATTTTGGCACCAGGGCTGAAAGGGTTGAATTAATTGCTGAATACCTAGTTTACTTAGCCAAGGCTAACTGCCGGTTATTTAAGTTAGTTGTTCGTTAAACTTGTATTAGAGGACACTATTTTCTTGTACAAAAAAATAGTATACTATTTTCTATCGTGGTGTACCAAATAGAACATGTCCTATTTTCATTATACAAAACTGTACAAGATTCGCGTTTGGTCATATTTTGAGTATTACACCATGTTAGAAAATAGTATACTATTTTTTTGTACAAGAAAAGGGGGGCGGTTACTCGTAAAAATATTGTTTTTGCTTTTATTACATACAAAAATTTAACATTTGAAAATTTCGGGGAGGGTTTAAACCCCCATATCCCCCCCCCCCCCCAGGCTACGGCCTTGAATGTCTGTACTAGTACGTTGAAACATAAAAATGCCCGATGTTTTATTATTTTTTATTATTAGAATTCCATGCAGCGCATTCATTGTTAATAAAAAAATAAATTATTGAACTTGGAAATGTTTACAAATTTCAGGCGTGTGCGTGCGAATCCTATTTTTCGTTTTTGACTTCTGTAACGTTGCCAGGAACCACGAATGAATCACGTATTTGCATATTTTCTGCGTTATACAGACAGCTTTAAAAAATGATCAAGATTTTTTGTTTCTTAAGGGGGGACTACCACCGGTAGCTCAAAAATAAACTTTTTCATTGTTGCTTTAAAAATTTGGAAATTTTGTAGGCATATAGTAGATAACATTGTAAAATCTTTGCCGGATTTCTTTTTTTTCTAAATTTGTTTAAAATTTCGAGCTTTTAACCTTTCTTTTCGAAAAAAAAAAATGTACAAAAAAGCGTCCGGCAAATTGTTTTAATTCGTTTTGTGAATATAAATTCGTTTAAAAATAAATCTAAAAATGGCGCCTATAAGAAAAACAAAAGGTAGCTATGGTCCCTGCGTAAATGTTGTAGTTATCTTAAAATAAAATATGTTACTAGATTTCTCGTTAAAACGTGCCTTTATAATGTCAAAGTTGTAAATGTCTGGATTCAATAGTTTTTGAATAAAAAAATAAAAACAAAATTTCAAAAAATCCGTTTTTTGACAAAATGTCAAAAATGAAAGAAGATATTTCAAATTTGTTTTTAGATTATTATTGGGCCCTAAAATATGCAACTTTGCCCGACTCTCTATCTCTTCAAATAACGGAGATCCCTATATATTCTGTTGAAATACGGGCACCCTGTATATGTAAGTTTATTTGAATATTTTGACTAAATAAAGTATTTGTTTCTATGTGTGGCACACCCTTTGAAATGATGTGCATATCGCCATGTGCACTTAGAAAAACAAAAGTTGTTATTATTAAATAAATATGAATTTCCTAACAAATTAAAATAAATTACTATCTGTTGCAGAATTAAATGTACTTTGACAATGTTATTACAGTTTACCACACAAATCACAAATAAGAAAGATATGAATGATTTAATTTCGTTAACAATCAATTGAAAAATTAAAATTTATTGTTTATGTGTTACACATTACAATGATATTCATAGCACCATTAGTTCTCATTTGAAAAACAAAAGTTATTTGAACATTTATTATTGTTTTTTTAAATTTCGCATAGTTCAATTTTCATAAATTGTAATATTGTTTCAGGTAATCAGGACCCAACTCCATCCTTCATTCATAAATTTTCCTTTTTTGCTATTCTCGAAATTCAATATGGGTAAGTGGTTCTCTGAGGTGGGCCGAACGAGGGTCTGGAGACGAATTCTTATGGTTCTTATTGACCCATCAGGCCATGTTTGTTAAGATTCCAATAGACCAAAAAATCATTTGCGAGGTCTTGGTTAGCTTCCAATTTTTATATTTTACATAAGGAATGTGCTTATTTTTGAAAACGATACATTCTCTTTCAGAACCTCATTTTTTAAGTTTTCGTCCAATACTCGATATTGTGCTTGCTTTCAACCTTTTTTTACAGTCAAATTTGGGTTATCTGAGTCAAAATATTTTAAGTATAATGGTTCTGAAAGAAAATTTATCGGTTTAAAAAATAAGCACATTTCTTATGCGAAATATAAAAATTGGGAGCTAACCAACAACTCGCAAATGATTGGGATCTTAACGAACATGACCCGATACTCCATCCACAGATTAACTACATAACTTTGTACAGTATACAGAATATTTACAATTAAATAATAAAAGAATAGGTTATATTAAAAAATAAAACAAAACTTATAAATTTTGTATCGACCAGGGGTCTTTTAACTTCTTTTCAAGTTATTATTTATTTCATTTAAATTCAGAATTGTTTAGTTTGATTTTTAAAGGTATTGAAAGTTGAAAAAATCATTGCTCAAAAACAGCTCAATGAATTTTCATTAAATTAGCTATGGATGTTAAGCAAACTTTGCTCTTTAAAAGTATGCAAAACCCCATTCGCGGTTTTCAAGTAATGTTAATGTAAAGTCAGAATTTTGTTGATTTATTAAAAGTTGTTATAGCCTTTCATTCCTAAGGGTGCACCTAATTGGGCGGTGCAGCCACTAAAACCTAACCTAATCTATAGACATTGAAAGTTGAATAAATTAAAACTAAAAAACTTCTCAGTGGATTTTCACTAACTTAACTATTCATGTTAAGCGAACGTTGCCCTTTAAAAGTATGCAAAAAAGCCCATTTGCATTTTTCAAGTGATTTTAATTTAAATTCAGATTTTTGTTGATTTCAATCTGATTTTCATGGTTATTAAAAGTTCGAAAAAATCATAACTAGAAAACTCCTTTAGAAATGTTCATTAAATATGCTAGGTATGTTAGGCAAACATAGCTCTTTGAAACTACGTAAATACCCAAAAATACCCCATCCGCAGTTTTCAAGTAATTCTCGTATAAAGCCAAAATTGTGTCAATTTTCGTTTGGTTTTAATGGATATTGAAAGAAAAAAAAAACATAACTCAAAAACCACTCCTTGGAATTTCATGAAATTATCCCAGCAAATTTCATGAAATTCCAAGGAGTGGTATTTGAGTTATGTTTTTTTTTTTTACTAGGCAAAGTTAGCCTGATGAAATATGCAAAAACACAAAAATATTAATATGTTAATCAAAAACTAGCTCTTTTTTGTTTCATTTAATTCAAGCAATGGGCAATCAAAACAGATGCAACTGATGGCGGTGCACGAAATTTAAGTTAGATATCCAATATTATCTTAGGTTAGTTATCAGTTTTTTTATGGTAACAAGTCTAACCTAAGACCACTCTAACCCTTACTTAAGTTAGTGGCTAGCTTAGATGACCTTAAATTAGGTTACAACTTGAAATAAAACAACACAATTCATAGGACACCGGTATCCAGCTTAATGTAAGGTTAGGTTAACTAAGTATCCGGAAATTAATCTAAGTAGCTGTCATCTAAACTAGAGATAGGTTATCAAGAATATAAATTTGTGTTCAGTACTCATTCATTCAATGGATAACTATATACGCGTTTCAGGCTTCAACGCCATTATCAGAATAGTCCCGAATAGTCCTGAACATCTTTGACCATTTATTATGGCCTGTGCATTTTTCATATGTTTAATAGCGTAAACGCCATCTAATGCCCATTAGCTTAAGCAGTATCGTCAATAACTGGCAAACTAAACGTTTGTATACAGCAATTGTTCGTCCACAACAGGGCTTTATTTTATAGAATATTCGTATTCTATAGGATAAAGTCCAGTTGTGGACGAACAATTGCTGTATACAAACGTTTAGTTTGCCATCTATTGATGCTATTTAAGCTAATGGGCATTAGATGGCGTTTACGCTTTCGAACATATGTAGAGTTAGGTTAGATGACAGATTGTGTGACAGGTTAAGAAAGCGAGCCGAGAGAGACAGCGACCAACGGGTCTTGTGTCATTGTCTCACGCTCCTCGCGCATGCGCATTAGAACTAAAGTCAGGCGGCGTACATCACGGCACAAAAGTACGACGGAGACACAAGACCCGTTACTCGCTATCTCTGTCGGCTCGCGCTGGCGTCGCCAGAGCGCGTTCCTGTATTACTATATTTCAGTGGTAGCCAGCCTAATCTAGCTAGGGTTGTGTTAGATAATCAGTTATCAACTAATTAAACTTATTTAAATGTTTCCCACAATTTAATTCCTGTATCTAAAATACATTTATGTTTATATTTTGATTGTAGTGGTTTTTATTTTAATTTCAAAAAGTGATTCATAGATATGGAATGAATACCTATCAAGAAAGAAAAAAAATAACAGTTTAATTTCTGTACCTACAATGCTTTTGTTTGTTTGTAAAAGCGGTTCCCCGTTAATTATGATGAATAAATAAATAAAAATACATTACTCATTCGGTTATACTTGTTGTTTAAAAAGTGATTCAAAGATTTAAAAATTAGTGTACTAAGATTTATTTTGAAAATATTAATTTTAAAATAAACAATTTTTATATTTTTGCACCAGTTTAATAAAATTGAATTTATTTTTCAATCTAAAATCCGTAATTGTTAACCATTAAATTTGTAATTCTTTAATTATCTTTATTATTAATAGACGTTAAATGCGTTAAAGAAGAGTGTTTTCACGCCTTGATTAAGCATGTAGTAAAATTCTAGTTTAGAAAAGCCTGAAAATTTTGTTTGGTCGCGTAGCGCTACGCGACCTAACCAAATTTTCAGGCTTTTCTAAACTCGAAATTTTACTTCATGCGTCACGCGTATAAAACACTGATTCAAAGTGAAGTTCAACACATACTGCTTAAGTTTGATGTCAAGTTAATAAATAGTGCAAATATATAAAGTAAATCTTCAAAAATGTTAAGGTCACAAGCAATTTCCTTTTTGATTTATTTTTGTAAATTACGTGCACTTTAAAAAAAATTGCTCGAATTTTAAAAGCGCAAGATTTAGTCAGACGAAATAATAATTTTTATGAACGTGAGATCAAACTTAAGCAATATATTTTGAACTTTACTTAAATCAGCGTTTTATACGCGTAGCGCATGAAGTAAAGTTTGTAGTTAGGAAAGCCTGAAAATTTAGTTTTCTTCTTAAACGCGTTTAACGTTTATTAATAAAGATAATTAAAGAATTACTGGTGTAATTATAGAAATATTTTATTTTTAAATTATTATTTTCATAATAAATGTCAGTAGTCATTTTTACATCTTCGAATCACCTTTTAAACAACAAGTATAACCGAATCAGGAGTAATGTATTTTTATTTATAATGAACATTATGAGTATAGAAAAGACTAAACATTTGGATTGGTCGCTACGCGATCAAGTCAGATTTTCACTCTTTTCTAAACTCGAAATTTTACTTCATGCTTAATCAAGGAGTGGAAACACTCGTAAGAATGCTTGAAAAAGTACAGCGTATACATCAGGATTGTATACATAAAAGAAACACTCCTTATAGATATTTGTAATACTTATTATCTGTGTATCTACAATAAATGATAGCATTTTGTTATTTTCGTTTGCGAGTTTAAAAAGTGATTTGTTACTGTGATTTGTATGTCGTGTGAGCAAAATAAAGATGACGTAACTCTCGTCCATCTCTTTCCAATCCTCGTTGTCTTATTGATATATGTTTGCGTGAGCGTGCTTAAGTTGGCAACCGTGTCATCGGTAGTAGAAATCTGCACTTTAAACACTTAAACACTTGAGGCGGGTCAAGTGTTACTCACTTGTTCTTTTTTCTTCTTCGTCGTTCGTTTAATATGCGTGTGTTTGTTTGTTTCTATCTTCCATTCAAATTGAATAATATCGTGACAGTTAACAATTATAAAAAATTATTACAAAGTTTTTTGAATAGACTATTAAGATTAAAATTGTGTTAATTATAACATTTAAAAAATCGTTACTAGAAAACTGTTCAATGGATTTTCACGATATTTTCCATGAATAAACAAAACAAAAAATCGTCAAAGCCGTCAATTTAAAGGTTCTAACTAAAGCAGTATATTTTGAACTTCGCAATATCTCAGCGTGGTATGTGCGTGGCACATGAAGTCAATTTACAAGTTTAGAAAAACCTGAAAATTTGGCATGGTCGCGTATCGTGACCAAGCCAAATTTTCAGGGTTTTTAACACTCGAAATTTTACTTCATGCTTAATCAAGTTTTTAATCGAGTTTTAAAATCCCTAAAAATTTGGCTTGGTCACACTACGCGATCAAGCCCAATTTTCAGGCTTTTTTCAACTCGAAATGTACATACCACGCTGAGAAATTGCGAAGTTCAAAAAATACTGCTTTAGACAAATAAATTAGTGCATAGATGTGATTTAAAACATGTTTTAAACGTGTTCAGCCTTATTGATAGAATTACCGTTAATACCATTATAGTTTAATGCTAGTTAATCTCTACTAGACGCATACAAACACGATACTTACATTTCGTATTAATAGAGCAAAATCTACATGCTATTAGTTAGTTTTGAAATAATGATAAATTTAACGTGGCAACAATACGTTTTCATGTGTTATAAATAACTCCATTGTAATGAAATCATTTAGAAGGTATGTTACACTGTTTTTTTTAATGTTTGTGAAAATGTATTTCTTCTAATAAATTATTAGATTGAAATTGGAGTGTCTCCACTCCCAGACTAAGCATGAAGTAAAATTTCGAGTTTAGAAAAGCTGGAAAATTTGGTTTGGTCGCGTAGCGCTACGCGCTACGCGACCAAACCAAATTTTCCAGCTTTTCTAAACTCGAAATTTTACTTTATGCGCCACGCGTATAAAACACTGATTTTTAATGAAGTTCAAAATATACTGATAAGGTTTATACAGTTATGATTTATTGCAGTATTAAATAAATTCTAAATAACCCTATCTTATTATGACAATTGAGGTTATGTATAAGACTTAAACTAGGGCTAATAAATTATTAGTTGTAAACTAACAATAGCAATCTACTAAAATGTTTTATTAATCCGAAAATGTCAATATCATCCTTAGAACTGTGTTAAAACTGTATGTTTACGTCTATTAATAAGGCTGGTTATGTTTTAAACTCGTTTTTAATTGTTTCAGAGAAAAAAAACACGTTTTGTAGAAAAAAACTGTTTGTTTTAATTAAAATGAAAAAACGTTTTTTCTTAACAACCCTTAATATCGATACTTGTTTGGGATCGGAACATCCCTAGTTCCGATCCCAAAGAGATATGAATTAATTTTCTCCAAAACAACTAAGAAAAAACTACAATTATGTGAAAATATTAATTATCTTGGAACTTAAAACGAACATTCTGTATTGTGGAGACTTTTACTTCGTTATACATGTTAACTCTACAATAAAACACTTTTTATGTTGTTTGTGTATTAAATGTGACTGCAGTTTCGACAAATTTAACTTGTCATTATCAAACATGTTAGTTTAAGTTACTTTATGTTTGATAATGACAAGCTAAATTTGTCGAAACTGCAGTCACATTCAATAAAAAAGTGTTGTATAAACAAAGTAAACAGTGTTTTATTGTAAAATAAATATCCTTTTGGCACAAACAAGGTTTAACTGTAAGTGGTTATTAATAAAATGTATCATTAATAATAATACAGAATTAAAAAGTGGAGTTTTGACATGAATTTTGTTGAAATAATTATCACTGATTACTTTTTTGTATTCACTTTGTTATTTTAAATTATGACCAGTTTCGATTCGTCAGCGAGTCATTCTCAAACTAAAGTAAATAAAAAAGTGAATACAAAAAAGTAATCAGTATTATTTATTTCAATATTTACAATGTATAATCACAAAGTAACCTCCTCCACCACAAGATATGAATTTTATTATTTTTATTAAGATAAATAAGGTAAATTTAATAAGTATTATTATTATTAATGATAAATAACATGAATTATTAATTAAAATCCCGAGATGTGCGTTGGATTTCTTTCCGAGTTTCATTTGTGCGCCAGGTGAGCGCACCTGACCGGAAAAACGGAGAAAACCCCGGGAAAAAGCGGCGTTTTCGCGGAGCGCTTTCGGCAGTCGACCCATTTGCGGGCTCGGGAAGGCGGTGAGCGGGAAATATTTTGGAAATTTCCCGAAACGCGGAAACTGCGGCCCGTTTCCTGGCCAAGTGTGCGACATCCGCAAACGTAACCACTCACGACCCACACCGTAGAATGTTTTAATGACGAAACCGAAGCACACCGCGAGATCTCGACAAACAACAATAACAGTTACAATAAAAAATGAAACGGATTATTTGGAAATAAATAATGATAAATAAACTTCAAATAAGAGAAAATAATTTGACTCTCGTATATTTTATATTAAATTGACAACTTTAAATATAAATTGCGGTTAAAAGGCAAGTTTTAACAAAAAAAAAGTTTGAGTTGAACCCCATATCCCCGCCCCCTGGCTACGGCCTTGAGTAGTTTCATGTAATTATTGAAAACATTTCAGACATTCTATAAATTATTATATCAAAAGGCAATACAGCAACAAAAAGCGACGTTATTTTAATGCAAATAATAAAGCAAATTATTATAGTTCACAAAATAAATAGTTTTATCCGCATTTTCCAAATACTCATAATCTATCAAATTGCGTTTTTAATCGTACAATTTCTACGTCTAATTGTAATAAAAGTCCGGAAATTGATGATGATCCGGAAATCATTGAAATCAATCCAGATGGAATAGAAATGTCAGTACAGTCAGAAAATGTCCAAATTGAAAACATCGAAACTTTTAATCCTAGTGATAATGTGAAACAAAAAGTACGTATTTGGGAATGTAGATAATCATGTAACTTCTAAATTGCAAACTAATAATCAAATATCTAGTAATCTAGCTCATCAATCTAATTTTAAATCCCATAAGGAATTAAGTATAAGATTTGATGAAACTAATCCTAATAATGAACAAAACATTATGACCAGCGTCCACTAAAATTCAAATGGTGCTCACAGAAACGAAACGTTCGGAAAATTTAAATTATAGGCATAAGCAAAAACATAAAGTAAATATTAATTCAAGATTTCAATTAAAAATTAAATACTTTTAAAAGTATGAAAATATATAGAGATAAGTTTAGACAACATTTTCGTATTTATTAAAATTAGTTGAGTACTTGCACATATTTTTTCTAATTTATTTATTAAATTTTTTGGTAATAAGCAAATTTGATTATAGATATTTAGCTACATAATATTAATAATGACCGTTACTACGTGGTAATCCATATCAAAATGTAATGAAACTATGACTATGTTTTTAACAGAGCTGGGACGAATCCTCGTAAAAAGGATTCGAATCCGAATCACCTAGTATGATTCGAATCACGAATATCAAAGATCCGAATCCTGTTTTTTCGAATCACGAATACGAATCCTTTATGAATAAATTTGATTTTATTATTTTTTTGCAACCATTAATATATAAATATCGTTATCAGTTGTTTTAACAAAAATTTTCAAAACCTAATTATTTATTATTAACACTGAGCATCGTTTATAACAGACTAAATATCTGATTCTCTGTTACTCTGATTAAAGATGTATTTGTGTGTTTCTGAACTTCACTTCAAATCAGTGTTTTGTACGCGTGGCGCATGAAGTAAAATTTCGAGTTTAGAAAAGCCCGAAAATTTGTCTCAGGTCGCTGCGCGACCCTCGACAAATTTTCACGGGGCTTTTCTAAACTCGAAATTTTACTTCATGCTTAGCCTGGGAGTGGAAAACCCGTTCAAAACATCAAATTGAACTCTATTATAAAATTGACGAATGCCTGAAAAGTACCTAAATAATAAAATCACTGAATATCACAAAAACTGGGAAAGTCAGAGAAAAGTCATGGAATTATATTCAAATTAACCAAAACACTAACAAAAAAGCCATATATTATTAAATTTGTCAAAATCAACAGGCAAATTACAAAACACGTAAAAATTTATAAAATCAACTTAAAAATTGACAAAAACAATGAAAACAATTTAACAAAATGGGGATTTCGCACAAATAAAAGTTATATTAAAAGACCAGGGAAAAAAATCTTGAATGTCGGAAAAATGTAACATTTCAGATTATGGCTACCATGTCAGTTTTACTTCAAATAATATTAAACAAAATTTTGAAAACTTGATCATTATCTTTAAAAACATTTTCAGTCATTTAATGTTCTTATCAAAGCATTCAGTTTGAAGTTTCGAACGAGCATTTCCACTCCCAGACTAAGCATGAAGTAAAATTTCGAGTGTAGAAAAGCCCCGTGAAAATTTGTCGAGGGTCGCGCAGCGACCCGAGACAAATTTTCGGGCTTTTCTAAACTCGAAATTTTACTTCATGCGCCACGCGTATAAAAGAGTGATTTAACGAGAAATTTACAAACACACAAAAGGCATTTTTCATGTTAATCCTTACAATTCGAATTATTTTTGACGTTTCAAATCCTTTTGTAAGTATTCGAATCCTTTAATAAATATTCGAATCTTTTTATGAATATTCGAATTCTTTTATAAATATTCGAATCCTTTTATAAGGATTCGAATCACCCACATTTAGATTCGAATACGAATCCTTTTAAAAAAATGTAACGAATCCGGATTACGAATCCAGTTGAACTAAAGTATTCGAATGCCTCTTTTGAATCCACTTAAAGGATTCGAATCCTGAATGATTCGAATCCTTGCCAGCTTTGGTTTTTACCACTTTTATGCCCGGTATTATAAAACGTTTTATTCCCTAAATAAAATTTATTTTAAGAATAAATTAATTTATTCTAAAGATTTCTGTATTATAAACACAAAATAACTTTATTTTGCTAATAAATCTCCTCAATAAATTATTTATTTGTTTTTCTACCAAGTACATTTTATTCTCTAGATAATTTGACAGTTAAAAGTCAAAAGTGTATTATATTATTATAATTACTTTAGATTCTACTACTCGTTTTTATTAATTTCATCACGGTTATCATGCCTACCATGCCAACCATGTCAGATTTAGGTATCTTCCTTGACAGTGATTAATTTGAACCACAAGAAATTCTAAGGCGTCGAAGACCTAGACTTTTTCAAGTCAGAAGCAACCCATTGACATAACAGGGATTTTTTTACATATGCATACGCTTTTTTAAATTAGTTCCATTTAAAGCTCTAGAAGAGTGCTTTCCACTCCCAGATTAAGCATAAAGTAACATTTCGAGTTTAGATAAGCCTGAAAATTTGGTTTGGTCGCGTAGCGGAAAGCGCGGAGCAACTAAGCCAAATTTTCAGGTTTTTTCTAAACTCGAAATTTTACTTCATGCGTCACGCGTATTAAACACTGAAAACACTGAAATATTGTAAACAAGTATACTTCACTTGAAATCAGTGTCTAATACGCGTGGCGCGTGAAGTAAAATTTCGAGTTCTGAAAAGCCTGAAAATTTGGTTTGGTCGCTCCGCGCTTCGCGCTACGCAAATAAACCAAAATTTCAGACTTTTCAAAACTGGAAATTTTACTTCATTAATTTTTCTCGTTCTGTGTAATTCTGTCCTATTTTACGGTTATTTTCCATAATTATAAGGAATTATACTAAATTTCCAATTTGATTGACAATTCAATTTGAAAGATTGATAATTCAATTTAGAAAATTGGTGCTTCCAGCTATCGCCACAATGAAAATGTATCGGTCGGTAATCTACCAATTCAATTATTTATTTCTAGAATTGCTATTTATTTGGTAGGTTTGCTTTATAATAAAATTTTATTTGCCTATTAGTTTACTACGTAAATAAATTTACTCCACAAATAGTTATCTAATGATTTATTAATCGTTTATAATACCGGGCATTAATAACATTAATAAAAGTGGTTAAAAACAAAGTAATAGTTTCATTTAACTTCAATATTTTACTTTAAATAAATTAAAAAATATCCATCCCTTATTGTAGGAAATTCGATATACAATTTATCTTGTTTCTCAATCGTGATTTTTAGTGAAAGTAAATCGTGCATTTTTTAAATAACAGTGATTTTTATGTTAATCTGATTTACGTTTGTTCTTTTTCGAAAAAAATCAAAATTGTATATTGATATTTTTTCTTTCTATAAGGGGAGGAGTGTAATGTACCTTTCACTCGTTATAATATTTAATGTGTTTATGAATCACTCTGTATATATTTATCATTATAGTGTAATTATATCGTTATACAGATAATATTGGAAATAGCAAATAATCCGAAATTCAAATATTTTCCACATTCCAAATATTTTCATAGTCATTACAATTACAATCCCATAAGGAATTATGGGATTGTTTTATTCCATATAACAACAAATGGAATAATAACAATGTTTTGCGTGCACGTAATCAGTGTCTTATCTTATCACTAAAGACATGGAGTTGTTCTGGTGTTGAGGAGAACACTTTCACTTGCAGTTGATCAAGACAGTCAATTCTAAATCTATATACTAAATCTTAAACTCTGAATCTTTGAACTCTAAATCTTAAATCTAAGCCTGTTTCAATCTGTAAATGCATTTATTAAGTATCAAATTAAATACCAAGTAAACCTATAAACTTTATTTTTTTGTGATTGGACCCAAGTTGATTAAATCGCGTCTTTAACACGACAAATACAGGAAATCTAAAATATATATAAGAACCGTAATGACAAACAACACCTTCGTACATTACATAATTTTGAATTTATGAAAAAGCGCAATGTTTTTAATTTATTTTTAACCCATTTTTAATATAAAGATAAACGTCGTTTTTATTTTAGGGTGTGAAAAGAAAATTCTGGGCCAAATTTAGATATTGAATTTTTATACAAATAAAACCCAAACGTAAATATTGAAAACTGTAGGTTTTTCTTTTACACAAATAGTAAGAAAAATATAATTATTTCAGGGCGTGAAACAAAAATTCTAACCCAAATACAAAAACGGTGGTGACGTGACTTTTCCCGCCATTTAAACAATTGATAATCAACATGCTAAATTTACGTCACTCTTACCAATTAGTTGAAGATTTCACTTTTAGAGTTTAGTACGCGTGGCGCATGAAGTAAAATTTCGAGTTTAGAAAAGCATGAACATTTGGTTTTGGCGGGGCGCGACTCGCTTCGCTCGCGAGCCCCTGCAAATTTTCAAGCTTTTCGAAACTAGAAATTTTACTTCATGCTTAACCTGGGAGTGGAAACCCGAGTTAGACGATCAATCAGAAACAAAATTGCAAAAGTTCAAAATGATCAGGAATTATTAATCAGAATCATTCAGAATTCGAATCTTGGATTCAAACGAGGGATTCGAATACTTCAGTTAAAAAGGATTCGTGATCCGGATTCGTAACATTTTTTTAAAAGGTTTCGTATTTGAATCCAAATACGGGTGATTCGAATTCTTATAAAAGGATTCAATTACTTACAAAAGGATTCGAATCGTCAAAAATAATTCGAATTACTCGTAAGGATTCCCGTGAACATTTTGTTTTTTAACCTTCTCGTTAAATCACTGTTTTATACGCGTGGCGCATGAAGTAAAATTTCGAGCTTAGTAAAGCCTGAAAATTTGGTTTGGCCGCGTAGCGTAGGCTTTTCTAAACTCGAAATTTTACGTCATGTTTAATCAAGGAGTAGAAATAAATTGATTGTGAGTTACGTGCAGATCAAATTAATTTGACGAATAAAGCACTAATAACCTTTCTTCACACTTTTAAGTGTGAAGAAAGGTTATTAGTGCTTTATTCGTCAAAAGGAGTAGAAATACTCGTTAAAAGCTTTAAATTAAATGCTTTGATAAAAACATCAAATTACTGAAAATGTATTTACAGAAAAAATCTGCTGTTCATAATCGAATAATTAAGCCACAATCTGAAAGTTTACGTTTTCCCGACATTTTCTGAATCAAGATTTTTTCCTCTGACCTTTTAATATTGTTTTTGTCGATATTTTAGTTGATTTTATTAATCTTTACGTGTTTTGTAGATTTTCTAATGCCTTTTGATTTTGAAAAATTAAAAATGGCATGGTTAGTAAATTTTTAGGATTTTTCTTTTTTAATGCCATCTGTTTCATTACTTTCTGTATTTTTCATTACTGAACTTCTCAATTGACTAAAAAAACACATTTTTTAGGCTTTTCTAAACTCGAAATTTTACTTTATGCGCCACGCGTATAAAACACTGATTTAAAATGAAGTTCAAAAAGGTACTTTATCTATAATTATAATACATTACAAGATAACATAAAGATTTATTTTCTTCATGTTTTTCTGTGATTCAGATTAAACAAAGAATAAAGAAAGATTTAAATTTGAATAGATAACTAAAACTGACGAAAGTAATCAGCATTAAAGAAAATCAAGATCAGAATCATCAGTATGCATGTACAAATAAGTCTAAGAATGCCAATTTTAACAAACTTAATTTTTACAAAATTTGATTTTGATTTGTAGAAGCAATTGAGGTTTTGGCATAATTTTTGTCTCATTTCATAATAAAATTACATTTCATTTCATTTATTAACGTAATATCTTTTTTACATCAAATTATAACAAATTGTGTAGAAATGCATATTCTAATGTATATAACAAAGCAAGAATTCAACTAACAATAAATCAATAAATGGTAAATAAAATACATATATAAATACAGAAATTACACACAAATGAATAATAACTTAGTTATCGATATCAGAGAATGTTTAAATAATTTAAAGTGAACATTA
The DNA here is from genome assembly GCA_932526585.2 of Philonthus cognatus. Lineage (NCBI taxonomy): Eukaryota > Metazoa > Arthropoda > Insecta > Coleoptera > Staphylinidae > Philonthus > Philonthus cognatus. Next base: position 61,248,397 of record OW052243.1, on the reverse strand, counting down.
TTTTGCAATTTATTAATTTAAGTGATAATGGATTTTAAAAAATTAAGTGCCTGAACTATCTACGATACATCACCCGTAAATTAATATTTTTGCATGTAGGATTTTTACATAACCATTTTAAATTTAAAATAAATAACGAATTTCACCCAAAAATTCAAATTGTTGTATGTAGGATTTTTACTTGAAAATTGTAGAAGTTTTAGTAAATTTTTTATTTGAAAAATATTCAAGTATTTGCCCGCACTAGCTAGTTTTAATTTAATCCATTGAACATAGATGGCGTATCTGTAAATTTAACAAAGAAATTAAAAACAATTGCGATATAATAATAAAATTATAAATTTAGTGTTAAAATACCCCCCTCCCCCTCCAAAAAATACAAAACCCCTAAAAAAACCCACACATCTTTAAGTACCCTAATTTAGGGTAAAATCCTTAAAATCGACAGTGCTGCTCATAACATAACTTAATAAATATAATTTATCTGCGACCTCAGTGAAACTTTCTTCGTGGTTGTTAAAAGTTTGAATAAGAGTAATTTCATGAATAAGTGCAAATATGTTTGTTATTTTGGACTTATACATAACACTTCTAGTAGGCTACTCGTCCTTAATGGTTGCAGAAAAATTCAACTAAATATCTAAATGGTTTTAAAGTGGGGACAGTAAAATCCTCCAAGTTTCAGGATTATTTTGATGTACCATACAATGTTGTCCCGCAATCAGAACAAATACAGTGCTGGAATTAGTTACGACCAAAAACGTGTAACTTTACGCATAATAAATCGCAACCGTAACGTTTATAAAAAGAAGTATCTGCCAAAAGTCTAAATAAAAATGGACATATTTTTTGAAAATAACTAATTTAATTATATCTTCCGTAAAAACAAAATTCGCACCCGCCGGAGTACTAGTATATTCAGGTGAGCGAAAATTATTCAGTTTCCTGACCCGAGATAACTCGGCTAAGTGCTAAGATGCAAACAAACATTTGACGATTTCTTTAATTAAAAAAAATCCTGGCATACATTTTAATTTGAGTTAACCGTGCGTTAACTCCTTTTAACTGCGGTTTTTGATTGAGCCAACCGCCGATTGTAAAGTGCAGCGGCGCCTTCTGGCAGTCGCGAGTCGGCGCGGAATGATGTCATCGGTTATGACATTTGCGGTTGTGTCCGACTTAGAGAAAACCCCTCCCATACTATTCCGCTTGAAATTTAGTTTGTCCGAGCAAATGTGCGAGTTCTGTGACGAATGTCCAAATGTCGGCGGTTTCTGATGACGGCACGTTTAATTGCTCATTAATTAACACCTACAAGGTCTTCCTATTTTTCTTTGCGTTATTCAAAAGGTTTGAACTTAATTTGATAAACCTCAACCATTATTTCGCACATTCATTTCGAAATGGGAAAAAAAAATCACCGGATGTTTTATATACAGGGTGTTAAAGCGAAACCGCACACTAAAACTATATGGACTTCCAATTAATAATTCCAATTTAAAAATATTTGAATTCGAGAAAACAAGCTTACGCTTCGTTTAGTTTGCACACATTAAACATAATATATAGAATTACGAAAACTTCATTTTTCATTTTTATTTGTTAGTTGGTTTAAAGAGAATTTGACCTAAATGTTATACACTTTGATAGAGCGTTGTAACAAATCAAATAAAATAAGATTTTCATTGTATAATTCAATAACCGGAGGTGTATTTGCACGGGAAGTAGTTGTTTCAATGGATATTTATTGTCTTAAGCTGTCTTATTAATCAAGACATATTGTTTGCATTTTACACGAAAAACATTTTAGTAATCTTATATATTATCTTCTAATTAATGTATTGTAATGAAATTTTCGGCCTCTATGTAATCGTGTGTGGTCGTTTCAATGAAAATATTTTCAAGACTTTACGACTTCCGGTTATACCAGAAGTAAACACAAACTCCCTTATTTTAAATGGAATGCTGTATTTTTTACTGCGAATTTGTATTCTACATAAAATTCTATAAGAAAAATCATCAAGTAGCATAACTTACAAAGTTAACCGTCTCGAGATATTTGACATTTGGTTAAAATCTAGTGCTTTTTATAATTCACTTAAAAATACGTATCTCCGAACAAATAAACATCGTAGGGATGCCAT